>JBBBDQ010002351.1:130000-175000 GCA_037127315.1 Ascarosepion bandense
TAGATAGATAGATAGATATGAACAGACTGAGATAGATAGATAGATAATGAAAAGAATGAGATAGATAGATAGATAGATAGATAGATAGATAGATAGATAGATATATAGATTTGAACAGACTGAGATAGATAGATAGATAGATAGATAGATAGATAGATAGATAGATAGATAGGGAGAGAGAGAGATAGAGAAAAGAAAGAAACAAACAAACAAATGAGATAGATAGATAGATAGATAGATAGATAGATAGATAGATAGATAGATAGATATGAACAGACTGAGATAGATAGATAGATAGATAGATAGATAGATAGATAGATAGATAGATAGATAGATAGATAGATATGAACAAACTGAGATAGATAGAAACAAACAAAGTTTAGAAAAGATAACAAAATGACAAAAGAACTACTAATGACAGGAAATTGTGGAGAGCCATGACCACCAACATCCGGAAGGAGCACGGCCCATAGAAGAAGACAATATTTTCTAATTTGTTTTCAAAAGAACATTATTTAATAAAACTGTTTTTAATTTTTAGTTTAGATTCTTTTGAAGATTTCACCAAATTCATATTGAAAAAAAAATGAATATTCTTAGAAACATTAATCCTTTGAATTGTAAAATCGACAAACAGTAAAACAAAATATTAAATTTAATTAATTTTTAGACGTATTTAAAATATATGATATGTATATATCATGGATATATGAATGGAACAAAGTATTCAGTTCAAGTTCACTGTTTTGTTTTTCATTTTATCGCATTCATTAGTTGGGTAGCAATAATACACAGTAAAAAGAACCTTAAGATATTGGAGGCCATGTACATTAAATCCAAACAACCCACACTTAATAAAATCACGAAAAATTCACCTTATTTATTGAATGACCCTCGTAGAAGTCCTTATACCGAAAAATTCACCTTATTTATTGAATGACCCTCGTAGAAGTCCTTATACCGAAAAATTCACCTTATTTATTGAATGACCCTCGTAGAAGTCCTTATACCGAAAAATTCACCTTATTTATTGAATGACCCTCGTAGAAGTCCTTATACCGAAAAATTCACCTTATTTATTGAATGACCCTCGTAGAAGTCCTTATACCGAAAAATTCACCTTATTTATTGAATGACCCTCGTAGAAGTCCTTATACCGAAAAATTCACCTTATTTATTGAATGACCCTCGTAGAAGTCCTTATACCGAAAAATTCACCTTATTTATTGAATGACCCTCTTAGAAGTCCTTATACCGAAAAATTCACCTTATTTATTGAATGACCCTCGTAGAAGTCCTTATACCGAAAAATTCACCTTATTTATTGAATGACCCTCGTAGAAGTCCTTATACCGAAAAATTCACCTTATTTATTGAATGACCCTCGTAGAAGTCCTTATACCGAAAACTTCACCTTATTTATTGAATGACCCTCGTAGAAGTCCTTATACCGAAAAATTCACCTTATTTATTGAATGACCCTCGTAGAAGTCCTTATACCGAAAAATTCACCTTATTTATTGAATGACCCTCGTAGAAGTCCTTATACCGAAAAATTCACCTTATTTATTGAATGACCCTCGTAGAAGTCCTTATACCGAAAAATTCACCTTATTTATTGAATGACCCTCGTAGAAGTCCTTATACCGAAAAATTCACCTTATTTATTGAATGACCCTCGTAGAAGTCCTTATACCGAAAAATTCACCTTATTTATTGAATGACCCTCGTAGAAGTCCTTATACCGAAAAATTCACCTTATTTATTGAATGACCCTCTTAGAAGTCCTTATACCGAAAAATTCACCTTATTTATTGAATGACCCTCGTAGAAGTCCTTATACCGAAAAATTCACCTTATTTATTGAATGACCCTCGTAGAAGTCCTTATACCGAAAAATTCACCTTATTTATTGAATGACCCTCGTAGAAGTCCTTATACCGAAAACTTCACCTTATTTATTGAATGACCCTCGTAGAAGTCCTTATACCGAAAAATTCACCTTATTTATTGAATGACCCTCGTAGAAGTCCTTATACCGAAAAATTCACCTTATTTATTGAATGACCCTCGTAGAAGTCCTTATACCGAAAACTTCACCTTATTTATTGAATGACCCTCGTAGAAGTCCTTATACCGAAAAATTCACCTTATTTATTGAATGACCCTCGTACATGCCTGAATGATATTAGAATGTGCACACATCATTTAAGTTATGTGCGTTGTGGTGCATTGGATATTGGCTGGGAACGAGAAATCGGGGAGCCGATTTCGAATTCCAGCCGAATTCATTGCATTCACTTACGCGCAAATACCCCTGGGAAAGGTATTAATCCGTATATTCCTTCCAGTTATGGGTTAAATAACAGGACTGATTGGGTTCTATAGCCTTGTTCGGCAAGTAGTCTACTGCAGAAAGCAATGGCAACCTACTGCGGGATAATCTTCTGCCCAGTCAGTCATGTCTCTTTCGAGACATGATCGCCCAAGTGTGTATCACGTATAACGCTTAACTGACTGAATTTGAATTAAAAACAAACGAAGAGAAGTTTATTTTTTACAATAAGAACCAAGCTAATATACAACGTCTTTCTTGACTTAATTCCACAACTGCAACCATCAATAAAAAGGACAGCGCCCGTTATTACGTTCACCTTGTGATATGAAACTGGCGGCAGCCATTTCCATGTTGAAATAAAGATGGCCGACGGAACGGAAATACAGTCTCTTCTCATCTTGGCTTTGCCAGAACATTTGGAGAACATATAATCAGTGAGCCGTAATGCTTTATCGTAGCTATGACCTGGGGAAGAATATTATTGTTTCGTCTCGCTCTTTGTAATTTTATGTTATGTGGCTAGGATATAAAATGACGACAGAAAGCTTCACACCCATAACCCTTACTATAATTGTGTGTGTGTGTATATATATATATATATATATATATATATATATATATATATAACAGTTTTGGCAACCACAAAAACGCTCACAGATCATTTCAAAAGATTAACAGAATATTTTAGTTTTTAGTGTTTTTTTTCTTCATTTGTAGTGCAAAGTCACGAGATATTAAAATGAAGGGAATTCAACAGTTTTCTTTGAAAATTTTTTTAAAATAAATCTTAATATCTCGTGACTTTGCACGACACATGAAGAAATTCTAAAAGCTAAAATATTCTGTTAATCTTTTGAAATGATTTGTGAGCGTTTTTATAGTTGCCAGTAATAGTTTAGAATAAAGCTCATTTCGTCTTTTTGCCTTGATAAAGTCCACCACAGGACGAAACGCGTAGGCGATTTAAAATACAGTTTTCCTCTTGTCTTTATTTTATTTAACCATTCTGTCCTTAATCTCAGATTATAACTGAGTATATGTTTCCGGTTTTCTCTTCCAATCCTCACTTTTTGTTTTCAATTGGAGTAGATAGACTAAACTATCGCCCGGTTCACACTCCACCCACGCCTATTGAACAGGTGCAGAGGCTCATCCCTTGTTGCCTGTTTAGAATGTGGTTTCCGGCTTTCTCTCTTCTAATCTTTTCACTCTTACGTAGCCCCCGGCACATCAGTGGCGTTACCGCCTTGCTCGGTATGATATGATTAAAATATATATATATATTTTTTTTTCTCTCCCTGATTGAGCACTCTGGAAGAGTGGTAGACTTTGTAAACAGTAGCTACTCCGGCATTTACGCACCGCTCATTCGATAATGAATTGGATCACGCAAGCTATTGGGCGTGTTTATACGTGCTAAAAAGCCTGCCTTCTTCTACTGGACGCTCGTGGCCTAGGGGTAGAATCGCCGACTGATTCCGATTGGGTCGGGTTTCAATTCTGGGTTAGGAAGTGGCCGGAGTCTAAGCCGTACTGATGAGCTGTAATACGGTGAAACAGATCTGTCTGTGGATGACTATAGTATATATATATATATATTCTTCATTTGTAAACGAGTTATTAGGCGATGTAGGTTTCTACCATGTGGTGTCTTCAGGCGAAACCGTTTTTTTTTTTTTAAAGAACGCTCACGTAACGTTGGTGTGGTTTTGAATACTCACGTGAAGGGGAATTTTAGAACGCGCAATTTTTAAAACTACAAGAAATTATAACGTTTTCATCCATGGTTGTATGAACCTAATAGGTATTTTTTATTATCGTTACACTTAGTCATAATTTTTGTTCTTTCATACAATATTTCATAATCGCTAACTTTTCTTCCTGGCACAGTCTACATATTTTGCCACTGTTGTAAGGCTTGACTGTTTTCACTATACTCCACGTTATGTCTGGGTCTTTTCCATATTTTGATTTCAATATCCACACGTGGCTAGCCAATTTTGTACAGTTTTTTAAATTTTCTAATTTGAATGTAGACTTGTGATTGAACGACCTTCCTCGTCTACTTCTTCTTTCTCTTCTTCTCTTCTTCTTCCTTCTTCTTCTTCTTCTTCCTTCTTCTTCTTCTTCTTCTTCTCCCCTCCTCCTCTTTCTTCTTCTTCGACCTCTTCTTCTTCTTCGTCCTCTTCTTCCTCGTCGTCCTTTTCTTTTTCCTCTTCCTCCTCTTCTTCCATGTGGATGTGCGTTGTGGTTTAGTGGATATCGGCTCGGAACGAGAAATCGAAGAGCCGAGTTCGAATTCCAGATGAATTCATGGCACTCACTTACGCACAAATACCCTTGGGAAAGGTAATAATCCATCGCTTCCCTCCAGTTATGGGTTAAATAACAGTACAGATTAAGTTCAGTAGCCAATGGCTGGCAACCAGTCTACCGAAGAAAGTAATGTCAACCTACTGCGGGATATTTTTCTGCCCAGTCAGTCATGTCTCTAAAAAGACATGATCGCCCAAGCGTGTATCAAGTATGGCACTTAACTGAATGACTGATTGTAATATTTAGACACATGATTAAGGCTTCCACTGGTTATAAAATAGGGGATCGATTTTCTATTGTTATGAAGAAATAAACTGATCCCCCACTAATTACTACTTAATAATATAATACAATATCTTCCCTCTCTAGCTATGAGTCAAATAAGAGAACAGCTTGGGTTCTATAGCCTTGGCTGGGAAGCAGTCTAGTGCAGAAAGCAATGGCAACCTACTGCGGGATAATCTTCTGCTCAGTCACTCATGTTTCTTTCAAGACATGATCGCCCAAAGCCTGTATCACGTATGGCATTTAACTGACTGACCAAATATAATAATTTGAAACATGATTAACTCTTCTACTGGGTATAAAGTGGGGGGTCAGTTTTATATTGTCATGAAGTAATAAACTGATCCCCCACTAATTACTAAATAATATAATACATATCTTCTCCCTCTAGCTATGAGTCAAATAACAAAACAGATTGGGTTTTATAGCCTTGGTTGGCAACCACTCTACCGCAGAAAGTAATGATAACCTACTGCGGTATAATCTTCTGCCTAGTCAGTCATGTCTCCTTCGAGACATGATCGCCCAAAGCGTGTATCACGTATGGCACTTAAATGACTGATCTTTCCTTCCGTTCTCTATATTTCGTGCTCTTACCATTTGGACACTGCAAGAACACCCACACTCAGTACCGCGACGTCCGTACGATCTCACACAGTGCCGACATCCCCTTCTTCTTCTCTCCTCTTCGATCGTCGAACATTTCTATGAAAACAGCAAAACCTGTGTATTTGCGATACTATGACGTTCTTAGATATTCGCCTTATCAGCAGAATCTGTACGTAGAACCACCGACATATTAAGCTGGGGTTTCCAGGTATTCTTTCAATACGTTGTTTTTTTTTTCCCGTTTTTTACCATTCCAAGTGCGCCTACTATCACCGGCACGATTCTTGTTTTCAATTTTCAAATTTTTTCTATTTCAATTTCCAGATCTTTATATTTTGACAGTTTTTCGAATTCCTTGTTTGCTATGTTACAATCCGCTGGACAAGCCATATCAATTAATAAGCAAGTTTTTTTCTTTCTGGTTTTTAACAATAATGTCCGGCCTATTTGCTTCAATTTTTCTATCTGTTTAGATGGTGTAATCACATAGAATGGTGACAACTTCTGTTTCTGTAACCGGAGCTGCGTGGTGTTCATAACAGTGTTCGTTTACAGATTTTCCATAGTGTTTGCACATTGTCCAGTGTAAATATTGCCCCAATCTATCGTGACGATTTTTATATTCATTTGGGGCAACTACAGAACATACTGAGATTAGAGGGTCTATTGTTTCTTGGTATTTATCACAGAACCTGCATTGTGGATCCATATTATTACGTATAATATTTGCCTGAAAGTTCCTAGTGAAAAGACGAAAAGACTTTGGTCTTGCGCTGCAAGAGTAAAGCCTTCAGTTTCAGACTTTAATCCAGATGCACGTAACCATCGATGAGTATTATTATTATTATTATTTTCTTCCACACAATTGTTATTTTCTTCTTTTTCTTTTTTTTTTTTTTCGTGAATAAATATTGCATTAATCTCAAATTCGAATTTACAATTTGTCCACTAACAGGTGCTACCACCCCGGGACAGGGTGGACCTGGAAACAACAGCAATTAAGCCTAGAACACTAACCATGCCTATATAGTCAGTCAGTTTAGATGCCATACGTGATACACGCTTGGGCGATCATGTCTCGAAAGAGACATGACTGACTGGGCAGAAGATTATCCCGCAGTAGGTTGCCATTGCTTTCTGCGGTAGACTGGTTGCCGACCAAAGCTATAGAACCCAATCTGTCCTGCTATTTAACCCATAACTGGAAGGAACGAGACGGATTAATACCTTTCCCAAGGGTATTTGCGCGTAAATGAATACAATGGATTCAGCTGGAATTCGAACTCGGATCACCCGGTTTCTCGTCCCGAGCCGATATCCACTGTACCACAACGCACATACCCAGCGCAAATTTTCCTATTTTTAAATACAAATTTTCAGTACCTGATTTTCTTACCTAAATAATGTTTTTCAGTTCCTATTAATTTTAACTCAAAGTACGAAGTTTGAAGTGCCTACAAGTAAAATATTTCAAATAAATATTTATATCTAATATTTTAATTTTTTATATTTTCTAAATCGGATATGATTAGCCATGGTTAGTAGAAGTGAAACTTTAATTGCTTGTTAGTGTTAAGAGTTGGTTCCATGCTTATCAAAACCAACCGATCAGAAATCTGACTGCCGTAGTCTATGGTATACGGAGGACGGTCTTAACTGTGAAGGTAATTGTGGTTCTTATCGATAATTTTCTGCACTTTCGCACGAATTTGGGTGTTTTCTTTATATTAACAGCCTTAGATACTGATGTAGAATCAGGGTCAGGGGCTTACAGTTCTTTGCAAACTTCGATAAGAGACTACTGCGCAACTTTTAGGAAGCGAGAAATCTTGATTCGAATTCTGCCGAATGACAAACATTTTTGCAACAAAAAATTTATCGTAAATAATCAGGCCGGTAGGAATAAATATATCTGTTTGATTAAAAACAGAATATCTACTCAAATACGAGTATCGATTAAAAATAATTTTTAAACAAATAATTTCAATATGTCGGTTGTTAAAACATTTCGTTAATCTTCGGGATTTTCCGTAATATAAATCTTGGTGTCCATATATTTTGGCTTTAAAGCAATGATTTGAGCACGCCTTTCATCATTTCTCCGTGAAAAAATGAAAATCGAAACAAATAGGAAAAAGAAAAATTTCACCCCATACAAGGCAGTCACATCACCAGTGTTGCACAGGGGTTACATAGGAGGAAAGTGATGAGAAAGAGTGACAGGTTATAAGGGGTGTCAGGAAGTGAGTAAGAGAAGGATGAGAATACTGATGAGAGTGGAGTGGACTAAGAAAGGAGCGTGAGAGAGAGGATGCAAGTCAGTGAAATAGGAGATGACTATTCACTTCAGATTTAATTCTTGGATATTGTAGCTGTCGAGCTATCTATCTATCTATCTATCTATCTATCTATCTATCTCAGTCTGTTCATATCTATCTATCTATCTATCTATCTATCTATCTATCTCTAGTCTATCTATTCTATCTATCTATCTATCTATCTATCTATCTATATCACTTTGTTAATATCTATCTATCTATCTATCTATCTATCTATCTATCTATCTCTGTTCATATCTATCTATCTATCTATCTATCTATCTATCTATCTATCTATCTATCTATTTCAGTCTGTGCATATCTATCTATCTATCTATCTATCTATCTATCTATCTATCTATCTATATCACTTTGTTAATATCTATCTATCTATCTATCTATCTATCTATCTATCTATCTATCTCAGTCTGTGCATATCTATCTATCTATCTATCTATCTATCTATCTATCTATTTCTTAATATCTATCTATCTATCTATCTATCTATCTATCTATCTATCTATCTATCTATCTATCTCAGTCTGTGCATATCTATCTATCTATCTATCTATCTATCTATCTATATCACTTTCTTAATATCTATCTATCTATCTATCTATCTATCTATCTATCTATCTATCATCACTCTGTTCATATCTATCTATCTATCTATCTATCTATCTATCTATCTCAGTCTGTGCATATCTATCTATCTATCTATCTATCTATCTATATCACTTTGTTAATATCTATCTATCTATCTATCTATCTATATCACTTTGTTAATATCTATCTATCTATCTATCTATCTATCTATCACTTTCACTTTGTTAATATCTATCTATCTATCTATCTATCTATCTATCTATCTCAGTCTGTGCATATCTATCTATCTATCTATCTATCTATCTATCTATCTATCTATCTACTTTCTATATCACTATCTATCTATCTATCTATCTATCTATCTATCTATCTATCTTTTTTTCAATCATATAGCCAAAGCAAGGCTTTTTACTCCCGCTGTTTTGCAGGGGGTTACATAGGAGGAAAGTTATGAGAAAGAGGGACAGGTTATAGAGGTTGTCAGGAAGTGGGTAAGAGAAGGATGGGAATACTGATGAGAGTGAAGTGGACGGAGAAACGAGCATGAGAGAGAGAGAGAATGCAAGTTAGTGAGATAGGAGATGACTATTGACTTTACATTTAAATTCTTGGAGATTGTAGCTGTCATGGAAGCAAGTAAATGGAAGGGAATTCCACAAGCGGGAAGTGTGAGAAAAGAAGCTGATAGAGTAGAAATGGCGGTTACATTTTATTGGTTTCACTTTAAAAGGGTGGGACCTAGTTGCTAGTCTAGTATCTCGAGTAGATTCATACAGAGGGGCAATTAATGAGCTGAGTTCATCGAAGCAGAAGCCGTGAAAGTATTTGTAGAAGAGACATAGGGAAGACACATTACGCCGGTGAGAGAGTGACTGCATCTGAGCCGCCAAGTTGGGATCGATCACATTACAGATTCTCCGTTGGATTTTGTCAAAAACCCTGAGGTGAATAGCAGGGGCACCGACCAGATGTAGCAGCAGTATTCAATTCACGGGCGGATGGTATATTTATACTGTTAGACGACGCGTTCTCAAGGAATAGTGTCCGTGTAAGAGTATATTTGTGTTTTCACGTAAAATTTGAAGGCCTACTCAGCATTGAACTCTAAAAGACTAGCACATAAAAGTGTCATACAGTTTCACAAATATTTCTATTATCGTTAGAAGTTTGGGTTCGGTTTTTGACAGATGTTCACTTGACAAAGTACCCAGAGAGAAGGCACTCCTTGACAAAATACGATGGACACAATGGCACATTTAACTGACTAGATGTCTTCCTCCATTTGTATGAAGGTCAACGGAATGTTTACAGAGGTCTTGACAGTTATTTTTCTTTTCCTTAATTTTTAATGTTAAAAAGAACGGCTGACAGAAAATGAATAACGAAATACTTTTAATCATTTCTCAAAATAATCATAAAACTAATCTGGAACGTTCTAAAAATCACCCCATCCTGATTCGAAACATTCTCGTAAAAGAAGCTGTTTCTTTTTTTTAATCATATCACCCCAAGCAAGGCGGTAACGCCACTGATGCGCAGGGGGCTGCGTAAGACTAAGATTGGAAAAGAGAAAACCGGAAACCACATCCTAAACAGGGAACAAGGGATGAGCCTCTTCACCTGTTCAATACACGTGGATGGAGAGTAAACCGGGCGATAGTTTAGTCTATCTATTCGAATTGAAAAAAAAGAAAAAAAGAAAAGTGTGAAAAGATTGGAAAAGAGAAAGCCGGAAACCACATCCTAAACAGGAAACAAGGGATGAGCCTCTTCACCTGTTCAATACACGTGGGTGGAGTATGAACCGGGCGATAGTTTAGTCTATCTACTCTAATTGGAAAAAATAAAAAAGAGAAGAGTGAAAAGATTGGAAGAGAGAAAGCCGGAAACCATATCCTAAACAAGGAACAAGGGATGAGCCTCTTCACCTGTTCAATAGACTTGGGTGGAGTGTGAACCGGGCGATAGTTTAGTCTATCTACTCCAATTGAAAAAAGAAAAGAGTGAAAAGATTGGAAAAGAGAAAGCCGAAAACCACACCCTAAACGGGGAACAAGGGATGAGCCTCTTCACCTGTTCAATAGACTTGGGTAGAGTGTGAACCGGGCGATATTTTAGTCTACCTACTCCAATTGAAAAAAGAAAAGAGTGAAAAGATTGGAAAAGAGAATGCCGGAAACCACATCCTAAACAGGGAACAAGGGATGAGCCTCTTCACCTGTTCAATAGACTTGGGTGGAGTGTGAACCGGGCGATAGTTTAGTCTATCTACTCCAATAAAATAAAAAAAAACGTTGTAAATGTTTGAGTTACTAAATATCGGTTTTTTGTTCGCGAGTTTTTAATCGTGTTATTTTTAATGTGATTGTTTAGCTGAATATCGGCATATATGTTCTGTGGGCTGGAAAAGTTTAATTAATAAAACTGTATTAGAAATACCTAAAAACGCTTTCTGTAATATTGTTTGAGTTTGAGTTTTGTTTAACGGTATATCAACACCTCTGTGGGTTCTTTAATTTCAAATGGTGGGGTTTTAAGGTATTTTTTTTTACATGTTCAGTTATAGTGAGAAGGTTGATTTACTCAGATTTTAATGAAATTCTTTGTTTTTATTCTTTTATATTTTAGAAAACTGAAAATTTCTTCTACTTTTGTATTAAAAAATGTTTGACTGAGAATATTTTTTTCTTCAGAAATGTATTGTTGATAATGTTTTTCTTTTCTATTTTTATGTACATATTTCTAAAAAGATGTATTTTTATACTTTCATAGTGTTTTGACCCTAGTTTGGTGGAGTTAAATATTTGTCCATAGCTGGGACCCTAACAGGTACTACTACTCTGGATCGGGGTGAACCTGGGAACCAAACAATTAAAAGGTCGTTCCATATTCCTCACAACCTTCTAATCAGAGGCCTTGCTCAGGACTGTAATGTGCTGTAAACATTTGCGTGGCAATATATATATATATATATATATATATATATATATATATATATATAAACGTAGTATACTTGGTATGCAATCCAGGTAAATTCCAATAGAGACGAACTCAAGAGAACTCAATGTTAAATTCATTTATTTAACTTAACGGAATAATATAATTTATAAAAGATTTTAGATTATTACAATGGGTTATACATATTTCACCGCGTTTTGATGTTATTATTGCGGCTCGTCAGACCCAAATGGTACAACAGTTGGTGCTCAAAAAATTCCCCTCCCCCAAAATTCCTTTTCTTTTATTAGATTTTACATAGACGCTCACATAACCGTTACAAATGTCTGTTCTAATATGAACGTCTGTTCTAATATGGACATGTGAGCGTCTATGTAAAATTAAATAAAAGAAAAGGAATTTTTTAGTGGGGGATTTTTTGAGGACCAACTGTTGTGCCATTTGGGTCTGACGAGCCGCAATAATAACATCAAAACGCGGTGAAATATGTATTACCCATTGTAATAATCTAAAATACTTTATAATATATATATATATATATATATTTATATTTCCACGCAAGGAATAAGGATGATATACCCCACTGATTGTAATAAAGGGTTCGGTTTGAAATTCCTAGCACCTGAAGAAGGCCGGAGCGTACAATGACCGAAACGTCGTACAAATGGCAACAAAGATGAGGGCAATAATCCGAGTAATGGGAGTACTGTATCTATTTTTTAGACAATAAAATGTATTATTGATAATTTTAATATGAAATATTTTCAAATATCTTTTAGTGTTGCATGGATTGTCATCTAGCTATAAAATGTACTGCCGATTTTAGTTTGTGAATTACTATTTGCCCTTAGCTGGGACCCTAAAAGGTGCTACTACCACAAAGGATTGTTGAACGAGAGAACCTATTCTATCATTTTTTGTTTAAATTTGTCGAGATGTTTTTTATGAATATGCCATCGATATATCGAACATATTTGAAGTGTATAATATAGAAGTGTGTTTATGCGTGTATATCACACTTTCATACTATTGCCTATCATATATACAATGTAAGCAAAAAAGTTCTGTCCGTTTTTTGACTAGTCATTAAATGAAGTTGAAATATATACAAAATGCGTGTAGCAATTGTTTTCAAATTTGGACAGCCGGAAGTAGGAACACCAGACGTTATAAAAACCACTCGCCATCAGTTCTAAGCCGGACAGCTGTGAAAAGGATAGAAGCGTCTAGAGATCTCATTCGGAGCTGTTTGATTTACGACTTCAAAGTGGGCTTATCAGCAACTGCATCAAGTTTGCTGCATATGTCAAGCGTTTGGGGATAGTGCTGTGGATGAACGTACTGCAAGGTGTTGGTTTCGAAAATTCAAGACGGGAGATTTGTCTCTCCATGATAAACCTCGCAGTTGGCGACCACAGGTCTTGAATGACGGAGTCCTAAATGACAGTAGTCTAACGTGTGGTGAACTTGCAAGACAGTTCAACGTTTCCGATGAAACAGACTTCACCTGCACTGCCTATGTAAGACGTACAAACTGAGCAAGTGGGTTCCGCAAACGCTGTTGGAGGTCCACAAGGGACAACGAGTGGAGGCTGCGTATCGTTGCTTTCTCGCCACCATAGAGCATTCTTAGTCCATCGAGTGCTTACCAGTGATGAAAAGTGGGTTCTGTACGAAACTCCCAAGCGTTCCAGACATTGGTTCTTTCCTCAGAATTCTGTCCCTCACACCGCAAGACCGCCTATGCACCCACGCAAGATTATGCTTTGTGTTTGGTGGACAGGTCGTCAAGTGGTTCATTATGAATTGCTACCAATGGACCAAATGGTCACTGGAGACCTATACTCGCAGCAATTGAAACGTGTGTAACAGACATTGCGCCAGAAGGAACCAGCGCTGGTGAATCGCAAAGGTGTGCTTTTCCTCCATGACAACACCAGGTCGAATGTAGCGGGAGTGATCAGGGATACCATACAGTAACTTTGATGGGAAACTGTACCATCCCCCTTATTCACCTGACCTTGCACCATCCGATTACCACCTCTTCCACTCCCTGTATAATCACTTTCGTGGGAATTCCTTCACCAATGAAGCAGACTTGAGCAAAGCCCTCACGGACTTCTTTGCATCAAAACCCCCTGTGTTCCACCGCAAGGGCATTGAAGAGCTGGAGACACGTTGGCAGAAAATGCTGGATGCCAATGGTGATTGGTAAATGGAACTCGTCAGCTCGGGAGGATAGCCTATTACCTTGTACATATTTCGGGTAAATGGAACTCGTCAGCTCGTGAGGATCGCCTATTACCTTGTACATATTTCGGGTAAATGGAACTCGTCAGCTCGGGAGGATCGCCTATTACCTTGTACATATTTCGGGTAAATATCCGAAAATCCGATGTTATGTTCGACTTTGTTCTGTTAACACTTGCAATAACGCCGGTGCTAAGTTCTATTTGACTGTAACTTTCTTAAGGGACAGCATGGAGAAGGGAGACGTGCTTCATGGGCAACCGCCGATCTCTCAAAAAACCTAGGTCAGCGCCCTAGGCAGCACCTCACCACAACAGCAAAACTCGGGAAGTAACAGTCTGCTGATGGGAGTATTACGAATTTTCTTTTCTAAAAAAAACCGGCAACCGTCAAGAGGACCGAATGGCGACCTCACCCTCGCCTCAAATATGTCTGCATCAGGGTGATGGACATCGACATCGAGAGTTTGCAAGGCGTTGGAGACGCTATTTACATGAAAGCCAGGGGAGAAGAAACGGAGGCTTCTTGAAAGAAAGAAAACATCACAGAGACGTCGGAAGAGAGCGTCTGCATACACATTCGTTGCAATGAAGACTGTCACACCTACATGAGTCGGTAGAGCCATCATAGACGCTGCCCTACCTTCAGCAGCTGAGACGACTTAGGCGTAGATCGATAGTCACCCGTCATCGAGAGATGCCATATACCAGATGATTTCATTAACAGGTGCTAAGAAACAAATAAAGTTTTTTACCTGATTTGATGGAGGCTGATTATGAAAATGACCTTAGATTTTCATAGTTACAGTTTTTGCTTCCGGAAATTGGTCATTTTTGGAAAAAACATCAATTTAGGATCTTAGCTATTCGTAAGATTTATTAGGTTGTCCCAAAAATTCGTAAACACTTGCAAAAAATTGAAATTTTACTCGCAAAAACGACAAAAATTATTGCTCAAAATAAAGACCATCTTTCTCCAAAACTTCTGTCATCGATCTGAAAGATTTCGGATCTGGTCAAAGTACCATTCAGTCGGCTTCGAATCAAAGAATTCTTGATACGATTCCTCGATTTCATCAAACGAGTTGAATCGGCGGCTCTTCAGAAAGTGTTTCATTGAGCGGAAAAGGCCGTCAACCTCAACACCGCCCAGCTCTTCAAACTTGTCTTTGTTCTTTTCTTTATTTCGGTTGATCACAGCCGGGTACTTTTGCTTCAACATTTCGTAGACCCGCACAAGTTGCTGACAGTAAAGTTCGGCACTGATGGCACGACCATTCGGAACCAACTCAAAATGCATGATTCCTTCAAAGTTCCACCAAACGCACAGCATAACTTTCTTGCTGAATCGATCTTGTTTTAGAACCGACTATGTTTCTTGCCCTTTCTGAACCCATCGCTTGTCTCGATCGTGCTGGACCAGATAGACCCATTTCGCAAGTGTTTACGAACTTTTGGGACAACCTAATAGTTAATACAAATCATAGGAGCCCATCAATTTTCAGATATCCCGAGCAATTTATGTCATCCATCTGAAATAAACTATTTTTTTTATATAAAACAAGTGTTTTTGAGTCAAATTTTTAAATAGAAGCACCGAATTTTTCCAACTTATTTCCTAAATTCAAATTAACCGATAAAATTTATTAATAATACACTTTATCAGTAGTACGCTAATATGAGTATTAAGGTTCATTTTTGTTATGGGACCTACCTGTTTGGACTATAATGAATTCTTCCTATTATTATGATTACCGGGAGAATATGCCTCTCGGGGTGGAGATGCGTTGGACTGAGTCACCCCAGCCTAATACTTGACAGTCAGACTGACGTGTAAGCATCTTGTATTTGTTTTCTGTTTAATATATATGTTTCACTAATTCCCGAGTTCCAGTTTTCTTCCGGACCTATTCTGGGTCCATAACAATTTTTTACATAGCCACCTAAATAAATTTCCTGATAATTGCTGTGACCACTGCTGGGGTATCAAAAGAGACTGAAACAGAATTTAACATGACAGACCATCAAGAAAGATTTTTTTTTTTACCATAGTTCTTATGTTAACGAAGGTTTTATTTCTGTTGTTTGTTTATTAAATGATTTGACGAAAATACTTATTGGTTTAGGTATATCGATCAATTAAAAACATAGTGTCTGATTGTTATTAAAAATTAATATTTCTCAATAAGCAGACCAATATTTGTTGGTTTAAATACGAACTGAGAGATTTTTATCATTTTACTTTGAGAAATATTGCCAATGGTGAATGTCATATGTACAGAAAACAAATGAAAAATTGTTTTCCCGAAAATGAAACATTTCTGTACAGCCAAAACGGTATCTAATCGAAAAAAAGTAACTATAATTCATGACGTTTCGACTGTTGTACGCTCCGGTCTTCTTCAGCTAATGAAAGTTTATAACCTAACCTTTTATTTCGATCACTTATGTATACTGTTTCCGGATGTTGTTATCTTTCTTTAACTCAACTCTCTAAGTTATTTGTTGACCCCTTCTGTAGCCAGGTATTAAACTCACAACTCTTTGGTTCAAGTGATTGGATCCTAAAAGACACATGGCCCAGTGGATAAAATCTCCTTCAAATTAAGTAAAAAAGATGTTTGTCGTCTCGGTACGATCTCATTTTTTTTTGTTTTGTTTTGTTGTGGTTGATTTTAAGCCAAGAGTTTAACATATAACGTCACTTTTACGAACCATCTTGCACATATATAAATCTATCTTCCGCCCGTGCATTGAATAGTGCTATCACATCTGGTCGGGTGTTTTTGCTGTCCACCAAGGGGTCCTTGACAAAATCCAACGGAGAATCTGTAATGTGATCGATCTCGACTTGGCAGCTCAGATACAGCCACTTTCTCACCGGGGCAAAGTGGCTTCCCTTTGTCTCTCCTACAAACACATTTATGGCTTCTACCCCGATCCGTTGTGGTAAAGTGGATATCGGCTCGGAACGAGAAATCAGGGAGCCGAGTTCGAATTCCAGCTGAATCCATTGTATTCACTTACGCGCAAATACCATTGGGAAAGGTATTAATCCGTCTCTTCCCCCCAGTTATGGGTTAAATAATAGGACAGATTGGATTCTATAGCCTTGGTCGGCAACCAGTCTACCGCAGAAAGTAATGGCAGCCTACTGCGGGATAATCTTCTGCCCAGTCAGTCATGTCTCTTTCGAGACATGATCGCCCAAGCGTGTATCACGTATGGCACTTAATTTTAAATGCAAACTAAATAGTAAACTTCTATGTCACTAACTGGCATCTTCTCTCTCATGTTCTGTTCTCCGTTCACTCCACTCTCATCAGTATGATCATCCTTCTCTTACCCACTTCCTGACAGCCCCTATAACCTGTCACTCTTTCTCATATTTTTCCTCCTATGTAACCCCCTGCTCAACAGTGGCAGTAAAATGCCTTGCTTGGGGCGATATGATTATTAAGAAAAAAAATCCTATACTATTATGTGGATATAAAGTGGGAGATCAATTCTACATTACAATCAATATATAAACGGATCCCTCACTTTATGGCCACAGTCAATCTTTTCTTATCCACTTCCTGACACCCTCTGTAGCCTGTCACACTTTCTCATAACTTTCTTCCTATGTAACCTCCTGCACAACAGTGGCAGTAAAATGCTTTGCTTGGGAAATATGATTATAAAAAAAATTCTATACTTTATAATATGGGTATAAAGTGGGGGATCAATTCTACATTACAATCAATATATAGACGGATCCCTCACTTCATGGTCACAGTCATCCTTCTCTTATCCACTTCCTGACACCCTTAATAAGCTGTCACTCTTTCTCATAACTTGCCTCTTATGTAACCTCCTGCAAAACATTGGCACTAAAATGCGTTGCTGGAGGCGATATGGTCATGAAAAAAAATTCTTTACTATTAAAATACGGATATAAAGTGGGGGATCAATTCTACATTACAATCAATACATGAACTGATCCCTCACTTTATGTCCAAAGTCATCGTTCTCTTACCCACTTCCTGACACCCTTAATAACCTGTCACTCGTTCGCATAACTTTCCTCCTATGTAAACTCCTGCAAAACATTGGCAGTAAAATGCCTTGCTTAGGGCGATATGGTCATAAAAAAACCCCAAAAAAAACATGTTTTTTTTTTGTTTTTTTTTTAATCATTTCACCCCGAGCAAGGCGGAAATGCCACTGATGTGCAGGGGGTTACATAAATGTAAAAAGATTAATTAGAAAAGAGTGAGGAGTACAAGCTAGTTAGAAAGGAACCATAGAAAGCTGCGAAAGAAGGTGCGATGACAGATACATAGGTGGAGAGAAAGGGAAGGTTATACAGGGGAGGGGAGAGAGCTAGAGGCCAGTGGTTAGTAGATGAGTATTAACTTTGCATTTAAATTTCTGGAGGTTGTAGCCGTCAGGATGTATATTTGAAATGAATTTGAGTGGTAAGCGTTAATGTTTTATCGACAGAGTCATAGTTTTAAACGACCACGTTGCAGAGAGGAACTGGGTAGCTGAGTAGATTGATGAATTAATGTCCCATGCCTGTGAAGATTTCTGGCGTAGTCAGTATGCTGGACCCACATGACAATAGGTGACATTTGCTGGAACTTTCTCATGATGGTGAAGTGCTTCTTATCGAATACATTAAAGCCAAAATGCCGTGATCGATACAAGATCACTAGATGAGTTTATATTACTACAGATATTGACCTCGGCTTGTAACAGTACTTAACAAGTGAACAGCTATTTCAAATAAAAAGGTTAAAATACTAAATAATAATTAGTACTAAATAATAATTAGTACTAAATAATAATTAGTGCTAAATTTTTTAAGCCGACGATTGATATCAACTTTCTATGAGTTAAGTAATAGAACAGACTAGAGTTTCTTGCCTTGGTTGGTAAATTTTATAGGAGAAATTGTAGGAGTGCACTGGCCATACCTGGTACAAGGCCACTTCCAAAAATAGCCGACAATCTCCGCATTTAAAGATATCATCAGGTTGTTGAAAAAAAATAAGTGGAATTTTGTTTGCTGAACATTAACATAAATGTGTAAAAAGAATAATAATGTTCGACGAGAAAATGTATGTAATTGATTCGCAAAGTGAAATGTAAGTATTTAAAATGTCCGTTTGTTATCAAGTATCAGATGAGGCAAATGGTAATGTTGAGAATGGAGAATTAAAAGAAATCAGCACACGAGAAATAAGCAGAAAGTGGACGATGTGCGATTGAAGTTTCTCCCGTTACATTTTAGTTGATTCGTCTCTCTGCTCACATCTGACTGATGGGCGCTGATATGATCAAAGCCTTTATAGTCATTCAGATTTACGCACTGGATCGCTAAGTCCCTTTAGTCTTGCAAATCGCTTCACTTGGTCAAAAAATCAATTTAACATCTACTTGCAAAATCCAGTTTCTACATTCTTTTAAGCACAAGGTCGGTCATTTTTTTATTTGGTAAAAACCAGGATAGATAGATAGATAGATAGATAGATAGATAGATAGATAGATATGAACAGACTGAGATAGATAGATAGATAGATAGATAGATAGATAGATAGATAGATATTAACAAACTGAAATAGATAGATAGATAGATAGATAGATAGATAGATAGATAGATAGATATTAACAAACTGAAATAGATAGATAGATAGATAGAGAAAAAAAGAGATAAGATGACTACGATAAATACATAGAAAGAGATAAACTGACTGAGATAGATAGACAGATATTAACAAACTGAAATAGATAAATAGGTAGATAGATATAAACTGAAACAGATAGATAGATAGATAGATAGATAGATAGATAGATAGATAGATAGATAGATAGATATGAACTGACTGAGATAGATAAATAGATATTGACTACACTACAATACACATCCGTTTTTCATACAGTTGTGACAAATTTTATGTTGAGTTTAAATAATCTTAAAATGTTTTAATCATGATCGAGTCAATGGGTAGAAGAATTTTTTTTTATTCGTTGGGTTTGTCAGAAAGTTTTACTTCTCTAATTTGAAATATTTTACGAGACGTTTGTTTCGTGATGGCTATGAAATAATGAATATATTGGGAAAGAATTTACGATGTATTTCTTCTGTTCATGTGCTGAGGGTTACAAATTCCAGGCTCTCTTAAATAGAATCTGATGATTATTCCGGAATTTATTTTGTTGATATGGTGAGAATAAAAATTTATGAGATCATGTTCATTAGTTGATGGACATTTAGTTTCAGGCTATTCTCACTGCAGTGTTGCATGATACAGAGAGAAAGTAAATTATTGTTTCTTTCCATTTCATTGGTGCATTCTAGCGTGCGTTCTGTCTTGTTGAATTTATCTACAAAATCAGGTAAAGTAGCTTGGCGAGGATGTATAAGTAGAGCATCATCAATATATCAGAACTATGTTGATTGTTTAGGTAAAATATTTTAATGGGCAATTACACAGACAGACAGACAGACAGACAGATAGATAGATAGATAGATAGATAGATAGATAGATAGATAGATAGATAGACTGAGATAGAGGGAGAGAGAGAGAAAGAGATAAGCTGACTACGATAAATAGATAGAAAGAGATAAACTGACTGAGATAGATAGATAGATAGATAGATAGATAGATAGATAGATAGATATTAACAAACTGAAATAGATAGATAGATAGATATTAACAAACTGAGATAGATAGATAGATAGATAGATAGATAGATAGATAGATAGATATTAACAAACTGAAATAGATAGATAGATAGATAGATAGATAGATAGATAGATATTAATAAACAGAAATAGATAGATAGACAGATAGATAGATAGATAGATAGATACATACATACATACATACATACATACATACATACATACATACATAGATATTAACAAACTGAAATAGATAGATGGATAAATATTAACAAACTGAAATAGATAGATAGATAGATAGATAGATATTAACAAACTGAAATAGAAATAGATAGATAGATAGATAGATAGATAGATAGATAGATAGATATTAACAAACTGAAATAGAAAGATAGATAGATAGATAGATAGATAGATAGATAGATAGATTAAGAAATGATTAACAAAGAAATAGATAGATAGATAGATAGATAGATAGATAGATAGATATTAACAATCTTATTAGATAGATAGATATGAACAGAATGAGAGAGATAGATAGATATTAACAAACTGAAATAGATAGATAGATAGATAGATAGATAGATAGATAGATAGATAGATAGATATTAACAAACTGAAATATATATATATATATATATATATATATAGAGAGAGAGAGAGAGAAGAGAGAGATAGATAGATAGATAGATAGATAGATAGATATTAACAAACTGAAATAGATAGATAGATAGATAGATAGATAGATAGATAGATAGATAGATAGATAGATAGATAGATAGGGACAGACTGCCACGGACAGACACACAAAAGCAAGAAAAACAAGGATCGAACGATAGACATCATAAAAAGAAAAAAGAAAGAAAATATCTGAAAAGTAGCTAGAAAAAAACGCGTCCGTAAAACCCGTAGCATATTTTGACAACTGGGACAGGAAGATTGTGTAGGATATTCAAGAATGAAAATGCCAAGTCTTTTAACCTCTTATTTGCAATAGCTGTCCACTTGTCAAGCGCTTGTGCCGGGCCAAAGTTACATGTTGAGGTCAGTATCTGTGGCAAGACAAATTCATCTCTAGCGATTTTGTATCGATCTCCGCATTTTGACTTCAATGTATTCGATAAGAAACGTTTCAGCATTAAGAAGACGGCACGTCAAATGTCACCTATTGTCATGTTGATCCAGCGTACTGACTGCGGTAGAAATATTCACCGTCATGTGGCATTAATTCGTTAATCTTTTAAGCTCGCTGACTCCTATCCACAACGTGGTCGACCAGAACTCTTTCGACTATTTTAATTTCGCGGTTAGTTTCGGCATGTGTTCACGCTAATGATTCTTTCCTGATATGCTCTTCTTGAACACGACGGTTAGTTCGACACATATACGAAGTTACCTACCTACCTACCTGCCTACCTATATACATCAGTATATTCAGATACGTATCTGCCTAATCCAGTGTATTCATATATATATATATATATATATATATATATATATATATATATATAGTCATCCGCAGACAGATCTGTTTCTCTGTATCACAGCTCATCAGTACGGTTAGACTCCGATTGCTTTTAACCCAGGATTGAAACCCGACCGAATTGGCGTCAGTCGGCGATTCTACCTCTGGGTTATGGGCGCTCGCTAGAAGAAGGCAGACTTTTTAGCGTGCATATATTCATTATACACGCCTAAAAGCCAGAGTGCTCTAATTCATTACTGAATGAGTGATGCGTATATATATATATATATATATTGTAAGAAAATTATGGAACATAACAGTTTTAAACCGACTGTTCATGCATTTACTTTTATAAAGACTGCTCGATACAATATAGAGCTTTATATTGTAATGGTTGTTATATTGCAATTGTTGCTTTTATAAACACGAAAGTTTTTGTGTCGTAATACTATGCTTTTATAAACCGTTCATCTTATCACCAGATGAGGAGCAAACGTAGCCCCGAAACGCGAAAATTTTTGTGAAGTGTTACTACGCTTTTATCAACCATTGTAACAACCATTACAATATATATATATATATATATATAATGATAATAATAACTACTTAAACTCTGTATGAAAGCACTCCGTAAATTTATGCCAATATAAACTTTCGAAAAAGCCATTAACAAACAGAACCTAAATCCGTTACAATCCGGCGTACTAAGTCGTCGGATAAAGGGGGAGAAAAAAAAAAGAAACAAACCAGCGGAACAAGAACAAACATTCAAGATTCCGCAGTAAAGAAAAAAAAAACCAAACGGAACCAAACACAAGAAAAAGTGCTCAATACGAAAGTACTGAAATACAATAGTAGAGAAAAAACACACTTTAGATTTTTCGTATATATATATATATATATATATATATATAATAAAAAGTGTGAGATGCCGTGAACGTATTCTTTAAAGTGTATATTTATTGCTTTTGTTATTATACAAATTATGATACATTAAATGTCCATAATGGTGTTTGTGACGCTACACGTGTTTCGAGTCTAAAATTGACTCTCTTCAGGCGAATAAATTTTTGGCTTTTCTTTTGTTTCTGATCGCCAAGTTGTTGTTTTATAAATAAGTAAGCAGAAAAAATAAGAAAACAAATATAATCAATAAAATAAAATAAAATAAGATAAAATAAATCAAATGTTAGCACATTGAATGGTCTGTTTTTCTTTTTTTTCTTTGCATATATATATATATATATATATATATATATATATATATATATATATACACGAGTTTGTTGCTGCTCGGAAAACTTTCAGGTAAACAAAAACAATTTCTCATTATCCTTTGTCCGCGTTTATAATATAGAATGTAATTTGACATCTTTGAAAATGGCTTATGTAAGCTCATATTGGATTATTAAAAATTATCTATCAATATTGCAATTTTCTTTCTTCATTTAATGATAATGCTATTAAGCTTATCAGAGAATATGAACACATTTACATAAAATAAATAGACAAAACTTGTCTATATTATTTAATAAAACATGCATGAATATATATATATATATATATATATATATATATATATATATATATATATATCGTGCTCTCTCAATATATATCAACTCAATGCTGTTATTATTTCTTAGGTTGTTTCTCCCTTCATCTGCCATTTGTTTCCTTGTCCCCGTAACCAAAATTTATGTTCCTTTTCTTCATTGTCATTAATCCGAAACAATTCCGTTCATCCGGGCCTTTAATCCATGCCATTATCCGCCATTATACGCTTTGCATTGTCATTAACTCAGCCACTAATTATCAATTACGTCATTAATTATTCTTTTCACCCTCATTGCGCCTTTCCTCATACACATAGGCCCGATGACTTCATCGCCCGAGTTTACAATTTATTCTCGTCACTGAGTTTGTCTGTTCTCTTGCACAGCTGCTGATTATGACGCGATTGGATACGTGTTGTTTTGGGTTGTGGTGCATTGGATATTGGCTCGGAACGAGAAATCGGAGGGCCGAGTTCGAATCCCAGCCGAATTCATTGCATTCACTTACGCGCAAATACCCTTGGGAAAGGTATTAATCCGTCTATTCCTTCCAGTTATGGGTTAAATAACAGATTGCTTTGTCGGCAGCTAATCTACCGCAAAAAGCAATGGCAACCTACTGCGGGATAATCTTCTGCCTAGTTAGTCATGTTTATTTCGAGACATGATCGTCCAAGCGTGTATCACGTATGGCATATTAACCTTTGTAAACTGACGGCGAAAATGGACATCACAAATCAACGACTGGTGTTAAACAGGTTTTGCCAGGCTTATTTTTTAATGTTTTAACTTATGTATTTTTATTTCCCTCATTAAGAACGAGTATAAAAATATATATATATAGTCATCCACTGACAGATCTGTTTCGCTGTATTACAGCTCATCAGGACAGGTAAACATCCGATTGCTTTTTAGCCAGGATTGAAACCCGACCGAATTGGTGTCAGTCCGCGATGCTACATCTGAGCTATGAGCGCTCGGTAGAAGGAGGCAGACGTTTAGCGTGTATATTATCATTATACACGCCCAATAGTTGAGAGTGTTCTAATTCATTACGGAATGAACGATGCGTAGATGCCAGAGTGGCTACTGTTTTTCAAAGCCTACCATTCTTCCAGAGTGGTAGAAGTTATGAGAGCGTAAATAGTCATCTGCAGACAGATCTGTTTCGCTGTATCACTGCTCATCAGTACGGTTAGACACACAAACACGCACACACACACACACGCACATATATATATATATATATATATATGTATGTGCGTGTGTGTGTGTGTGTCTAACCGTACTGATGAGCTGGGATACAGCGAAACAGATCTGTCTGCAGATGACTATTTACGCTCTCACACCCGATATATATATATATATATATATATATATATATATATATATATATATTGTAATTTTATTATTAATTTTGTTTATAAAAGCCTAATATCATACAAAAATTCTCATGTTTCAGAGCAAAACTTTTCCCTTTCAGGTGATATGTAAATATATATGGTGAAAAAGATTTATTATTTGACAATATAAGATAAATTTCTGGTTATTCAGAAAATTAGGGAGTGGGAGTTAGAAGAAATGCATTTTGGTGCGTCAAAAGGGTTCAATCAAGATTGAGAATCATGTAACCATTGAGATTTTAAAATTTGGGTTATAGAAGGAAGCAGGACATGAGAAATTTTGAGTAGTGATATTAACTTTTATAAATCATTGTAATAACAAAATTACAATATTAAGCTCTACTCTGTATCGAGCACTCTTTATAAAAGTAAATGCTTGAACAGTGCCTTTTTAATCTATGTGTTCTTTCACCTTTCTGTAATATATATATATATATATATATATATATATATATATATATATATATATATATTATTAATATTTTAGAACATGTAAAAACTACTACAAAATTGTACATTTTGTTTTGACTTTGTTTTGCATATGAGTTTCTATTTTATTTGGGGATTTAAGTTACTTTTTTTTAATTCCCAGTATTTCTTAGAAATCGCAATTTGGTATTTTAAACTAGAGTTGGTGAAGTGGTGCTTGTGGGTATAAAGCCGTTGCTTCCAAATTCCCGCGGAAATTCCGATATAAACATTCCGTCTCCCCTGATTTTCCTTAGGGTAGATGGTGGCTTGATAAATCACATTTTCAGACCTACACATACCCTCAACCGGACAGTTACTTCTAGATCTACAGTTACGGGTGGGGGTTGTCATTCTATTTTCTATATTGGATTCTCTACACTTCCTCAATATTTGGCTTTTAACGGTTCCAGATTCTTAGTGGGTGTTAAGTATGTTAATTTCTCTTTATGTCCTCGATTCTGGAGGGGCTTATCGTATAGTTTTTTTAATTATTCCTAAAGATTTCTCGGCTAGAAAAGAATCGGTTAATTCTAATATTCACGATATATATATATATATATATATATATATATATAGTCATATAGTCATCCGCAGACAGATCTGTTTCGCTGTATCACAGCTCATCAGTACGGTTAAACTCCGGTTGCTTTTAACCCAGGATTGAAACCCGACCGAAGTGGCGTCTGTTGGCGGTTTTACCTCTGGGCCATGGGCGCACGGTAGAAGAAGGCAAACTTTTTAGCATGTATATTGTCATTATACACGCCCAATAGCCAGAGTGCTCTAATGCATTAGTGAATGAGCGATGTGTACATGCCAGGGGAGCTAGTGCTTTTCAAAGTCTGCCATTCTTCCAGAGTGCTCAATCAGGGTGTGAGGGCGTAAACACACACACACACACACACACACACACACACACACACATATATATATATATATATATATATATATATATATATATATATATATATATATACATGATAAATTTCTATTCCAGCCACTCTTCCAAAATCAAATCTGGTATTATTATAGGTTTATTTTTAACAGCAGTAAGAATATGCAGCCCCAATATTTAACAAAACAAGAAAAATACATAGAAAGCACATTCAGAAACTTGCATTACTCATATCACTTTATTCACAATGCAAAAAGAAAGGCACATAATTCACGATATATATATATATATATATATATATATATATATATATATATATTGTGACATAATATATACAACCACAACAAAAGGAAAACTGTTAACAATAATAATCTAAACAATAACAAATACATCATACTACCAACCAACTCCATTGCATCCAATATCCAAAACAATCTATCTCATATAAAAACACACACATAGTAACAACTACCTCGAAAACTATTATGGATATTATCAGATCTAAAAATAACCGAAATCAAAATGACGAACAAGCAGGTGTATACAGAATAAATTGCCGGTATTGTTCCTCCATCTACATCAGAGAAACAAGTAAAAATCTAAAAAAACGTATACATGAACACAAAAGAGAAATCACTAATAATAATCTTACAAATGCATTAGTGATTCTCAGAAATAAATTCGACCACAATTTCGATTTTAAAAATACCACACTAATAAAAAGAGTAAACAATTTATTCAGAAGAAAAGTTCTCGAGAGCGCCGCCATCCAGTCCTACCAAAATATCAATTTGCGCCCCGGATTTTTCCCAATCTCACTTTTACTTATGGAAATTATACTAAAACAGACTAACATACATAATAAAAATTTCAAAGAAAACGGTTGTATTCCCTTCATTTTAACTTCTCTTGACTTTGCACTACACATGAAGGAATTCTAAAAACTAAAATATTCTGTTAATCTTTTGAAATGATTTGTGAGCGTCTTTGTGGTTGCCAACACTGTTTGTTTATAGATACGTAATTTAGAATAAAGCTCATTTCGTCTTTTTGCCTTGATAAAGTCCATCACAGGACGAAACGCGTAGGCGATTTAAAATACAGTTTTCCTCTCGTCTTTATTTTATTTAACCATCCTGTCCTTAATCTTAGATCATAACTGAGTATATTTTACATATATATATATATATATATATATGAAAAAATATACTCAGTTATGATCAGAGATTATATATATATATATATATATATATATATAGTGTGTGTGTGTGTGTGTGTGTAGCTGAACGCCTTCAATAGGGAAACAGAACCTCTCTGATAAGAATAAATAGTAAATAGTAAACTTTGGCAACAAAATCATCGAGCCAATGTATTTGAAGAAAGGCGTAATGAGGGTGAAAAGAATAATTAATGACGTAATTGATAATTAGTGGCTGAGTTAATGACAATGCAAAAAGGTTAATGGCGGATAATGGCATGGATTAAAGGCCCGGATGAACGGAATTGTTTCGGATTAATGACAATCAAGAAAAGGAATATAAATTTTGGTTACGGGAAAAGGAAACAAATGGCAGATGAAGGGAGAAACAACCTAAGAAATAACAGCGTAGAGTTTATATATATATTGGGAGAGCACGATAGATAGATAGATAGATAGATAGATAGATAGATAGATAGATAGATAGATCCAGAAAAGATAGATAGATAGATAGATAGATAAATAGATAGATAGATAGATAGATAATGAACAGGCTGAGATAGATAGATAGATAGATAGATAGATAGATAGATAGATAGATAGATAGATAGATAGATAGGTGTTATGGGAAATGCTTAATTTCCCCAACACTATATTTTTTAGGCACACAAATGAATGACGAAACTTGCTTTTAGAACAACAACAAAGAATGGTTTATTATACAGTAAACGTACAAGATTGGTAGTATGTAAGTGTCCATGGTGAAGCGAGCAGCAGATAGTATGTAAGTGTCCATGGTGAAGCTAGCAGCAGCGTCTTCCGCGAAAGCATTCCATGGGGAATCAGTGGCAGCGATGTGAAAGAGACGTCCGTTACTGCCGCGGGCTCATGGCTCTCTGCTTTCCTCCGTTCTCCAAACAGGGACTAGGAAAAATAGTTCTAGAGAGGAATCAATGCGCTCCGCCCGTTGATTGGTCAGTGAGTGACCGAATCTCCCGTCGGGGGCATTGATTCGGTAAAGGAAATAGATCTGTGGCTGCTACAGATAGATAATGAACAGGCTGAGATAGATAGATAGATAGATAGATAGATAGATAGATAGATAGATAGATAGATAGATAATGAACAGGATGAGATAGATAGATAGATAGATAGATAGATAGATAGATAGATAGATAGATGTTATATATCCATAAACAACAAACACGTCTGTATATAAAAATATGAGTTATATTTTTATTGATGACGATGGACCGTGTAGCCTAGGGTACAGAGAGTTGAGGGAGCGCTCTTCTAAGGGTTGACAGGGTGACGGGGGGGTGTCGTCGTATCTGTTCTCCTCTACGTCTCTCTGCCTAGACTCGTCTGTCGAGACTGACTGACTGACTCTGACTCGTCTGTCGAGACTGACTGACTGACTCTGACTCGTCTGTCGAGACTGACTGACTGACTGCTGAATTCGTGCGCCGAAGTCTTTTTATAATCTCCAAACCGGGATTTTTTCTTCCGGTTTTTTGCCTCGCCTACGCACGCCTACGTAATTCTCAGGGACACCTGTTCTGTTTGCCTCCTGTAGCCATTTCCGCTACTGCCGGAAATAAGGTCAAACAAACATCCGTTCCTTTCAACGGCCGGAAAACGCCCCCGCCCCCCCCCCTTCCTCACTTCCTTCTTCGGGTGGGGCCAGATTATTATATTACATAGATATATAAATAGATAGATAGATATTTTCTAATTAGGCTTTTTATTTCCGAATTATATTTATATAAAAATTGTCCATAGGTTAACCGAGTACTTTCGAACGTCATCGTTCATCATCAGGGTAAAATTCACAGTTTAAACATAAAAAAGTGCCTTGTAGCTGGAAACGAGTTACGACATTTTGAAGAACTCAACAAACATTAAGAAATGTTTTGTAAAAATTCAAGGGAAGTAATAATGTAAACAACGTGCAAGAGTGAAGATATGTGATCACGTGGAGGCGTGAATCATCGAGAATATGGAATATTTTTGTCTCTGTCGTTTAATACAACGTGTTTAAAACTTCTTAGATGATGTAGTATTTTCACTATTTACACTATTCGGATTTTTTTTTTAATCATATCACCCCAAGCAAGGCGAAAACGCCACTGATGCGCAGGGGGCTACGTAAGGGTAAAAAGAATGGAAAAGAGAAAGCCGGAAACCACATCCTAAACAGGAAACAAGGGATGAGCCTCTTCACCTGTTCAATAGATGTGGGTGGAGTGTGAACCGGGCGATAGTTTAGTCTATCTACTCCAATTGAAAAAAAATAATAAAAAAGGAAAAGAGTGAAAAGATTGGAAAAGAGAAAACCGGAAACCGCATCCTAAACAGGAAACAAGGGATGAGCCTCTTCACCCGTTCAATAGATGTGGGTGGAGTGTGAACCGGGCGATAGTTTAATCTCTACTCCAATTGAAAAAAAAATAATAAAAAAGGAAAAGAGTGAAAAGATTGGAAAAGAGAAAACCCGAAACCGCATCCTAAACAGGAAAAAAGGGATGAGCCTCTTCACCTGTTCAATAGATGTGGGTGGAGTGTGAACCGGGCGATAGTTTAGTCTATCTACTCCAATTGAAAAAAAAAATAATAAAAAAGGAAAAGAGTGAAAAGATTGGAAAAGAGAAAACCGGAAACCGCATCCTAAACAGGAAACAAGGGATGAGCCTCTTCACCCGTTCAATAGACGTGGGTGGGTGTGAACCGGGCGATAGTTTAGTCTATCTACTCCAATTGAAAAAAAATAATAAAAAAGGAAAAGAGTGAAAAGATTGGAAAATAGAAAACCGGAAACCGCATCCTAAACAGGAAAAAAGGGATGAGCCTCTTCACCTGTTCAATAGATGTGGGTGGAGTGTGAACCGGGCGATAGTTTAGTCTATCTACTCCAATTGAAAAAAAAAATAATAAAAAAGGAAAAGAGTGAAAAGATTGGAAAAGAGAAAACCGGAAACCGCATCCTAAACAGGAAACAAGGGATGAGCCTCTTCACCCGTTCAATAGATGTTGGTAGAGTGTAAACCGGGCGATAGTTTAGTCTATCTACTCCAATTGAAAAAAAAAATAATAAAAAAGGAAAAGAGTGAAAAGATTGGAAAATAGAAAACCGGAAACCGCATCCTAAACAGGAAAAAAGGGATGAGCCTCTTCACCCGTTCAATAGACGTGGGTGGAGTGTGAACCGGGCGATAGTTTAGTCTATCTACTCCAATTGAAAAAAAAATAATAAAAAAGGAAAAGAGTGAAAAGATTGGAAAATAGAAAACCGGAAACCGCATCCTAAACAGGAAACAAGGGATGAGCCTCTTCACCCGTTCAATAGATGTGTTAGATTATTGTACCCGTGTGTTTATAAAGCATTGCTTTCTGATAAGAAAATAAATATTATTCAAGCAAAGCAATGATTCTATAAGTGTTATTCATACTCGGTTAAGATTTGCTATGCTGACATTAAACTCGGTTTTACAGACACAAATGATGCTGAACGCTCAGGTAACTCAAAATCTGCAGTCGACCCGAAAAAGACACAAAAAAAATTCCACAAACTGCTTTTGGACGATTGTAAATTGAAATTGCGTGAGATAGCAGAAGAGCTGAACAAATCAGAAGTGTATTCACAATTTTGCATGAATATTTGTCAGTGAGAAAGCTCTGTTCAAAGTGGGTACCGCCTTTGCTAACAGTTGATAAAAACAACAACGCGTTAACGATTCAGAGCGTTGTTTGCAACTGTTTCAACGCAACAAGAAAGAGTTTTTGCGTAAATATGTAACTTTGGCGGAAACATGGATCCACCACGTCACTCCTGAGTTCTTCTCTGTGTCTGTTCTATAAATACTTCCAAGGCTTCTGCTCCAACGAACTCAAGTCACTGGTGCCTCCGCAACAGGTGTTTACTCGTGCAACCAGACTGGCATCTGGGTCTCACCTATTCACAGTTAGATCAACCAAATTCAGACACTTCCCGCCTGTGGAAATTCCTTATTCTTGCTTTCCTGACGGCTAGAACCTCCAGGAATTTAAATGTAAGGTCAATACTCATCTCTTAACTCAGTCATTTAAGTGCCATACGTGATACACGCTTGGGCGATCATGTCTCGAAAGAGACATGACTGACTGGGCAGAAGATTATCCCGCAGTAGGTTGCCATTGCTTTCTGCGGTAGACTGGTTGCCGACCAAGGCTATAGAACCCAATCTGTCCTGCTATTTAACCCATAACTGGAAGGAAGAGACGGATTAATACCTTTCCCAAGGGTATTTGCGCGTAAGTGAATACAATGGATTCAGCTGGAATTCGAACTCGGCTCCCCGGTTTCTCGTTCCGAGCCGATATCCACTGTACCACAACGCACATCCTTAACTACATTACCTTAATTCTTTCCTCACCGCCCTGTTTTTTCTTTTCCTTTCTCTCCACCTTTGCAACTGTCATCACACCTGTATTCCCATCCTTCTCTTTCTCCTTTCTAACTGGTTCGTCTTTGTCTTCAATCTCCTAATCTTTTTCTCCCATGTAGCCCCCTGCACATCAGTGGCTGTACCACCTTGCTCAGGGCGATATAATTTTTAAAAAAAATCGACAGTCAGCTGAGTGGACAGCAGCAGGTGAAAGCTACCAAAGACGCAAACATCAGCAGGCAAGGTTTTGGCTTCCGTATCTTTGCATGTGCAAGGTGCTTTGTTCATCGATTACCTTGAGAAAAGAATAACCATCAATAACGAATATTATATAACATTATTGGTGCGTTTGAAGAAAAAAATCGCCAAAAAACACCCTCAAATAAAGAAGAAAAAAGTGATCTTTCATCAAGACAAAGCACCGTGTCACAAGTCGATCGCAACGATGGCAAGACTTCATGAATTGCACTTCTAATTGCTTCCGCATCCCCTCTATTCTCCAGATCTGGCCCCTAGCGACAACTAGCTGTTTGAAGACCTCAAAAGAATTCTCCAGGAAAAGAGATTTGGCTCCAATGAAATGATATCGGAAACCGGTGCGTATTTTGATGCCAAATTGTTCTACAAAAATGAATTGCTAGAGAATCGATAATTCTAGAAGGTTGATGAATAAAGTCGAAGTTTTATTAGTTAGGACCGGAATGTTTTGAGTGATATGTTAAAACGTCGAGGCTGTCCAGTAAATTGGCGAGACTTACTCGCCAATCTAGTATTATACTTCAATTCACGTGGTCGAAGTGCCAAGGAGAACAACGGCCATGAACATATATATAGAAAACAGACGGAAGTTCAGTCAAGGCCCTGGGAAAGTGACTGAAGTCGAGATAATAAGTCAAGCCCGATAACGACACAAACCTTTCGTTGAATTTTGTCAAGAATCTTAATACTATTTTTAATATTTGTTGCCAAATAAAAATAGAATGGTTCTTTTGTTATTATTAGTTTGCAAAATTTTACAAAGCAAATAGCAACAATTTACCCATCGCACCCCGTAGATTTTATATATATATATATATATATATATATATATATATATATATACACTACCGGACATAATTATTAGGCCACCCCAGTTTTTTAAAAGCAATAATGTATTTCATACTATTTTTAGTATTTATTGCCAAGTGGATAATTGTAAATGAAAATAGAATGGCTCTTTTGTTATTATTAATTTGCAAAATTTTACAAGGCAAAAAAGCAAAGATGAACTCGTCCGAATCACCCTAAATTTTCTTCATTTTTTTTCACTGATAGAACTGCAATATAGGTAATTATTAAATATTTATAAATTCATTTAATACACATTCTTGTGCAGTATTAACGGTTTACACTCCACCCACGTCTATTGAACGGGTGAAGAGGCTCATCCCTTGTTTCCTGTTTAGGATGTGGTTTCCGGCTTTCTCTTTTCCAAACTTTTACTCTTATTTTTTTTCTTTTCTCTTTTTTTTTTTTCATTTGGAGTAGATAGACTAAACTATCGCCCGGTTTACACTCTACCAACATCTATTGAACGGGTGAAGAGGCTCATCCCTTGTTTCCTGTTTAGGATGTGATTTCCGGCTTTCTCTTTTCAAATCTTTTCACTCTTACGTAGCCCCCTGCACGTCAGTGGCGTTACCGCCTTGCTCGGGGTGATATGATAAAAAAAAAAAAAAAGAACCATTCTATTTTCATTTACAATTATTCACTTGGCAATAAATACTAAAAAATATTATGAAATACATCATATTTTTAAAACATTGGGATCACCTAATAATTATGGCCGGTTGTGTGTGTGTGTGTGTGTATATATATATATATATATATATATATATAATTTACGGGGTGTGATGTATAAATTGTCGCTATTTGCCCTGTTAAATTTTGCAAAGTAATAATAACAAAAGAACCATTCTGTTTTCATTTAGTTATCCACTTGGCAATAAGTACTAAAAAATATTATGAAATACATCATATTTTTAAAACATTGGGATCACCTAATAATTATGGCCGGTTGTGTGTATGTGTGTGTGTATATATATATATATATATATATATATATATATAATTTACGGGGTGTGATGTATAAATTGTCGCTGTTAAATTTTGCAAAGTAATAATAACAAAAGAACCATTCTGTTTTCATTTAGTTATCCACTTGGCAATAAATACTAAAAAATATTATGAAGTACATCATTTTTTTAAAACATTGGGGTCGCCTAATAATTATGGCCGGTTGTGTATATACGGGGAACCAGACAACATATTCTCGCAGCATTCAACGCACAAACGAATGGAAGATTTATTTGACCATAAAATATTTATTTTTCAAAAAAGAACCAAAATTAACAGTCGCAGGATTAATGAGTACCTATGCTTCCTTCTAAGGAAACAGATAAAATTACAATTACCATCAGAAATGAGGGGAACAGATTCTACACTCTGATCTCAACCCAAGTAGCCAGGATGTACAGAAAAGAGTAACTCAAATAGCAGATTAATGAATACTGGATATTTGCTAATGATGAACCATCTAATATTGCCATTAGAGATGCAGAGAACAGATAATACACTTTGATCCCCGCTTGATGACCATGGAGGAAAGAAATTATTAGCACTAGTTGCACGGTTAATGATTGCCGAATGTTTTCTCACAAGGAAAAGGTTCATATTGCCATTAATATAAGAGATGAGAACAAATGCTAGAACTGATATTGTAATATAACAATCTGGCCCCACCCGAGGAAGGCTGATGCAAGCGAGGGTGTTTCCGGTCGTTGAAAGGAACGGATGTCGTTTGACCTTATTTCCGGCAGCAGCGGAAATAACTACAGAGGCAAACAGAACAGGTGTCTCTGAGAATTACGTGGGCGTGCGTGGGCGAGGCAAAACCGGAAGAAAAAGTCCCGGTTTCTGGAAGATTATAAAAAGACCTCGGCACACGGATTCGCCAGTAGTAGAGGAGTAACAGAGATCGGCCGGTGAAGAGAGACACAACAGATAAGACTACACTCCCGTCAACCCATTAGAAGCGCGCTCTCTCAATTCTCTGTTCCCTATGCTACACGGTTCATCGTCTTTAATAAAAATATAACTTTATATTTTTATATATATGCGTGTTTGTTGTTTGTCGATATATAACAATATTTATACGCCCTACCCCCTCACAGTTACGGGATATGGCACGGGGGTGACTTAAAGTGAGGAATCCATGTCTGTGCATATGCGTCTCTCATTTATCTGTTGTGTTCTGACCAAGCAAGTAAAAAATATAATGTAGTTTGGTTGCCTGAAACGGATAATAAACCTGGTATTTAATTGCCGCCCCATACTAGGAAGAATTGGACACAAGGTCAGTTTGACGTGAGAAGACCGACGGCGTGCATACGGCAAGGTGCAAAAAAGCCGTTGGCTGCACTGGCGTCGGTATTACTACTGGTCCCCTCTTTAGAGCAATGAGGGGAGGTACTGCGACAGGAAGCTTTTCCCCGAAACAGGGCACCACTCAATGTTTTCATTTGTTTTCTGACTGCAAGACAAAGACACAATAGAGATATAAAATGTAGTTCATCAGCCATTATGTCTCTTCTACAAATACTTTCGTGGCTTCTGCTCCGACAAACTTAAGTCACTGGAGCCCCACAAGAATTTAATCATGCAACCAGACTGGCAACAAGGTCCCACTCATTTACAATTAGATCAACTAAATGCAGCCGACAATTCTACTCCAACAGCATCTTTTATCGCATTTCCCGCCTGTGGAACTCCCTTCCGTATACCTGCTTTCCTGGCGGTTACAACCTCCAGGAATTTAAATGCAATGTCAATTCCCATCTCTTATCCACTTAACTACAGTTCTTTCTACATCACCATTGTATCTTGTTCTTTTCCTTTCTCTCGACCTTCGCAACTGTCCTCACACCTGTGTTTCCATCCTTCTCTTGCCCTTTCTCTGACACCTCCTATAATAATCTTGGAATTATTTCGAACTTTTGTTCCTATCTTGGTTGATATAGGTTTTATAATAGACACAACGTTTCGACCAAGTATCCCCTGGTCATCATCATGGTGAGAGTAACAAATTCCAACATGAAAGCACAATAATTGATTTTACAGCATATTTCGAAATAATCAACGAGATCATCCACATCAGCCAATTTATGGACTCCTGATGATGACTAGGGGGTACTTAACCGAAATGTTGTGTCTATTATAACACTTATATCAGCTAAAATGAGAACAAAAGTTTGAAATGATTCCAAGATTATTGCACATTACTCATCTCAGAAATAAATGCAAATTGGTTCGTCTTTCTCTTCACTTTCCTCCAGCCTAAACTTTTACTCTCTTGTGTAGCCCCGTGCGCATCAGTGGCGGTATCGGGTTGCTTGAAGTGAAACGAAAAAAAAGTTACTATACCGTGATCCCAGCAGAACGTGATGAAAAGCTTAACCCTAGTAGCTATGACTATGCAATCAATGACTACCGAATGTTTCGTTATAAGGAAACAAATACAATTAACATATATGATACTAGCAGTATATCCCGGCGTTGCTCGGGTGTAATGAAAGCTTTAAAACTAATCCATGGTCCTGGAGCTCAGACTCAGCCTAAAGAATATTTGAAATAATAAATAATTGCAACAATTTACCAATCGCACCTAGTATATATATATATATATATATATATATATATATATATATATATATATATATATACTAGCAGTATAGCCCGGCGTTGCTCGAGTATAATGAAAGCTTTAAAACTTAACCATGGTCCTAGGATCTCAGACTCTTTGGACGTTGGCACGAAAGACTAAAAAGCAATAGTTGTTTCCAGTTAAAGCGAAAGCGTAGACTGAAAGAAAAATGAATGGATGTAAGTCAAATTTTGATTTCCTTGTATCGATATCAAATAAGTTTTTTTACGTCGTAAACTGAATTTTGAAGGCTAAATAAGTCCTCTGAGTAAATGGTATTATGGCTGAGACTAAGAACTACATTTATACCTGCTTAGAGCCAAACCCGAAGCAAAAACTAAAATAAAAGAGCTGCAAAAAAAAAAAAAAAATAGAGAGATACAGGCAAATAAACAGACAAACATCTTACCTATTATATATATATATTCTGAATATCATTTCTTATGTCTTTGTCTATGAGTGTATCAAATTTGATTAAATTCGGACCACACCTTCTATAACCCGATTTTTTTGATTATCGATTTTCGATATTTATCGGGTGTACCTCGACACAAAACCTAGCTAAGAACACTCACAGACGCTTATAGTACAACCGTGTAAGCTTCCAAGAAAATCGGTTCAGCCATTTCGCAGTCTATAGGTAACGGACACACACACACACACACACACACACACACACACACACACACACACACACACAGACACAGACAAAGTTCCATTCATGAATAAGTTTAGATTTAGATATCTTCCTTGTACTTGGATGGTTAAACAACCCCTTACTGCTATATATGCTTTTTCAATCTTTCTTATTGATTGTAGATACTTTTCTATGAATTTTTAGTGAATCTTCTGGGACATCTGTCAAGCCCAGCTAGAAGCGGGGAAAGGTTTGATTCGTCATAAAAGATGATATTCTAGAAGCATTGAGAGTCCTTCTTGGAAAGGTCAACTTACGTTTTTTAATATCAACAATGTTCTTTCACAGTTGAAGTTTTCTTATTCGTACCTTACTGGAAATGCCAAGTTCTTTGAGAGTTCTTTCGGGATAAGTTTCGTGACGATTTCTTTTCTTCACTTCACAGCAAACGTTTCGAGCATCAATGATTATCTGCTTCATGTCTAGGAAATCGATTTGATTCAGTGTTTACTAGCCTCTGAAATTAAGGGCCTTTTTTACTGGTTGCTGATCCTTTTCTTTATTTAGGAAAAGACTTCTGTGAATTCTGAATAGCCAAATTTCAATTTCGTCTTGAACTCCGTGACAATAATCCCAAGAATAAATTTTTTACTCTGTGTTTTTTTACAATGTTTGTTATTACTGATTATTGATGTGCGTTGTGGTGCAGTGGATATCGGCTCGGAACGAGAAATCGGGGAACCGAGTTCGAATTCCAGTTGAATTCATTGCATTCATTTACGCTCAGATACCCTTGGGAAAGGTAATAATCCGTCTCTTCCCTACAGTTATGGGTTAAATAACAGGACAGATTGGGTTCTATCTCCGTGGCTGGCAATCAGTCGAACGTAGAAAGCAATGGCAACCTACTGCGGGATAATCTTCGGCCCAGTCAGTCATGTCTCTTTCGAGACATGATCGCCCAAGCGTGTTTCACGTATGGCGTTTAACTGACTGATATATTATGTGTAATTTTGATACTTTTATTAGTTTTATCCGTTTTTGTCTCCACCGGAGATGAAAAAGGAATCGGGAGAGGGGATGAGGATCACAATATTCAGATGCTAGTGGGAAACGAGAAATATATTTATTAGAACATCTAAACTTATTTATAAATGGAACTTTGTGTGTGTGTCTGTGTGTGTGTGTTTCCGTTACCTATAGACTGCGAAACCGCAGAACCGATTTTCTTGAAAATTTACACAGTTGTACTATAAGCGTCTGCGTGTGTTCTTAGCTAGGTTTTGTGTCCAGGTACAACCGATAAATATCGAAAATCGATAATCGAAAATATCGGGTTATAGAAGGAGTGGTCCGATTTTAATCAAGCTGGATACACTCATAGACAAAGACAGAAAAAACGATATTCAAAAGTTTCAAGGTTGCAGTTCTTACAATAGTGCAGAAAATCGATACTATATATATATATATGAAAGGCAAGATGTTTGTGTGTCTGTTTATCTGCCTGTTTGTCTGTATTTTTTTCAGCCCTTTTATTTTAGTTTTTGCTTCAGGTTTGGCTCTAAGTAGGTATAATTGTCGTTCTTAGTCTCAGCCATGATACCAGTTACTCAGAGGACTTATTTAGCCTTCAAAATTCAGTTTACGACGTAATAGACTTATTTGATATCGATACAAGGAAATCAAAATTTGACTTACATTCATTCATTTTTCTTTCAGTTTACATTTTCGCTTTAACTGGAAACAACTATTGCTTTTTAGTCTTTCGTGTCAACGTCCAAAGAGTCTGAGCTCCAGGAGCATGGATTAGATTTAAAGCGCTCATTACACACGAGCAACGCCGGGCTATGCTGCTAGCAACATTATACATTAAAATCTGTGGAACATTGATATTCAAATAGGTCTCCCAATTGAAGATAGATGACCGAATGTGGTTGTCGTGAACAAGTAGAAAGAAAAAAACTGGGTTGTCCGGAATGTCCATGCGGATCTTTCAGGGAAATCAAAGCGCAAAACAATATTATGCCAAAGTATTTTTATTATTCGGACTATTGTCCTCATCTTTGTTGCCATTTGTACAACATTTCAGCCGTTGTACGCTCCGGCCTTCTTCAGGTGCTAGGAATTTCGAACTGAACTCTTTATTACAATAACTGGTGTATATCCGTATTTACATTATTCGGACTATTGTCCTCATCTTTGTTGCCATTTGTACGACGTTTATTAATAGATCATTCTATTTGTCTATATTTCAGAGATGAGGTAGTATTTACAGTATTTACATTATTTGGACTATTGTCCTCATCTTTGTTGCCATTTGTACGACGTTTAATAATAGATCATTCTATTTGTCTATATTTCTAAGATGAGGTAGTATTTACAGTATTCGGATTATTTTCCTCATATTTGTTGCCATTTGTACGACGTTTAATAATAGATCATTCTATTTGTCTATATTTCAGAGATGAGGTAGTATTTACAGTATTTACATTATTCGGACTATTGTCCTCATCTTTGTTGCCATTTGTACGACGTTTAATAATAGATCATTCTATTTGTCTATATTTCTGAGATGAGGTTGTATTTACAGTATTTACATTATTCGGACTATTGTCTTCATCTTTGTTACCATTTGTACGACGTTTAATAATAGATCATTCTATTTGTCTATATTTCAGAGATGAGGTAGTATTTACAGTATTTACATTATTCGGACTATTGTCCTCATCTTTGTTGCCATTTGTACGAGGTTTAATAATAGATCATTCTATTTGTCTATATTTCTAAGATGAGGTAGTATTTACAGTATTTACATTATTCGGACTATTGTCTTCATCTTTGTTGCCATTTGTACGACGTTTAATAATAGATCATTCTATTTGTCTATATTTCAGAGATGAGGTAGTATTTACAGTATTTACATTATTTGGACTATTGTCCTCATCTTTGTTGCCATTTGTACGACGTTTAATAATAGATCATTCTATTTGTCTATATTTCTAAGATGAGGTAGTATTTACAGTATTCGGATTATTTTCCTCATATTTGTTGCCATTTGTACGACGTTTAATAATAGATCATTCTATTTGTCTATATTTCTGAGATGATGTAGTATTTACAGTATTTACATTATTCGGACTATTGTCCTCATCTTTGTTGCCATTTGTACGACGTTTAATAATAGATCATTCTATTTGTCTATATTTCTGAGATGAGGTTGTATTTACAGTATTTACATTATTCGGACTATTGTCTTCATCTTTGTTACCATTTGTACGACGTTTAATAATAGATCATTCTATTTGTCTATATTTCAGAGATGAGGTAGTATTTACAGTATTTACATTATTCGGACTATTGTCCTCATCTTTGTTGCCATTTGTACGAGGTTTAATAATAGATCATTCTATTTGTCTATATTTCTAAGATGAGGTAGTATTTACAGGATTTACATTATTCGGACTATTGTCTTCATCTTTGTTGCCATTTGTACGACGTTTAATAATAGATCATTCTATTTGTCTATATTTCAGAGATGATGTAGTATTTACAGTATTTACATTATTCGGACTATTGTCCTCATCTTTGTTGCCATTTGTACGACGTTTAATAATAGATCATTCTATTTGTCTATATTTCAGAGATGAGGTAGTATTTACAGGATTTACAGTATTTACATTATTCGGATATTACATTATTTGGTTTTTTGTTAATACTGCACAATAACATGTGCATCAAATGAACTGTTCACGGTGTCCAGTTTTTGTGCTCTCTTCCCTATGCTAATCTCTTGGCTGCCTTGTGAAATTTCGCAAAGTAATAAAATAAAAGAACCATTCTATTTTCATTTAGAATTATCCACTTGGCAATAAATACTAAAACTAATATCAAATACATCATTTCTTTTAAAAAACTGGAGTAGCCTAATAATTATGGCTGGTAGCAGAGTTCGAATTCCAGCTGAATTCATTGCATTCACTTACGCGCAAATACCCTTGGGAAAGGTATTAATCCGTCTCTTCCTTCCAGTTATGGGTTAAATAACAGGACAGATTGGGTTCTATAGCCTTGGTCGGCAACCAGTCTACCGCAGAAAGCAATGGCAACCTACTGCGGGACAATCTTCTGCCCAGTCAGTCATCTCTCTTTCGAGACATGATCGCCCAAGCATGTATCACGTATGGCACTTAACTGACTGAGTATATATATATATATATATATATATATATATATATATATCAAATCTACAGGGTGCGAAAAGTAAATTGTCGCTATTTGACTTGTAAAATTTTGCAGAGTAATATTAACAAAACAACCATTCTATTTTCATTTCGAATTATCCACTTGTTAATAAATACTATAAATAGTCTGTATAATCACTGCAGTGATTTGATTATCCAAGATTTAGTGTTTATGGATGGCGGATTTTGATAACTTTAGTGTTTCTGACAATTTCAGTGTTTTAGCTTTTTTATTTCTGCTATGATCGTGTTAGAAATGCTCTCGATGTTAAACGAAAACGTATTTTAAGCACTTGAAACATTTGTGGAGGTCTATATCCAAATCTGTGATTCGCGGCAAATATGCTGGTGCAAATTACGAGAGGAAGCCATTCTTGTATTTGAAAATATCATATTTCTTAGACGAAATGAGTTTTTAAAAATAGCTAAGGACAATTAATATAAAGTGTCGTAGAAGTCTTGAAATTTTAAATTAAAATAGCAAAGGATTAATGTTTATCATAAGAATATTCATTTTTTTTTTCAATATGAATTTGGTGAAATCTTCAAATGAATCTAAAATTAAAAAAAAGTGTTTATAAATAATGTCCTTCCGTTTCCGTTTTTTGAGATCAAATCAGAAAATATTTTCTTCTTTTTCTATGTGCCGTGTTACTTCCGGGTGTTGGTGGTCATGGCTCTCCACAACTTCATGTCATTTGGTAGTCCTTTTGTCATTTTCTTATCTTTTCTAAATCTTGTTCTATCTATCTATGTCTGTTCATATCTATCTATCTATCTATCTATCTATCTATCTATCTATCTATCTATCTATCTATCTATCTATCTATCTCAGTCAGTTCATATCTATCTATCTATTTATCTATCTATCTATCTATCTATCTATCTATCTATCTATCTCTCTATCTCAGTCTGTTCATATCTATCTATCTATCTATCTATCTATCTATCTATCTATCTATCTCAGTATGTTCATATCTATCTATCTATCTATCTATCTATCTATCTATCTACCTATGTCTGTTCATATCTATCTATCTATCTATCTATCTATCTATCTATGTCTGTTCATATCTATCTATCTATCTATCTATCTATCTATCTATCTATCTCAGTATGTTCATATCTATCTATCTATCTATCTATCTATCTATCTTTCTATCTATCTATCTATCTATCTATGTCTGTTCATATCTATCTATCTATCTATCTATCTATCTATCTATCTATCTATCTATCTATCTATCTTGTAAATCTTTCCGAATTCTGATTTATCAATTTTCTTCGTAGGAAGAACTTCACCATTTGAATAATGTATTTTTTTCGTTCTCTAAAATTAGTTAATATCAATCCCACTACTTCTCTGTCTGTCTGTCTGTCTGTCTGTCTCTTCCTCTCTCTCTCTCTCTCTCTCTCTCTCTCTCTCTCTCTCTCTCTCTCTCTCTCTCTACGTGTCAGTCAGCATCTCCCTTGTACTGCCCTTGGGGAACGATGGTACACACTTATCATCTCCGTATAAATTGACGGTCAATTAGCGTCTTTTCCCATCCTTTTACTGTGAAACCAATAAAATGTAAACGCAAATTCTACTATAACAGCTTTTTTTCTCGTACTTCCCGCCTGTGGAATTCCCATCCGTTTACTTGCTTCCTCGACAGCTACAATCTTCAAGATTTTAAATGTAAAGTCAATAGTCATCTCCTATCTAACTAACCTACATCCTCTCTCTCATGCTCCTTTCTCCGTTCACTCCACTCTCGTCAGTATTCTCATCCTTCTTTTACTCACTTCCTGAAACCCCCTATAACCTGTCACTCCTTTCCATAACTTTCCTCCTATGTAACCCCCTGCATACCAGTAAACTGCCTTTTTGGGGGGCGATATGAATAAAAAATGTATGGTTAATCACATTAGTTATTGCTCCTTTAAGAGGAACCCGAAATTTCGAGATTTGCACTATTAGCCGTATTGAAGAACTGACATCACGTAGCAGTCTAGAACTCTTTTCTTCGTTTCTATTGAGATTTTCCTGTGTGTTTGTATTTTGCTCATCTTCTGGAACGCGTCCTTTGCCATGCCAATTCGCCTTCGGATCTCCGTGTCGCACTTTCCATCTCCTGTTAGAACACTTCCTAGGTACTTAAATTCTTGGACTTGTTTGATTCTGTTATCCCCTACCTGTATTTGGCATTTTGGGTTGTATCTTTTGCTGATGACCATGCACTCAGTTTTCTTAAAGTTTATTTGTAGTCCTTTCTTGTCACTCTCCACTGCTACTTTCTGTATGAGATCTTGCAGTTTACTTTCCGTGTCCGCAATCAGTACTGTATCGTCCGCATATCTTATGTTGTTCAGGTTGTGGCCTCCAATAACAAATCCTGGTGTGTCATCTAGGGTCCTCAAAATATTCTCGCTGTATAGGTTGAACAAATCCGGTGAAAAGACACATCTTTGTCTTACGCCTTTTTCTATCTTTGTGTATCTACTGAGGTCGTTACCTGTCCGTATGCAGGCCGTTTGCTGCCAGTAGAGATTCTTGATTATTCTTATGTCTTTGCCGAAAATGTCGAGGTTGCCTAGCATTTCCATCAATTCTTTGTGTCGTATTTTGTCGAATGTCTTCGTGTAATCAATGAAGCATAGGTACAAGTCTTTCTTCATTTGTAATGCCCTTTCAGAGAGCATCCTAATCATGAATATGGCATTCCTTGTTCCAGTGTCCTTGACGAACCCACATTTTTCCTGCCCTATCTCTGGCCTGATTCTGCTTCTCGCTCTATTCATCAGGATTCTCATGAGAACGCTTTAGTTTCTTGTAAAATCTACGGCATCAAGTGAGGTGTACCAGCTTCTTAGAACTCTTCCTGAAGAAAGTTTCGAAATCGGCGCAGACTGAGTTTGACGAAATCTGTTCAATATTGACAATGTCGATCAAGAAATTCAAACTTCTTCTTCTTCTTTGCGATATATCTCTTCATAACATAAGGGATCATGGCCCTCCACCTCTTCCTACTTCTTGTAGCTCTTACCCTTTCTCTTGTTACACCTCCCAAACCTTAGTCTGCCATCCACAGTATTTATTTTCTATCATATTATTATGTTGAACGAAGTACGCAGAAATAACCAAAAACTACGTAAACCTGACGATTAAAAACAGCAAGAAAAGTGTTTTCTTGCTGTTTTTAAATTTTCTAGTTAAATTTTTAGTTAAATTTTCCCAAGTACTTTCAATCTTATCTAAGATCATCTTCAGGAACTTCATTGTTAAAATGTCATTAATGTTGTTGTCGGTTATGAAAAGTTGTCAGTTACTAATATAAACGTAAAATTGTCAGTTATGAATATATATATATATGATGTTCGTCCCCCGCAGACGAGGAAGACCACGGCTTGTAGGTAGAAGTCATGACTTGCGCTTTAATTGGATTTAAGTCAGGGAGAGTTGCGCATGGTCGTCAGCCTCACTCTTTCTTCCCATTCCATCTGGGTCCGGTGGCACGACATAGGCGAGACTTACCGGAGACAGCCAGGGATGCAGTGGATGGGCAACAATGATATTACTTTTTCACTTGCCCTGAATGCGCTCCACAGCGCATAGGTAGGCATTTTTTCTTTAATTA
>JBBBDQ010002351.1:182500-350000 GCA_037127315.1 Ascarosepion bandense
ATACGGTATATCGCTGATATTGAGCACTTTAACACATAAATATACAATCCCTTTAAATAATATTGTGTAATAAACTGTGTAATAAAATGCTCGAAATCAAAGATAGAGCAGTCCAGTCCGTTAAGTGCCATACGTGATGCACGCTTGGACGATCATGTCTCGAAAGAGACATGACTGACTGGGCAGAATATTATCCCGCAGTAGATTGCCACTGCTTTCTGCGGGAGACTGGTTGCCGACCAAGGCTATAGAACCCAATCTGTCCTGTTATTTGATTCATAGCTAGAGGGAGAAGATATGTATTATAATATTAAGTAGTAATTATTGGGGGATCAGTTTATTACTTCATAACAATAGGAAACTGATCCCTCATTTATGCCCAGTAGCAGCCTTAATCATGTTTCCAAATATTATATTCAGTCAGTCAGTGATACACGCTGTGGGCGATCATTTCTCGAAAGAGACATGACTGTCTGGGCAAAAGATTTTCCCGCAGTAGGTTGCCATTAATTTCTACGGTAGACTGGTTGCCAGCCAAGGCTATAGAACCCATCTATCCTGTTATTTAACTCATAGCTTGAAGAAGAAAAGATTATATTTCATGATAATCAAAACCTGATAAAAAATTTAAATACACGCACTCACACACAAACGAACATTGTAAAAAGTCAAAAAATAAAGTCAAAAAATTAGAAATATTAATTTTAAATTGAAAACATCCCCTGAAGAGTGGACAGCATCTGTGAAACTCTGGAGATGGAATGCTGAAGGTAACATCAAGCAGCTTAGTGACATCTTTTTACAAATATGCATTCTATTTAGTCAATGTGAGTTGTGGTGCAGTGGATATCGTTTCGCAAAGAGAAATCGGGGAGCTGAGTTCGAATTCCAGTGGAGTTCCTTGAAGTCACTTACGTGCAAATAACCTTGGGAAAGATATTAATCCGTTAGTTCTCCCTCCAGCTATGGGTAAAATAGCAGGATAGATTGGGTTCTATTTTAAATGGCCACCAGCCTACCACAGAAAGCAATGGCAACCTACTGCGGGATAATCTTCTGCCTAGTCAGTCACTTAACTGACTGACTGAATATAATAGTTGAAAACATAATTAAAACTTCTACTGGGCATCAAGTGGGAAATCAGTTTTATATTGTTATGAAGTAATTAACTGATCCCCCACTAATTACTACTCATTAATATAATGCATCACTTACCCCTCTAGCTATGAGTCAAACAACAGGACGGATTGGGTTCTATAGCCTTGGTCGGCAACCAGTCTACCACAGAAAGTAATGTCAACCTACTGCGGAATAATCTTCTGCCCAGTCAGTCATGTCTCTTTCGAGACATGATCGACCAAAAGCGTGTATCACGCATGGCACTTAACTGACTGACTGAATATAATAGTTGGAAACATGATTAAAGCTTCTACTGGGCATAAAATTGGGGATCGGTTTTCTATTGTTATGAAGTAATAAACTGAACTCCCACTAATTAATAAATAATAATATAACACATATCTTCTCCTTCTAACCATGAGTCAAATAACAGGACAGATTGGGTTCTATAGCCTTGGTCGGCAACCAGTCTACCGCAGAAAGTAATGGCAACCTACTGCGGTATAATCCTCTGTCCAGTCAGTCATGTCTCTTTCGAGACATGATCATCCAAGCGTGTATCACGTATGGCACTTAACTGACTGACTGATTACATTATTATTTAGTTTTTCTTCATTGATTGTTTTTTTTTTTTTGAGTAATTAATGCTAGTTTTTTCCTCTAAGCAGAATTTGCAATTTCTGCTACTTACATTGTGTGTGATTGCATTTTTATGATTTCCCGTTAAAGTTTGTTGAGCATTTTATTTATTTATTTATTTATTTTTATTTTTATTTTTTTGACTCCATAAAAGGATTGAGCATAAACCTCAAGAAAACTGAATGTATGGTCATCAGGAAAAAGAGGAGACCAATATGCCAACTACAAGTCGGGGAATCCAAAATAAAACAAGTAAAGAAATTTAAATACCTGGAAAGTGTTTTGACAAAGGATGGAAAATGCGACACGGGGTGATCCAAAGACGCATTGGCAGAGCCAAAGACGTATTTTCAGAAGCTAAACACAGTACTGAAAGACAGGAAAATCTCATTAGTAACAAAGAAAAGAGTACTGGCTTGTTACGTGATATCTGTCCTTCTGTATGGAAGTGAATGCTGGACGATCTCATCAAAGATGAAGGAGAGGCTTGAGGCAGCAGAAATGTGGTTTTACAGAAGGATAGATAGATAGATAGATAGATAGATAGATAGATAGATATGAACAGACTGAGATAGATAGATAGATAGATAGATAGATAGATAGATAGATAGATAGATGTGATAGACTGAGATAGATAGATAGATAGATAGATAGATAGATAGATAGATAGATAGATAGATAGATAGATAGATAGATAATGAAGTGTACTGGATTGCTATGTAATATCTGTCCTTCTGTATGGAAGTGAATGATGGATGGTCTCAAAAAAGATGAAGGAGAGGCAGTAGAAATGTGGTTTTACAGAAGGATGCTGAGGATACCATGGACAGAGCACGTGTGCAACGATGAGGTGTTGAAAAGAATGCAAACGAGAAGAAAACTGATAATAAATATCAGGAAGAGATAAATGAGTTTTCTGGGACACGTAATGAGGAAGGAGGGCTTGGAGAACTTGATACTCACAGGTCGGATAAATGAAAAAATAGACAGGGGAAATCAGCGCGAGACGTACTTGTTAGGTCTGAGCAAATGGTTGACAGAGCGGGGCTTAAAAGAGATACCAAGAGAAAATTATTAAGAGCAACAAGAGACAGAACCAAGTGGAAGTCCATGATCGCCTACGTCCTAAAGGGATACGACACATGAAGAAGAATGTATTTTGATATGGTTGTGCCGTTTCCCCATTTAAATGACGTTTTGTGGTTGTTATATCTTTCTTTAAAAGTTGTTTCTGTGTAAATTTTTCTTCGGCATTAGAGTCATTTGTTATTCTATCTTTATATTTAGATTTATATATAATAATATTGGTTAGGCATTAGTTGTTAAGCGGAGAGTTTTTTTTCCAGCATTTGCGTTTATTGGTGTTATTTTGCTGGTTGTTATTTTTGTTATTGTCGTTATTGTTATAGGTTTTGTTGAGTATTTGTTTGTGTTTGTTTATTGATTTCTTCATCTTATCCATGCAGCTGTAACAGATTTTCTTTGCTTTTTGCTAGTTTGATGTTTTTAGGAAAGTGTTTTTCAATTATTTTGAAAAACATTTGCTATTTTTTTTTTTCCTAATGTACACGACTTGCCAAGTGGATAATTCTAAATGAAAATAGAATGGTTCTTTTGTTGTTACTTTGCAAAATTTTACAAGACAAATAGCGACAATTTACCCATTGCACACTGTATATTTGCTATATATATATATATATATATATATATATATATATATATATAGTCATCCATAGGCAGATCTGTTTCGCTGTACCACAGCTCATCAGTACGGTTAGACTCTGATTGCTTTTAACCCAGGATTGAAACCCGACCGAACCGGCGCCAGTCGGCGATTCTAACTCTGGGCTATGGACGCTCGGTAGAAGAAGACAGACCTTTTAGCGTATGTATTATCATTATTCACGCCCAATAGCAAGAGTGCTCTAATTCATCACTTAATGAGCGATGCGTATATATATATATATATATATATATATATATATATATATATATATATATTATACTACCGGCCATAATTATTAGGCTACCCCAGTGTTTTAAAGGAAATTATGTATTTCATACTATTTTTAGTATTTATTGCCAAGTGAATAATTGTAAATGAAAATAGAATGGTTCTTTTGTTATTATTTTGCAAAATTTTACAAGGCACGGAAGAAAAGATGAACTTGTCCGAATCACCCTAAATTTTCTTGCAAAATAATAACAAAAGAACCATTCTATTTTAATTTACAATTTTTCAATTGGCAATAAATACTAAAAAATAGTATGAAATACATCATTTTTTTTAAACACTTAGGTGGCCTAATAATTATGGCCGGTAGTGTGTATTAGGATGTTGTTTGCATGTAGGTTTCGTTGTTTAGGTTGGATGTTTCTCTAAGAAATTGTGTATGGTTAGGTCTTGAAGGCTGTCACAATGCGTTTTTTGGAGGGAGGGGATTTTGTATGGATTAGAAATCCTAGGGTTTTGAAGGTTGTAATTATTTTTTTTTTTTTTCTGCGGTTGTAGTTGCAGCTTCTAAGAATTAATACACAGTCGTTCCTCTATAAACCTGTAAGTTTTTTATTCATAATATTTTATTGGTTTTTGATAATGTACATGAATATGGGATGTGCGTTGTGGTGCAGTGGATATCGGCTCGGAACCGAGAAACCGGGGAGCCGAGTTCGAATTCCAGTTGAATCCATTGTATTCACTTACGCGCAAATACCCTTGGGAAAGGGATGAATCCGTCTCTCCCTTCCAGTAATGGGTTAAATAGCAGGACAGATTGGGTTCTATAGCCTTGTTCGGCAACCAGTCTACCGCAGAAAGCGATGGCAACCTACTGAGGGATAATCTTCTGTCAAGTCAGTCATGTCTCTTTCGAGACATGATCGCCCAAGCGTGTTTCACGTATGGCACTTAACTGACTGAATATAATAATTGAAGACATGATTAAGGCTTCTACTGGATATAAAGTGGGGAGATCATTTTTCTATTGTTATGAAGTAATAAACTGGTCCCCCACTAATTACTACTTAATGATATAATAGATCTCTCCCCACTCTAGCTATGATTCAAATAATAGACAGAGTGGGTTCTATAGCCTTGGTCGGCAACCAGTCTACCGCAGAAAGTTATGGCAACCTACTGCGGGATAATCTTCTGCCCAGTCAGTCATGTCTCTTTCGAGACATGATCGCCCAAACGTGTATCACATATGGCACTTTAACTGATATGAATATACCTTGAAATATTCCTGCATTGCCACAGTTAACCATTGTTGAGTCAAACAAAAAAAATTACATTTATAATTATTACACCACGAAATATGCATGTATGTCTCTTCGTATTCGCCTATATGTATATGCATATATGTGTATGCACATATATGTAGGAGTGTGTATATCAGCAACAATATATACGTGTGTGTGTGAGCGTGCGTGTGGCTGGGGTGGTGTGTGCGTACGTACGTACGTATGTACAAGCATTCAACATTCACACATAAAAAAACGAAGACACTTCTACGAACAATAGGTCAACTCATAACAAACTTCCGGAGGAGAAATTGAAGGAAGGAGAAAAAAATACTAAGCTGACAAAAAATAATTATGACAGTCAACACCTGCTAAAAAGAGGAAATACGCAAAAACACAGAGAAATGAACCATTCACAACAATATAAATAGGAAAAAAAACTTGAAATATTAACAGCAAATTGGAAAATCAATCACCTTTTACTCATAAAAAAAACTATTGTAAATATACTATAATATAAATGTATAGAAACTAGCATGGCCACAAAATGAGGGATCATTTTATATATTGATTATAATATAGATTTGATCCCCCACTTTATATCCACATTATAATTACTTATAAACAGTTCGCATATGTCTTCTTCTATGTGCCCTGTCCCTTCAGCACGTAGGCGATCATGGCCTTCCACGTCTCCCTATCCCTGGTGGCTCTTAGCACGCCTTCTCCTGTTAACCCATGCAACCCTCGTTCCGTCATCCACAAGCTCAAGCCTATAAATCTAGAAAAAATGTATAGAAACTAGCATGGCCACAAAATGAGGGATCAGTTTATATATTGATTATAATATAGATTTAATCCCCCGCATTATATCCACATTATAGTTACTTATAAACATTTGGCATATATCTTCTTCTTCTATGTGCCTTGTCTCTTCAGGACGTAGGCGATCATGGCTTTCCACGTCTCCCTATCCCTGGTGGCTCTTAGCACGCCTTCTCTTGTTACACCAAGCAACCCTCGTTCCATCATCCACCTGATTAGGTCCTTTAAATATGTTATCCTTTGCTTTCCCCTGTCTCTTTTTCCCCTCTATCTGGCCTGTTAGTATCAGGTTCTCCAAGCCCTTCTTCCTCATTGCATGTCCCAGGAACTTCAGCTGTTTCTTCCTGATACTCAGTATTAAATCCCCTTTCGTTTCTATCCTTTCCAAAACCTCATCATTGCTCACATGCTCGATCCATGATATTCGAAGCATCCTTCTGTAAAACCACATTTCAGTTGCTTCAAGGTTTTCCTTCATCTTTGATGATATTGTCCACCATTCATTGCCATGTTGAAGAACCGACATCACATAGCAATCCAGTACTCTTTTCTTTGTTTCTTGCGAAATTGTTCTGTTTCTTAATACTTTACTCAACTTCTGGAATGCTTCTTTCGACATGCCAATTCGCCTTCGGATCTCTGTGTCGCACTTTCCGTCTTCTGTTATAACACTTCCCAGGTATTAAATTTTTGTACCTGCTTGATTTTAGGATCCCCGACCTGTATTTGGCATTTTGGGCTGCTCTTTTTGCTGATGACCATGCATTCGGTTTTCTTGTAGTTTATTTTTAGTACTTTCTTGTCACTCTCTTCAGCTACCTTCTGTAGGAGGTCTTGTAGTTTCCTTTCCGAGTTTGCTATTAGCACTGTATCACATGCGTACCTTATGTTGTTTAAATTGTGGCCTCCGATACCGAATCCAGGCATAACATCTAGGGTCCTCAAAATAGTCTCGCTGTACAAATTGAAAAGATCTGATGAAAATATACAACCTTGTCTTACGCCCCTTTCTATCTGTGTATAACTGCTGAATTCGTTTCCTGTCCGTATGCAGACCGTTTGCTGCCAGTAAAGATTCTTTATTACTCTTAAGTCTTTCCCAAATAAGGCGAGGCTGTCGAGTATCTCCATCAATTCTTTGTGACATAACTCTTTAATAAGGAAACGTATAGTTTTCTACATTCAAATGTAAATCATTTTCACGACAGCAATTTGAACATTGCCTGATGAAGCTAAAAAAAAAAATTAGAAAACAGAAGTTTACGTGTCGCAATATGAATTAAATTAATTTAAATGAAAAAGAAATATAATTATATATATATATATATATATATATATATATATATATATTCTAAACATATGCTATTAAATATAACAGACAATGAATGTCTATTATGTTTAATCATGAGCCGTTCTAAACGTCGTATTTTTGCTTTAATTTCAGTTGAAAATAAAGACAAAAATTCTCCAACATTTGGATAATTATTCATTGGTTTTCTTCTAAGCTTTCGGCTCACATGAGCCATCTTCAGAGAGGTAGTTTAAACTGAAATATTATAGAATCCACCATCACCGACGATTTTATTTTGTGTTGACATAAAACTCCGCTTGGCAACTGCAATAGTTACCAAAAATAATAAACGCAGTTCTTAAGTTTGCGATGCGGTTTTATGACGTTACACCGCGGGTTAGCGCGAAATGACAACAAAACCATCTAGTCAAATGCAATGTAATATGTTATTTCCTGTTTTAAAGTTGATTTTATTGAGTGTTGGTTGTTTTGATTTGATGTTAAATATAATAGACAATGAATGCCAATTATGTTTAATCAGGAGCCGTTCTAAACGTCGTATTTTGGTTTTCATTTCAGTTGAAAATAAAGACAAAAATTCTCCACCATCAGCGATGATTTTATCTTCTGTTGACATAAAACTCCACTAAGCAATATATATATATATATATATATATATATATATATATATATATCTGTGTGTGTGTGTGTATGTGTTTGCATTTTTTTACAATTTCTTCTAATTTTCAGAATTGCGAATTCCAAAAATTCCCCGTTACGTGAGCGTTCGAAAAAATACCCGTTACAAGTAAAATCAGTTTTTTTTTTAATCTTCTCATCCCAAGCGAGGCATTATACTGCCACTGTTGGGCAGGGGGTTACATAGGGGAAAGTGATGAGAAAGAGGGTTTAGTTATAGGAAATGTCAGGAGGAGGGTGATAGACGGATGAGCATACTGAGGATGGGGGTGGAGTAGATGAAAAAAGAACCTGAGAGAATGGATGTGAGTTTGTGTGGTAGGTGATGTCTGTTGAGCTTACATTTAAATTCCTGGAGATTGTAGCTGTTGGGGAAGCAAGTATCTGGAAAGGAATTCCATAGGTGGGAAGTGCATGAAAAGAAGCTGTTAGAGTAGAAATTGCGGTTACACTTTATCGGTTTCACTGTAAAAGGGTGGGACCTAGTTGCTAATCTAGTAGCTCGTATAAATTCATAGCTAGGGGGCACCATTGATCTAAGTTCATTGGAGCAGAAGCCATGAAAGTATTTATAGCAGAGACACAGGGAAGCCACGTCACGCCGGTGAGATAGTGACTACAGCCGAGCTGCCAAGTCGGTATCGATCACATTGCAGATTCTCCTTTGGATTTTGTCAAGATCCCCAAGGTGAATAACAGTGGCACCCGACCAGATGTGGCAACAGTATTCAATGCACGGGCGGATGGTAGAGTTATATATGTGCGAGAATGGATTCAGACGGGAAAAATTTCCTGACCCTGTACAGTGAATCGACCTTCTTAGCAGCGGATTTCAAGACACCACATGGTAGAAACCTAGGTCGCGTAATAACTCGCTTAAAAATCTATATTTTGCTAATCTTAACCACTCTGCAAAAACGATGAGAGTGTTTAAAACAAAGAACAATTTAAAGCAGGCTTCTTTTGCCATATCAACCTTTATTCTTCTTCTTCTTCTTCTTCTTCTTCTTTTTCTTCTATGTGCCCTGTCCTTTCAGGACGTAGGCGATCATGGCTTTTCACGTCTCCCTATCCCTGGTGGCTCTTAGCACGCCTTCTCCTGTTACACCATGCAACCCTCGTTCTGTCATCCACAAGCCCATAAATCTAGACTATAAATGTATAGAAACTAACATGGACATAAAATGAGGGATCAGTTTATATATTGGTTATGATATAGATTTGATCCCCCACTTTATATCCACATTATAATTTCTTATAAACAGTTGGCATATATATTCTTCTTCTATGTGCCCTGTTCCTTCAGGACGTAGGTGATCATAGACTTCCACGTTTCCCTATCCCTGCTGGCTCTTAGCACGCCTTCTCCTGTTACACCATGCAGCCCTCATTCTATCATCCACTAGCTCAAGCCCATAAATCTAGAATATAAATGTATAGAAACTAGCATGGCCACAAAATGGGGGATTAGTTTATATATTGATTATAATATAGATTTGAACCCCCACTTTATATCCACATTATAATTTCTTATAAACAGTCGACATATATCTTTTCTTCTATGTCTCCTGTCCTTTCAGGACGTAGGCGATCATGGCTCTCCACGTCTCCCTATCCCTGGTAGCTTTCAGCATGCTTTCTGATATTAACCTATCCAAACACTCGAAATGCCATCCACCAGCTCAGGCTCTTCAAGTATGTTATTCACTGCTTTCCCCTGTCTCTCTTTCCCTCTATCTGACCTGTGAGTATCAGATTCTGCAAGCCTTCCTTTCTCATCACATGTCCTAAGAACTTCAGCTGTCTCTTCGTGATGCTCAGCATTAATTTCCTTTTCGTTTCCATCCTTTTTAAAATCTCATCATTGCTCACATGTTCGATCTATGAGATCCGCTGCATACTTCTGTAGAACCACATCTCATTTGCTTTTTTTCATCTTTGACGATATTGTCCAGCATTAACTGTCATATTGAAGGACGGACAGCACATAGTAATCCAGTACTCTCTTCCTAGTTTCTAGCGAAATTGTCCTGTTTCTTAATATTTTACTCAATTTCTGGAATGCTTCCTTCATCATGCTAATTCGCCTTCGGATCTCTGTGTCGCACTTTCCGTCTGCTGTTAGAACATTTCCTAAGTATTTAAATATTCATACCTGCTTGATTTTATTATCCCTCACTAGTATTTGGCATTTGGGGCCTTTCTTTTTTGCTGATGACAATGCATTTGTTTTGTTGCAGTTTATTTGTAGTCCTTTCTTGTCGCTCTCTTCAGCTACCTTCTGTAGGAGGTCTTGTAGTTTCCTTTCCGTATCTGCTATCAGCGCTGTATCATCTGCGTACCTTAGGTTGTTTAAATTGTGGCCTCCGATGACGAATCCAGGTATGACATTTAGGGTCCTCAAAATAGTCTCGCTGTACAAGTTGAACAGGTCCGGTGAAAAGAGACATCCTTGTCTTACGCCCCTTTCTATCTTTGTAAATCTGCTGAATTCGTTTCTTGTCCGTATGCAGGCGGTTTGCTACCAGTAGAGATTCCTGATTACACTTAAGCCTTTCCCAAATATGTCAAGGCTGCTGAACAATTCCATCAATTCTTTGTGGCGTATTTTGTCAAACGCCTTCGCATAATCAATGAAGCACAGTTATAAGTCCTTCATTTATATTGCCCTTTCAGAAAGCATCCTAATCATAAACCTTTTTTCCGTGTCTTTAACGAAACCACACTGTTCTTGTCCTGTCTCTGGCCTGATTCTGCTTCTCGCTCTATTCATCAGGATTCGGACTATCAGTTTTGTTATATGGCTCATTAACCTGATGGTTCTGTGGAGTTCGCACTCGTTTGCTCCTGGCTTCTTAGGTAGTGCTATGAAGATTGACTTGCTGAGGTCATCTGGTATTACCCCACTATTATAAATTTCATTTATTATTTCTGTAATTTTCTCTATACAAAATTCTTCCCGGGCTATCAGCAGCTCTATGACTATGCCATCTGGTCCAGCCGCTTTGTTTCTGTTCAGTTTGGCTACTGCAGATTCCACTTCAGACTTTAATATTTCCGGTCCGTCTTAGGTTATTTTCAAATATGTCTATCTCTATCAATTCTTTGGGGCGTATTTTAATATGCAAACGTATAGTTTTCTCCATTTAAGTGTAAATCAGTTTCACGAAAATAATTGGAACATTGCCTGATGACGAGATAAAAAAAGAATTCTCTTCTTTGTTTCTGGCGAAATCGTCCTGTTTGTTAATACTTTACGCAACCTCTGGAATGCGTCCTTTGTCATTTCAATTCGCCTTCGGATCTAAGTGCTGCACTTTCTCTCTTCCGTTAGAACACTTCAAAAGTAGTTGATTTTAGTATCCCCAACCTGCAATTGGCATTTTGGGCTCCTCCATTTGCTGATGGCCATACATTCGGTTTTCTTTTTACTCGTCTGATAGAAAAGTTAGAAACCACAAAAACACTACGTGATAATCCTTCAAGTGGGAGATATTCTTTAGAATTAAGCGCACATCTCAAATTATGGATTATCTGTGAATTATTTGGTCAAAGGTGAAGCCATGGTTAGACAAGAACATTGAGTAACAATTAAAATTTTGTGATCTAAACTTATATAATAAATGGAACTTTGTCTCTGTGTGTGTATGTGTGAGTGTGTCCGTTAACCTATAGATTCCGAAACGGCTGAAACGATTTTCTTCAAAATTTATACAGTTGTACTATAAGCGTCTGCGAGTGTTCTTAGCTAGATTTTGTGTCGAGATAGCCCCGATATATACCGAAAATCTATAATCGAAAAAATCGGGTTATACAAAGAGTGGTGCGATTTTAATCAAATTTGATACACTGATAGACAAAGACATAAGAAACGATATTCAGAAGTTTCAAGGTTGCAGTTCTTACAATAGTGCAGAATATATATATATATATATATATATATATATATATATATATATAAGGTAAGATGTTTGTGTGTGTGTCTGTTTATCGGTCTGTATGTCTGTATTTTTTTCAGCCCTTTTATTTTAGTTTTTGCTTCAGGTTTGGCTCTAAGTAGGTATAATTGTAGTTCTTAGTCTCAGCCATGATACCATTTACTCAGAGAACTTATTTAGCCTTCAAAATTCAGTTTACGACGAAAAAAACTTATTTGATCAAAATTTGACTTACATCCATTCATTTTTCTTTCAGTCTACGGTTTCGCTTTAACTGGAAACAACTATTGCTTTTTAGTCTTTCGTGTCAACGTCCAAAGAGTCTGAGCTCCAGGACTATGGATTAGTTTTAAAGCTTTCATTATACCCGAGCAACGCCGGGCTATACTGCTAGTATTTTCATAAACCTCATTTCATACTCATATGTTTTAAATTATATTTTGTTATTTTCACAAATTGTATAATTTGCATCGTAATAGTTTTAAAACTTGCATACATTTATTTTCACCATGTTGTGCAGTAGATACCGACTCCGAGTAACAAATTCGGGAGCCGAGTTCGAATTCCAGTTAAATTACTCGCATTCTCTTACGCACAAATACCCTTGGGACAGGTATTAATGCGTCTCTTCCCTCCAGTTATAGGTTAAATAATAGGACAGATTGGGTTCTATAGCCTTGGCTGGCAACCAGTCTACCGCAGAAAGAAATAGCAGCCTTCAGCGAGATAATCTTCAACCCAGTCAGTCATGTCTCTTTCGAGACATGATCACCAAAAGCGTGTATCACGTATGGCACTTAACTGACTGACAAAATATAATAGCTGAAGACTTGATTAATGCTTCTTATGGGTGTAAAGTGGAGGATCATTTTTCTAGTGCTATGAAGTAGTAAACTGATCACCCACTAATTACTACTTAATAATATAATACATATCTTCACTCTCTAGCTATGAGTCAAATAACAGAACAGATTGGTTTCTATAGCCTTGGTTGACAACAAGTCTACTGTAGAAAGCAATGGCGACCTACTGCGGGATAATCTTCTGCCCAGTCAATCATGTCTTTTTCGAGATATGATCGCCCAAAACGTGTATCACCTATGGCACTTAACTGACTGACTGAATAAATTTCAGAACTAGAACGAAGGAAACGTTCAAAGAAGAAACATCGACAAGAAAACTGGCGATAGGAAAAACTCAAAGAAACGCCACCATGTATATTGCTAAATCTCCCTGATATGATTACATTATTTTTCGTGTCCACAAAGGAAACCTGTTTCGTTGGTGTCGAATTATGTGCCTTCACATGGTCGAGGTTTGAAGTTAATTCTTGTATCGATTAAATCAATACAATCAGGAATACGGATTTTTTAATAGAATGTAATTGGAAATATTGAACTTTGGTCCGAATTACATTTTGTATGGTTCAACTGTTTGAAATGGTTGATTTGAAATCAATCTGATTTCGATAAGATCCTTCTTCTAGGAATTATTCTTTTGTCTGTGGGATTGAGATTAGAAGATGAGAAATTTAATGATAGGAAGCACGAATGTTTGAATTTGAATGTGTTTCTTCTGTTTTCAAGTGAAAGCAAACATCATTTAATAAAAATAATACATGCGTTAAAATACAAACAAGTAATTGTTTGTTCAGAGAATAACGTCTGATTTAATAATCAATTATTCTTGAAGTAATGTATTTAGACAATGTTTAAACTGGTTCAAATAAGAAACTCTGAGCATTAATTCATTCCTGCCATCGAATCACAAGGTCATTTATCCCTTTACGAAACCAGACACTCAAAAATCTTCTGTTGTGCAATTTCACTATGGGAAGTATTTGGGTGCTTTGTCATGATGAAGCCACTGAGCCGGTCATCATAAAGGATCCATTTAGAATCTTTCTCTCTCTCTCTCTCTCTCTCTCTCTCTCTCTCTCTCTCTCTCTCTTCTTTGTGCCTTGTTTTTCAGGACGTAGGCGATCATGGCCTTCCACATCTCCCTATCGCTGGTGGCTCTTAGCACGCCTTCTCCTGTTACACCATGCAACCCTCGTTCTGTCATCCACTAGCTCAAGCCCATAAATCTATAATTTAAATGTATAGAAACTAGCATGGCCACAAAATGAGAGATCAGTTTATATATTGATTATAATACAGATTTGATCCCCCACTTTATATCCACATTATAATTTCTTATAAATAGTTGGCATATATCTTTTTCTTCTATGTGCCCTGTCCTTTCAGGACGTAGGCGATCATGGCTTTCCACGTCTCCCTATCCCTGGCGGCTCTTAGCACTCTTTCTCCTGTAACATTCTGCATTTCCCACTCTGTCATCCACCTGCTGAGGCCTTACAAATATGCTATCCGTTGCTTTCTTCTGTCTTTTTTTCCCTCTATTCGACCTGTTAGTATCAGGTTCTCCAAGCCTTCTTTCCTCACCATATTTCCCAGGAACATTAGTTGTGTCCTCCTGATGCTCAGTATTAAATTTCTTTTCAATTCCATTCTTTCCAAATCCTCTTCATTGCTCACATGCTCGGTCCACGATATCCGCAGCATCCTTCTGTAGAACCACATTTCAGCTGCTTCAAATTTTTCCTTCATCTTTGTTGATATTGTCCAGCATTCACTGCCATATTGAAGAACTGACATCGCGTAGCAATCCAGGACGCTCTTCTTTGTTTCTAGTGAAAGTTATCTGTGTCTTAACACTTTCAAAACTTTAATGTATTCAAAATGTGTTTAAGTCAATTAAAATAGGAATATATATCTATACTTTTCTGCCATTGAGTGAAAATTTATTTATGCCTTTGCGATAAAACTCTAAAAGTTTAAACATTAATAAATCTTTGTATAGAAAAAAATATATATTTTTAATACAATTAAAATATAATTTGTGCATCTTTTTTACAATGGAACGTCTTTTGGCTAAAACAAATTTTCAAGACGCTTAAAAAGCCGGAGGTGAATGACAGAACGAGGATTGCACGGTGTAACGTGAGAATGCGTGCTCAGAGCCATCAGGGAAAGGGAAAGGTGGAAAGACATGATCGCCTATGTCCTGAAGGGACTGGGCACATAGAAGAAGAGGAGTCAATGGGAAAGAGATCAGGGGAATATCGTGAAAGTTAGATAGACCCGTACACCAAGTTGTTCATATTCTGCAAAGTCGTGTTAGCAACAAGTAGCCTAGCATTTTCAGGATACATAATCGGACATCGTCGAAAGTGCCGGTCGCATTTTTTCTTAACTGAACGTGCTTGTCATCCAGTTGCTGGCAGGTAACCTTGCTAGCAATGCCAGGGTTAGATTCCCACTCGTTTTTCTACAAATATTTTCATGGTAACTGTTCTGATGAGCTTTTTCCTTCGTACTCCGTCTATATGAATTTAATCGTGCTGCCAGATTAGCATCTAGGTCCCCACCATTTTACCGTTGAAAAAGTTAAATGTAACCCACACTTCTACTTGAACAGTTTCTTTTCTCCCAAATCCCGCCTGTGGAATTCTTTTTACTTACTTCTCTGATAGCTACAATCTCAAAACATTTAAATGCAACGTAATTTTGAATCCAATTCATCTTTAACCCGAGAACATTAACATTGGATATATAGTCAGTCAGTTAAGTGTCATACGTGAAACGTGGGCGATCATGTCTCAAAAGAGACATGACTGACCGCGCAGAAGATTATCCCGCAGTAGGTTTCCATTGCTTTCTGCGGTAGACTGGTTACTAGCCCAAGCTATAGAACCCAATCTGTTCTATTATTTGATTTATAACTAGAGAGAGAATATATGTACTATATTAATAAGTAGTAATTAGTGGGGGATCAGTTTATTACTTCATAACAATATAAAATTGATTTCCCACTTTATGCCCAGTAGAAGCATTAATCATGTTTCCAGTTACTATATTCATTCAGTCAGTTAAGGGCCATATGAGAAACACGCTTGGGCGATCATGTCTCAAAAGAGACATGACTGACTGCGCAGAAGATTATCCCGCAGTAGGTTGCCATTGCTTTCTGCAGTAGACTGGTTACCTACCAAGGCTATAGAACCCAATCTGTCCTGTTATTTGACTCATAGCTAAAGGGAGAAGAGATGTACTATATTATTAATTAGTAATTTGTGGGGGATCAGTTTATTACTTCATAACAATAGAAAACCGATCCCCAATTTTATGCCCAGTAGAAGCTTTAATCATGTTTCCAACTATTATATTCAGTCAGTCAGTTAAGTGCCATGCGTGATACACGCTTTTGGTCGATCATGTCTCGAAAGAGACATGACTGACTGGGCACAAGATTATCCCGCAGTAGGTTGCCATTGCTTTCTGCGGTAGTCTGGTTGCCAGCCAAGTCTATAGAACCCAATCTATCCTGTCTTTTAACCCATAACTGGAGGGAAGAGACTGATTAATATCTTTCCAAAGGATATTTGTGCGTAAGTGAATGCAAGGAATTCAACTGGATTTCAAACTCAGCAACCCAAGTTGATATACACTGCACCACATCGCACATCTGGGTATATAGTACCCAGCGCAAATGACGCCATTTTCATTACAATTTAATTACATTTTCAGTAGCTGATATTCTTACCTAAATAATATGTTTTTCAGTTTCAAAACCGAAAGTATAAAATTTGAAGTACCTGCATGTAAAATATTTCAAATAAAGATTTATATTAAATATTTGTTTTGATATTTTTTTTTTTTAATCATATCACCCCGAGCAAGGCGGTAACGCCACTGATGCGCAGGGGGCTACGTAAGGGTAAAAACAATGGAAAAGAGAAAGCCGGAAACCACATCCTAAACAGGAAACAAGGGATGAGCCTCTTCACCTGTTCAATAGATGTGGGTGGAGTGTGAACCGGGCGATAGTTTAGTCTATCTACTCCAATTGAAAAAAAAGAATAATAAAGGAAAAGAGTGAAAAGATTGGAAAAGAGAAAACCGGAAACCGCATCCTAAACAGGAAACAAGGGATGAGCCTCTTCACCTGTTCAATAGATGTGGGTGGAGTGTGAACCGGGCGATAGTTTAGTCTATCTACTCCAATTGAAAAAAAAATAAATAAATAAGGAAAAGAGTGAAAAGATTGGAAAAGAGAAAACCGGAAACCGCATCCTAAACAGGAAACAAGGGATGAGCCTCTTCACCTGTTCAATAGATGTGGGTGGAGTGTGAACCGGGCGATAGTTTAGTCTATCTACTCCAATTGAAAAAAAAAATAAAAAATAAGGAAAAGAGTGAAAAGATTGGAAAAGAGAAAACCGGAAACCGCATCCTAAACAGGAAACAAGGGATGAGCCTCTTCACCTGTTCAATAGATGTGGGTGGAGTGATATTTTCAAAATATATGATATACGCTTGTTTAGTAGTCAAGTAACTTTAATTGATGGTTAATGTATCCAGTCTTTTCTCTCACTGTAACCTTAAGGCATCCTTGAAGTGAAATAATTAAAGAAAAAGTTTTAATGGATAGTCAGTAGCGGACATAATAGACAGTCACAATAATCTTCTATGGGTACAATTTCATTTATGGGAAGTTTTTGGGTGCTTTGACCTGATAAAGACACTGAGCCAGTCATTCACTCTCATAATAAAGGATACATTTCTCATCCTATTTAATATCTATTTATTTATTTTATCTCCGCTCCCTAAACACCATTACAACATCGACTGTTACATAACAGGCTGGCAGCATGTTTGCCCTCGTGGGTGTAATGTATATCGCTATTAAATTTAGATGACTACTATTAGTGGCTTAATCGATAATGTTGCTGCCTCAGAAATGGCACATACACAAAGATGGAAGCATTGAGTCTATATTTGGCAGTGGGTTATTTTTTACTAGCAGCATAACCTGGAGTTGCTCGGGTGTAATGAAAGCTTTAAAACTAATCCATGGTCCTGGAGCTCAGACACTTTGGACATTGGCACGAAAGACAATGGTTGTTTCCAGTTAAAGCGAAACCACAGACTGAAAGAAAAATGAATGGATGTAAGCCAATTTTCATTTCCTGGTATCGATATCAAATAAGTTTTTTCGTCGTAAACTGAATATTGAAGGCTAAATAAGTCCTCTGAGTAAATGGTATCATGGCTGAGACTAAGGACTACAATTATACCTACTTAGAGCCAAAACCGAAGCAAAAACTAAAATAAAAGGGCTGAAAAAATACAGACATACAGGCAGATAAACAGACACACATACAAACATCTTGCCTCTTATATATATATATATTATCGATTTTCTGCACTATTGTAAGAACTGCAACCTTGAAACTTCTGAATATCGTTTCTTATGCCTTTGTCTATGAGTGTATCAAATTTTATTAAAATCGGACGACTCGATTATCGATTTTCAATATTTATCGGGGGTACCTCGAAACAACACCTAGCTAAGGACACCCGCAGACTCTTATAGTACAACTAAATTATCAGGAAAATCGATTCAGCCGTTTCGGAGTCTATAGGTAACGGACACACACACAGACACACGTAGACACACACACACACATATAAACACACAAAGTTCCATTTTACAAATAAGGGCAGATTTTAGATTTACGCTCTTTTTATAATAATCGTAGCATCCCGATCAACTTTTCAAGACCAAACCAAATCACATGGTTGGACTAATGACATATGGATATCTATCTATCTATCTATCTATCTATCTATCTATCTATCTATCTATCTATCTCAGTCTGTTCATATCTATCTATCTATCTATCTATCTATCTATCTATCTATCTATCTATCTATCTCTCAGTCTGTTCATATCTATCTACCTATCTATCTCATTCTGTTCATATCTATCTATCTATCTATCTATCTATCTATCTATCTATCTGTCTGTCTATCTATCTATCTATCTTGACCATGTGCTTAAAAAAAGTCGAACCTAGATTTCGCAAGTAGGTGTTAAAATGATTTTTGACCAATGGGAGCGATTTGTAAGACTTGGAAGAACTTGGCGATCCAGTGTGAAATTCAAAAGGACTATATAAATGGCCTCGGTTTCAGTCAAGATTCAAAGATTGGAGCAGCGAGAGATACCGCTAAAATGTAACGAGAGAAGTAATGTAACTTAAGGTCAACTCGGACATTGTCCTCTTTCTCTTTCTCTTTCTCTTTCTCTTTCTTTTTCTCCTTATCTATTTCAACAATTACTACCTGAACATTTTGTACGAACTCTACCCTTAAAACATTTTGTACGAACTCTACCCTTAACCTCTTAATAATGTTTCTAATTGAACGTTATCTTCTACAACTTATGTTATCCCTATTTTTCATGAATTTCTATTTTTACATGAAAAATGTATATTTTATTATTCCACAATTCTACACTATTGCCGACAAACAACTTTCTGATGAAAACCTTCTGATGATTATAACTCTGCATAAAACTTGTAAGCTGTAGGGAGTTCGATTAAGTCTGACTCAAGGCCGAATTAAAGAAGCATTAACCCGCACCCCCACGCTACATAACAACTCGACTTTAGTCACATTCTCAACCATGGGATATGGCTTCCTTATAATATCATCACGGCTTCTGTTCAAACGAGCTTCTTTCCCTGGTGCCTCGACCTCAACTTATTCATCCTACTAGATTGGCCATTAGGTCCCACATATTTAACATTAAAAAGTAAAATAATATCTGTTGACTGTGTAGAGGTAGGAAGTTTTTCCCGTCTGAATCCATCCTGCACGTATATAAATTTACCATCTGCACGTATATTAAATAGTGCTGCCACATCTGATCTAGTACCCTTGCTATTCAGCCGGGGTTTCTTGACAAAATACAACGGAGGATCTGTAATGTGATCGATATCGACTTGACAGCTCGGTTGCAGTCGCTATCTCACCAGCGTGACGTGGCTTCCCTGTGTCTCTTCTACAAATACTTTCACGGCTTCTGCACTAATGAACTTACCTCACTGGTGCCACTTTGTATGAATTTATTCGATCTACTTGACTAGCAACTATGTCCCACTCCATTACAGTGAAACCAAGAAAATGCAAACGCAAATTCAACTCCATCAGGTTCTTTTCTCGCACTTCCCGCCTGTGGAATTCCCTTCCGTTTACTTGCTTCATCGACGGCTACAATCTCCAAGAATTTAAATGTAGCGTCAATTGCCATCACCTATCTCAATGACTCGCATCCTTTCTCTGTTGCTCTTTTCTCCCACTCTCATCACACCAGTATTCTCATCCTTCTCTTACCCACTTCCTGACACCCCCATAACCTGTCACTCTTTCTCATAACTTTCCTCCTATGTAACCCGCTGTTCACCAGTGGCGGTAAGGCTGCTTTGCTTAGGGGGAAATGATGAAAAAATAAAAAAAAGTAACTGCCACTTCCGATCCATCAGCTTCTTTTCTCGCACTTCCCTCCCGTGGAAATCCAGTCCATTTACATGCTTCCCCAATAGCTACAATCTCCAAAGTTTAAGTGCAATGCCAATTGCCATCACCTGTCTTTTTAATTTCCAACTTCCTTTTATCATTTCTTCTACATCTTCGGTAACATGTTTCCTTTTTCTTTTTCTGTCCTTTTCTCTCACTGTAAAACCCTACGCAACATTAGATTCATTCCCTTGCTTGAGGGTGAAACGATTAAAAAAAAGAAAATATCTATCTATCTATCTCAGTCTGTTCATATCTATCTATCTATCTATCTATCTATCTATCTATCTATCTATCTATCTATCTACTCTATCTATCTCACTCTGTTCCTATCTATCTATCTATCTATCTATCTATCTATCTATCTATCTATCTACTCTGTTCCTATCTATCTATCTATCTATCTATCTATCTATCTATCTATCTACTCTCTATCTATCTATCTATCTATCTATCTATCTATCTATATCACTCTGTTCATATCTATCTATCTATCTATCTATCTATCTATCTATCTATCTATCTATCTATCTATCTATCTCAGTCTGTTCACATCTATCTATCTATCTATCTATCTATCTATCTATCTATCTATCTGAGCCGTTTATTTATTATCTATCTATCTATCTATCTATCTATCTATCTATCTATCACTCATTCATATCTATCTATCTATCTATCTATCTATCTATCTATCTATCTATCTATCTCAGTCTGCATCTATCTATCTATCTATCTATCTATCTATCTATCTATCTATCTACTCTCACTCGGTTCATATCTATCTATCTATCTATCTATCTATCTATCTATCTCAGTCTGTTCATCTCATCTATCTATCTATCTATCTATCTATCTATCTATCTATCTATCTATCTATCTATCTGAGCCTGTTTATTATCTATCTATCTATCTATCTATCTATCTATCTATCTATCTATCTCACTCTGTTCATCTATCTATCTATCTATCTATCTATCTATCTATCTATCTATCTATCTCAGTCTGCATCTATCTATATATCTCTCTATCTAATTCAAGTATAGACATAGGTAGACGTCACTGAATAGAAACAAATGTGCGAAAAATTAATGAGAGTAATGGAGCAGAAATAGAGACAGAGAGAGAGAGAGAGAGAAAGAAAAGAGAAGCGGGAGAGAGAGAGCGAGAGAGAGAGAAGTAAATAAATTGGTGGTTCTTATCTTTAACGAGGGTGGAGCGTTTTACGTTCTTATCTGATAAGGGCTAACCCCGGACATGAGAGTTAAATGTATTCTAAACAAATACAAGCGGACTATTAATGTCCAAAAATAAAGGCTGTTGGTCTAATTACAGTCATCAGGAGTCATACGAGGTATCCAGTCTTCCTGACACCACTGGTTTGCTAAAATTGCCTACAAAAAGAATTGTGCTACCTGAAATTATTCTATTTTAATATAATGTTACATACAGCTAGAAACAAAATAGCCAAGGCTGAGACGATTTATTTTTATTCCAAGATTCTACTGACCAAAAACTTCCGAAAAGTACAATTGCTTCTCTCTCCATTTTTCTGTGTGCGTGTGCGTGTGTGTGTGTGTTTGTGCGTGCGAGAGAGTGAGTGTGTATAGTTACGTGATTTAATAAATATACGTATGATATATGGTTCACACTCCACCCACGTATATTGAACAGGTGAAGAGGCTCATCCCTTGTTTCCTGTTTAAGATGTGGTTTCCGGTTTTCTCTTTTCCAATCTTTTCACTCTTTTCTTTATATTTTTTCTTTCAATTGGAGTAGATAGACAAAACTATCGCCCGGTTCACACTCCACCCACGTCTATTGAACAGGTGAAGAGGCTCATCCCTTGTTCCCTGTTTAAGATGTGGTTTCCGGTTTTCTCTTTTCCAATCTTTTCACTCTTTTCTTTATATTTTTTTCTTTCAATTGGAGTAGATAGACTAAACTATCGCCCGGTTCACACTCCACCCACGTCTATTGAACAGGTGAAGAGGCTCATCCCTTGTTCCCTGTTTAGGATGTGGTTTCCGGTTTTCTCTTTTCCAATCTTTTCACTCTTTTCTTTATATTTTTTCTTTCAATTGGAGTAGATAGACTAAACTATCGCCCGGTTCACACTCCACCCACGTCTATTGAACAGGTGAAGAGGCTTATCCCTTGTTTCCTGTTTAGGATGCGGTTTCCGGCTTTCTCTTCCAATCTTTTTATTCTTACGTAGCCCCCTGCGCATCAGTGGCGTTATCGCCTTACTTGGGGTGATATGATTAAAAAAAAAAATGAGTGTACACATGTATAACATTTTTATTCAGGTGTTAATAAAATATTGCTCAATGTAGCCTGAACAGAATTACGCATCGCTCATTCAGTAATGAATTAGAGCATTCTGGCCCCTGGCGTATGATACATCATACGCTAAAAATCTGCCACCTTCGACCGAGTGCCCATAGCTCATAGGTAGAATCGCCAGCTAACGCCAATCTAGTCGGCTTTCAATCCTGGGTTAAAAGCAATCGGAGTCTAACCGTACTGATGAACTGTGATACAGCGAAACAGATCTGTCTGCGAATGACTATATATATATATATATATATATATATATATATATATATATAAAGTAGAATCCTTGGTACTTGGTGAGGTAAATTACACAGGAGATTAAATCAAAAGAGAATTCAATGTTAAGATTTAACAGAGTATTATAATAAAGAACATGAGTTGGATGTTTTTATAAACCCATCGGTACTATAATATTTCGCGGATGTCTTATAGGCCGCTCCTCAGATCAAATTCATACAACAATGAGTGGGTCAAAATTCTGGCCCATTAATTGTTGTCTGAATTTTGTCTGAGGAGCGGCCTATAAGACATCCGCGAAATATTATAGTACCGATGGGTTTATAAAAACATCCAACTTATGTTCTTTATTATATATATATATATATATATATATATATATATATATATATATACTGTTAAATATAAGAGACAATGAATGTCTATTATGTTTAATCATGAGCCGTTCTAAATATCGTATTTTGGCTTTAATTTCAGTTGAAAATAAAGACAAAAATTCTCCAACATTTGGATAATTTTTTATTAATTTGGTTCTAAGCTTTCGGCTCACATGAGCCATCTTTAGAGAGGTTATTAAGATGGTAACACAATAACATCAACCATCAGCGACGATTTTATCTTGTGTTGACATAAAACTTCTCTAGGCAACGGCAACAGTTACCAAAAATAACAAACGCAGTTCCCAAATTTGCAATGTGGTTCTATGACGTCACACCACGTGATAGCGCGAAATGACAACAGAACCATGTATTCAAATGCAATGTAATGTGTTATGACCGGATTTAAACGTGATTTTATTAAGTGTGGGTTGTTTGGATTTAATGTACATGGCCTCCAATATCTAAAGGTTCTTTTTACTGTGTGTATGAGTAGAACCGCATTGCAAATTTGCGAACTGCGTTTGTTATTTTTGGTAACTATTTTCATGTTTCAGAACAATACTGTTCTTCTTCAGGTAATATATTAGAATATATTGTGAAAATGATTTATTTTGAAAATATAAGATGAATGTAATAACACCAACCCATCCTGCTTCCTTTCACGACCCAAATGTTAAAACTCCATGGTTACATAATTCTCATTTTTGATTGAACAATATTGACATACCTAAAGCATTTTCTCCAACTACCACTCCCTAATTTTCTAAATAACCATGAATTCATTTTATATTTTCAAAATAAATCTTTCTCATAATCTGTGCATAGGGAACAGTCATACACAGACTCACAGATTGCCTTTTATATATCTAGATAAAACTAAATCCATCTCCTCGGACTTTTGAAGAGTAGAAATTTTTCCTTGTTTAAATAGATTTTAAAATCTACTTTAATTCTATACTGCTACCGCCTCCGACTGAACTCTGAAATTTTATTAACAAATTAAATCATGAACTCATCAGTCAAGAATTAAGAGTTATCCTTCCTGCATAGTCCCAAGAATTTTCTTAACCAACTGCTTTGAGTGGCTCTTGGGCCTTGTATTAGGTGAACATTAGTAATAGAAAAATATGCCTGCTAACATAAGAAAATATAAAACTTATCAAAAATAAATATCTATCCTCCTCGTCAAAAGTACACTGACTTCTGGGTACCCAATGAGGATCGAAATCAGATTGCTGGTTTTATATTGCCCAGACGCCAAGATACCTGAAGTTTTAATATTTACCTGTTCGCTGGTGATTCTAACAAGAAAACCATGCTTTTCTAGTTTGTTGCTGACGTCATCGGTGACGTAAGACTGAGTTTAGCTTCAAAGAAAAAGATGAAGTGGAGTCAAAGTCAAGACACGGCAAACGAAGAGAAAGAAAAAATGGCATTGAGAAAGAAAGAAACAAAGAGAAAAAAAAAGAGAATAAAGAAAAAAATTCAGTAAAAACCAATGAATATACGAAAAATAATTTAGGAAATTTTCAGGGATAATTTATTTGAAGGACCTAATCAGGTGGATGACGGAACGAGGATTGGATGGTGTAACAGGAGAAGGCATGCTCAGAGCCACCAGGGAGAGGGAAACAGGGAAGGTCATGATTGCCTACGATCTGAAGGGACAAGGCACATAGAAGAAGAAGAATGAATGAACAACGCGCAAAAACAAGAGAACGAGAAAGCACAAAAAACTAAATAAAATAAACGTCTCAGGTCGGTGCAAAAGTTTTTGCCGGTTTATAAAAGGGACATTTGAAATCGTTGTAATTTATTTCATACATTTTGTTATTACTTAAACATATCACCATGATTAATTTATAACTTTTTCTTTCAGATTATTAAAGCATCATTCATATTTATCTACAATATTCTCATCCATGTTCTTTCCATCTAAAGAATACATAAGACAAGCTCTACTCTCTCTCTCTCTCTCTCTCTCTATATATATATATATATATATATATATATATATAGGAAAGAATATTAATAAAAAGTTTTGAATTTAAAAACGTACTTTTTTAAACAGTATTTGTTTATTTTTATTGTATTTTTATATTTTATATTTATATTTTATAAATAAACAAATACTGTTTAAAAAAGTACGTTTTTAAATTCAAAACTTTTTATTAATATTCTTTCCTATACATATTAAGACAGTATACGTGGATGATCATCACTATATATATATATATATATATATATATATATATATATATATATAAACTTTTACTGATTTGTAAAAGGGGCATTTTAAATCATTGTAATTTATTTTATGCATATTGTTATTACTTAAACATATCACCATGATTAATTTATAATTTTTTCTTTCAGATTATTAAAACATCATTCAAATTTATCTGCAATATTCTCATCCATGTTCTTTCCATCTAAAGAATACATAAGATAAGCTCTACTCTCTCTCTCTCTCTCTATATATATATATATATATATATATTTATATATATATAAACTTTTGCTTATTTGTAAAAGGGGCGTTTTAAATCATTGTAATTTATTTTATGCATATTGTTATTACTTAAACCTATCACCATGATTAATTTATAACATTTTCTTTTAGATTATTAAAGAATTATTCATAATTTTCTGCAATATTCTCACCCACGTTCTTTCTATCTAAAGAACACATTAGGCATGCTCTACTCTCTCTCTCTCTCTCTCTCTCTCTATATATATATATATATATATATATATATATATATAATCAGGTCGCTGCAAAATTTTTTGCTGGTTTGTAAAAGGTGCATTTTAAATCATTGTAATTTGTTTTATGCATACTGTTATTATTTAAACGTATCACCATGATTAATTTATAACTTTTTTATTCAGATTATTAAAGCATCGTTCATATTTTTCTGCAATATTATCACCCATGTTTTTTTCCATCTAAAGAAACACGTTAAGCATGCTCTACTGTATGAGCTCCACAGAGGTTCCAGTGCAAATGCAACGTTTCTTGTTGCGAATCTTTGCTTTCACGACACCTTCAGACAATATTTTTAGGTAGGCTTGTCACAGGTGATGAGAAGTGGATTGCCTATCACAACGTTAAACGTGTGCGATCGTGGATAGTTTCATTTACTGCTTTAATTCTCTCAGGTCAGTGCAAAATTTTATGCCGGTTTGCAAAAGGGACATTTTAAATCATTGTAATTTATTTTATACATATTGTTATGACTTAAACCTATCACCATGATTAATTTATAACTTTTTCTTTGAGATTATTAAAGCATCATTCATACTTTTCAGCAATATTCTCACCTACGTTCTCCAGAGAACCTGCGACAACGTGTTTCTTGTTGCAAATATTTGCTTTCGCGACACCTTCAAACACTGTTTTTGGATAGGCTTGTCACAGGTGATGAGAAGTGGATTCTCTACCATTAACGTTAAACGTCGGCGATCATGGATAAATCAAGGAGAAAGACCAGTTCAGCAACTGGGAACAGAACTCCACCCCAAAAAGATCATGTTGAGCGTATGGTGGGGTATTGAAGGGATCATCCATTATGAACTTTTAGGCAACAGTCAGACCATTACTGCTAGTCTCTATTGTGATCAACTTCGTCGTTTGGAAACTGCTTTAACCCGATAACAAACTTCTTTAGTCAACAGAAAGGGAGTCATCTTTCATCATGATAACGCTCGTCTTCGCACAGCAGTACTGACCAAAGATCTCCTAGGGGAATTTGGTTGAGAAATCTTGCCCCATCCTGCATATTCTCCTGACCTAGCTTCCTCGGTTTATCACTTATTTCGAGGATTACAAAACCATTTAGATGGCCTTAGGTTAAAATCACGAGAGGAGATTGAACATGAGTTAGATTCATATTTCACATCAAAACCTAAAGAAATTTACAAGCGAGGCATTTATAAGCTCGTTGACAGATGGAATCAAGTTATAGAGAGCAAAGGTCGTTATTGTTATGAATAAAGATTTTCAAAAACACACAGTTTTTCATTTTCAAGATGAAATTTTAAATCGGGAAAATCTTTTGCATTGACCTGATAGCAACAGATCTAGTTTTTACGGTTTATCAACTCTTTGTGAGTTATGTTTTATTTTTTTTATAATCATATCACCCCAAGCAAGGCATTTTACTACCACTGTTTTGCAGGGGGTTACATAGGAGGAAAGTTATGAGAAAGAGTGACAAGTTATAGGGGGTGTCAGGAAGTGGGTAAGAGAAAGATGAGAGAGTGAAGTGAACGAAGAAAGGAGCATGAGAGAGAGAGAGAGAGAGAGAGAGGGGAGAGCGAGAGAGGATGCAGGTTAGTGAAATAGGAGATGACTACTGATAGCTATTTTAACATTTTAGTTCGTGATAAGCATTGTCAACCTCGTTCAATTAAATAATGGAGAAAAATTCTTATGCAGTAAGCAGGGGCTAGTGAAGGAGGAGGTGGGTAATGTTGGTTACTATAAGGTTAAGCCCAGGGTAATCGTAGTAGTAAATTTCCTTTTGGTAGTGGGAGGCATATGGTTTGACCATTGAGTTAGTAGTGGTAGGTAGGAGGGTCAAAGTTACAGATTCACCAAATTTTAAAACCTAATTTATGTAAAAGGCTAAAATTATGAATAAATGGAAGAAGGAGATAATTATTGAAATTTAAATCTATTACGGTGACTACACATACTAATGACTTCTTTACGTTTATTCAGAAGTACATTCTGTATGTGTGTGTGTGTGTTTGTGTGAAACTGAGTTATTTTTGTTAAGTTTAAACGATAAGGTATTGATTTACTTAAGGTGTTTGTTATAATTTTCCCCAAACAAGGAAATAAAGCCACTAAGACACAAGGAGTTACTAAGTGTAAAAGAAAAGAAGAAAGAGAACCATTATTAAAGAGTGAGAGCACAATAAAGAAAGAATCAAGAAAACAGTAGATCACCATTGAGATTGCATTTAAATTTTTAAAATCAAAGTTAGCTGAAAAATCGGAAGAAAGTTCCATGAATGAGGAGTGCGGGAAAAGAAACTGTTAGCATAAAACTTACAGTTATTTATAGCTATATTAACTGTAAAATTATGAGACCTAGTTGCCAATCTAGTACTGCGCTTAAACTTATAGTCTAGGTACCGAAGAGGAAAGTTCATTAGAACAATTATCACGAAAGTATTTATACAAAAGGAACACGGAAGCTATGTTATATATAGATATTTCGACTGTAAATTGATGAGACCTAGCCGCTAATATAGTACTGCGCTTAAATTCATAAAGTCTAAGTAACACAGAGGAAAATTTATCAGAACAATTATTATGAAAGTATTCTTAGGGAAGGTTACATCTAGCCATTTCAACTGTAAAATTATGAGACCTAGCCGCTAATATAGTACTGCGCTTAAATTCATAAAGTCTACGTGATATAGCATAATATGCTACGGAGGACAGAATTTGTGGAGAGCCATGATCGCCAACATTTTGAAGGGACAAGGCACAAAGAAGAAGAAGAAGAATTTGTATTCAGAGAGTGCAAAACAAGTTTTAGGATAGTTAACAAAAAGATAAAAAAATGTATTAAGAACTCCAAAGTACAGGAAGTTGTGGAGAGATATGATCAGTAATATTTTGGAGGGACACCACAACAAAGAAGAAGAAAAAGCTTGAGTAAATGGCTTAGGTTTAGGAAAGATAACAAAAATACAAAACTTATTTATAGCTATAAAGAACAGAAAATTGTGGAGAGCCATAATCGCCAACATCCTGAAGAGATCAAAGCAAAGAAGAGGAAGAATGATCTTGAAAAAAATGGATGGCAGAATAAGGTTTTTGAAAACTAACAAAAAAGAAACAAGTTTATTAAGAGCTACAAAATAAAAGAAATGGTGGAGAGCCAGGATCGCCAACGTCCTAAAAGGACATAGTAAATTAAAAAAATGGTATTTCAGCTTCCTTCACAACTCAGTTGAGTGGCATACGTGATACACGCTTTTGGCGATCATGTCTCGAAAGAGACATGACTGATTGGGCAGAAGATTATCCCGCAGTAGGTTGCCATTGCTTTCTCCGGTAGACTGGTTGCCGACCAAGGCTATAGAGCCCAATCTGACCTATTATTTGAACCATAACTGGAGGGAAGAGACGGATTAATACCTTTCCCAAGGGTATGTGTGCGTAAGTGAATGCAAGGAATTCAACTGGAATTCGAACTCGGCTCCCCGATTTGTCGTTTCGAGTCGATATCCACGTACTTTACAAATAAGCAACACATTCCTTTCCTTTGTCGCTAATTGTGAAAAGTAAAACATATTGGTTGACTAAACGGTTGTGAATTTGTGATGAGGACATCTATTGTCATCTGTCTGGCTCTAATGAAATGAGGTACACGGCGATCATTATTTTTAAGGCGTAACACAATTTCCGGTTCTTCGTTCCAGCCCCGCTATTTCTGGAAGAATAGAAGAAGGAAAAATAAAAAACTCGCTTTCTTTCTTCGTTATCAGTTAGTGATAAATGTCAGCGAAGAGAAACCGAAAATAAAAGGGTGAAATAAATGGGCTTCGAGGTAAACCAACAACAAAAAATCGTGAAATATTCTTGACTAGATATTTCATTGTCTTTATGTATATTTACTAGCAGTATAATCCGGCGTTGTTCGGGTGTAATGAAAGTTTTAAAACTAATCCATGGTCCTGGAGCTCAGACTCGAAGCAAAAACTAAAATAAAAGGGCTGAAAAAAATACAGACAGATAAGCAGACACACACACAAACATCTTGCCTTATATATATATATATATATGTTACGGAAATTAACGAGTTTTAACGAAACTTGGTTATAAGCAACCGACAATTTGTAATGAATTATTTTGAACATTATTTTTTACCGATACTCGTATTTAAGTCGATATTCTGTTTTTAATTAAACAGTATTATATATTTATATCTACCGGCCTGATTATTTACGATAAATTTTTATTACGAAAATGTGTGCTACCCAGCAGGATTCGAACCTGCGACCCCTATTTACATAGGGGAAGCTACCATTTGATCTGCTACCATTTGATCAGACGAGGTTTTATCGCAATAAAATTTATCGTAAAATAATCAGGCCGGTAGATATAAATATAAAAATACTGTTTAATTAAAAACGGAATGTCTACTTAAATACGAGTATCGGTAAAAATAATGTTCAAAATAATTCATTATATATATATATATATATATATATATATATATATATATATATATATAATCGATTTTCTGCACTATTACAAGAACTGCACCTTGAAATTTTTGAATAACGTTTCTTATGTCTTTGTCTATGAATGTATCAAATTTGATTAAAATCAGACCACTCCTTCTATAACCCGATTTTTTCGACACAAAATCTAAGAAATTTCATCTGTCGCGTTATAATATTAAGTACTAGCAGTATAGTCAGCGTTGCTCGGGTGTAATGAAAGCTTTAAAACTAATCCACGGTCCTGGAGCTTAGACTCTTTGGACGTTGACACGAAAGACTAAAAAGCAATAGTTGTTTCCAGTTAAAGCGAAACCGTAGACTGAAAGAAAAATGAATGGATGTAAGTCAAATTTTGATTCCCTGGTATCGATATCAAGTAAGTTTTTTTTCGTCGTAAACTGAATTTTGAAGACTAAATAAGTCCTCTGAGTAAATGGTATCATGGCTGAGACTAAGAACTATAATTATACCTACTTAGAGCAAAACCCGAAGCAAAAACCAAAATAAAATGGCTGAAAAACTGATGTTGATCAGATCCGATAGCATATCGGTGTATCGATTTCCAATATCAGAGTCAAATAAGTCATCCAAGGATAAACTAACCTAAGTAAGTCCATGAAAACTTATCGTACCCATCGGGAGTAAAATAGGAGAAAATGAGCCATATTGATGGCTGAATATCGGTTTTTGATCAGATTCGATAGAATATCGAAGGTATCGATTTCCGATATAGGGGAAAATGAGTCGTCTGAGAAGATCTACTAATGTTTGAGACTAAAAACTATAATTTTACTAAGTTAGAGCAAATTTCCGCTGCAAGAACTACGATAAAAGGGCTGAAATCGGTGTATCAATTTCCGATATCGAGGGAAAATCTGAAAAAATAAGTTGTCCATAATCTGACTGGAAGCCTAAATAATATTTGTATGAAGTTTGGTGAGAATCGGAAAAAAACTGTGGATTTGTATAACGGACATACCGACAGACAGATAGACAGACACACAAACATCTTGCCTGTTATAGAAAGGGATTTGGTTTTGTTTTATTTACTTTATTTTCAGAAGCGAAGATCCCATTGGCATTTTGCAGTTTAATCTCGGCCTGCTAAATTATTTAGCACAGAAGATTTTATGCTTTTCTTCTTAGATATTCTCGATAAAAGTCTCATTGGGAGCAACACACTGCGCCTCCTTGGCCTCACCATTTTCAACTAACATGAAGTGGAACAATTGCATCGAATCTGCAACTGCAATTAAGAAATTTCGGTCTCTGTGTCGGAATTGTTTTAAGTATCCTCAGTCTTCGGCAGTGTTTACTGTTTTAAAAAGCTAACGTGTATAAGTTAAAATTATGAGAATTTTAGAATTTAACTGTAGCATAAGCTGAATTCGATTTCGGTGAAAGATTTTTAATATGGAAAAGCAAAAACAGATATAATGGCGGACCTTAATGAGACTACCAACACCTTTAAATTTGTTGCTTTGCTTTTTTTTTTTTTTTGTTACTTTTTTCAGCACAGTCTTACATAATTTTTCTCATTATCAAAAAAAAAAAAAGAAAAACTGTAAAAATTTCAATATTTAAACAATTTTAGGTGGGGGCTCACTTTCTCATACAACGTTATAGTAAATCGATCCTCCATTTTGGAACCACTCGCGTTGAGGTCGCTTTGTTTTGTTTTGTTTTTTGTTTTTGGGGACGAGTTGTTCCTCTTCTTTCTTTCTTTTTCAGGTTTCTTCAGTTCTTACGATGGCATCTTCCTCGGAAACTCCAAGAATGGCTTTATTCAAAAATTTCGCAAAGGATTCAGTTGTTGAATATGCGCAAGCAAAAAAAGTTAATTGCACAGGGTCGATTTACTATAACGTTGTATAAAAAACTGAACCCCCTCTAAAATTGTTTAAATATTGAAATTTATGCAAATTGTTTTTGTCACTCGGAAAGTTTAGTGTGTAATCGATAAGATTAAATTGAAAAAGTAAAAAAAAAAAAAAAATGAAAACAATAAATTTAAAGGTGATCCTTCAAATTTAAAGGTCTTCTTCAGGTCCCCCGAAATATTTTTTATTTCTCTTTTTGCTTTCCCATCTTTTCTGTGCTTTTTCTTTTTCCCCCTCTTTTTTTTTAATATCACTCATGGTAGAAACCTAGGTCGCGTAATAACTCGTTTAAAAATATATATATATATATATATTTCGGCAGACGGTTTTGCTTCGCTGTATCAAACATCATCACTTAGACATCCGATTGCTTCTAGCCAGGATTGAAACCCGAGCGAATTGTATCAGTCAGCGATTCTACCGCTGAGCTATGGGCGCTCGGTAATGAAAGGAAGATTTTAGCCGTGTTATTTAACATTCTTGAGAAATTGAAGAAATAAATTGATAGGGTGGCCGTAAGAAATTGTCTAGTCGGGAGTACATGAAAAAAAAAATACACACACACACACACCAAAAAACAAAAAAACGAAACAACACAGACTCCATGTTTAAACAAAAGATGACAGAAAACGGCGACTAGAGAATAAACGTATGAGGTAAAATAAATGTTGGCCACGCCTATCGATCAAAAATATTATGGCCAAGTTGTACAATCGATAGTAGCAATTGCAATGCCAATGGGAATCAAAAAGAGAAGATATCAAGAGAAAAATAAATAATATAGACACTTCGATCCTTGATCAAGTATTGAGCAAATATTACAGAAACATTTTTTTTTATTCTAATATGTTCGGATTAGACCAGTTAACCCTGATGGAACAGAAAAATCTTGGCTGACCTGTCCTTCGCTCTACAAAGAAGAGAAAATAATCAATCTTTGTTATTTAAAACCACTGGGAAAATCTTAATGGTTATTATGCTGGTAGGAAAACTGATATTGGATTAACATCAATCTCGTTAATTGAATTAACATATTTGACGACATATAAGACAAACGGGTGTACAAAACGCACCCCAATTTCAGCAGGGCAATGAAGCTGCTGTCAATTAACCACCACAGACGACCGCACCTCCCTCCCATTAGCATGGAACAGGCATGCCTCCCAGAGAGTAAAACACTACGCCTGCTTGGCCTGACACTCTCAGCGGACCTCAGGTGGAATGACAACGTCGAATCCATTGCTAAATCCGCTGCCATGAAAGTAGGCTCTCTGTGCAGGGCCCGGAAATTCTTTCCGCCTGAATCTATCCTGCACTTATACAAATCTACCATCCTCCCGTGTTTTGAATACTGTTGCCACATCTGGTCGGGTGCCCCTGCTATTCTCTTCGGGCTTCTTGACAAAATACAGCGAAGAATCTGTTATGTGATTGATACCGACTTAGCTGACCGCCTGCAGTCACTCTCTCACTGGCGTGACGTGGCTTCCCTGTGCCTCTTCTATAAATACTTTCATGGCTTCTGCTCTGATGAACTTAAATCACTGGTGCCCCCTTGATGTGAGTTCGAACGAGATACTATATTGGCAACTAGGTCCCACCCTTTTACAGTGAAACCGATGAAATGTAACCGCAATTTCTAGTCCAACAGCTTCTTTTCTCGCACTTCCCGCCTGTGGAATTCCCTTCCGCATGCTTGCTTCCCCGGTGGCTATAACCTCCAGGAGTTTAAATGTAAGGTCAATAGACACCTCCTAACACGCTAACCTTCCCATTCTCTCCAACTCTCCCCCTATGTACATCCTAACTCGTCTATCGCACTGTGTAACTCCCTGAGCTATAGTGGCAGTGGAATGCCTTGCTTGGGGTGACATGATTTTTAAAAAAATCAAGAAAAAATTTGTAATTAGTAAAATTTGTAGAATTATTAGTAAATGGTACGGCCTAGGCTATATTTATGAGGCATGGTTTTGGTTATGATTAGAATTAAACAAAAATAATAGGAGTTATAACAATAGGTAATTAAACGAAAAATTTGATCAACCTACAATAGATTTAATGAAACAAATACACTTTACAAATATATAATTTCAATTTATTGCATACTAGCATCGTAGCAACTCAGAACGTTTTAGTAATAAGAGATATAAAAAAATAATTATATAAAAAAATTGTTGCTTCAAAATTGTTAAAAAATTCCATTAAAAAAACAAAACTATTTTCTTTTGTTTTGTGATTCGATGTTTTGTGTGACATTGTAAACAACATTGCTTTTGTTTTTGTTTCAAAATTACAGGGGAAAATATTTACATTTTCTGTTGACTAATTGAATTTAATATAAAATAAAAATTATTTTGTTTTACTGAAATTAGAAATATAAAAACTTTTACGCTCTCAGTTCAGAAATTTTCGAAGAATATTTAAAAATGCAGACATTTAATTTTACCTAGGAAATTAATGCAACGTCAATGCCAATCTCTTATCCACTTGACTCCAGTTCTTTCTACATCACACTGTATATCTTCTTTTCCTTTCTCTCTACCTTTGCAACTGTCTTCACACCTGTGTTCCCATCCTACTCTTGCTCTTTCTCTGACACCCTCTGTAACTGGTTCGTATTTCTCATCACTCTCCTCCAGCCTAAATTTTTACTCTTATGTAGCCCCCTGAGCATCTGTGGCGGTACCGCCTTGCTTGGAGTGAAACGATTAAAAATAGACGTCCTATGCGAACAGTTTCTATAACATTCGGAGTCTGTTCCACAAATTAGAAGTTCATGGGAAGAAGCTCTCTGAGTGGAACTTTTTTCTTAACACGGTAATATAAAAGGAATAGAGGTGATTCGACCCCGTGTAAGCGCCATGGCGGCTCCTAACTACCAACGTTTGAAGAGACTGAACTTGCAGTTTCATGCTTTCTAGCCAACATATCTTCAAAAATGTAAATGTAATGTCAATCATTATATTGTCTTCTGGATACCTTTTCTGTTATTGTCTTTGATTCTTAACTTTTTTTCGTATTCTTTTACATACAAAACCCCACTTACTTGAACGCGATATAAACGTAAGCCTTATTGGCCTGTAGACTGTACACCCTAAACAACAGTGGTCATTTTTACTATTATTTTGGCTAACATCAGTAGATATTCAAATGTTTTATATATATATATATATATATATATATATATATATATATATATATATATATATATATGTATGTGTGTGTGTGTGTGTGTGTGTGTGTGTGTGTAAAAAATAAGACAGTCATGTTATTCCATGGGTAAGCGGAAGTATAGGCCGATTTCAGGCGATTATACGCGAGTGATTCCTGTAAAATCCTCTGTACAATAAAAACGGAAGCTGACAATGCTTCCCCTGACATAGGCCATACTTCTGCTTAACCATGCAATAATGTGTCTGTCTTAATTATTACATATATTTGCTCTATATATATTTATATACATATATATTTTTAGCTCTCCTAGAGAGTTATCCTACCACTTTATGTACAGGATACTCCTGTGGATCCTTCTATATCTACACCGCATGTTTTTATATATATATATATATATATATATATATATATATATATATATATATTTAGTATATCGAGGCAGCAAGTAATTTTCTAGACATATGCTATTAAATATAAGAGACAATGAATGTCTATTATGTTTAATCATGAGCCGTTCTACGACGTTTAGAACGGCTCATGATTAAACATAATAGACATTCATTGTCTCTTATATTTAATAGCATATATATATATATATATATATATATATATATATATTGTATGTCAGATTAAATAAATTGCAAACATTATGTTTGCTTATTTTTAATAAAATCCGTTTGTATTCACGCATAATTGTTCGGGTATTACAAGATCAAGAGATGTCAGAAATGAACCGTAACGTTGACAAACGTTATTTTCATTCATTTCAGAGATCGTCTTCAGGTGTGTAGGTATGGTAACAGATGTAACCTGAAAACTGTGCTGCTATTAATTACCTCGGAAAGAGGTTGAAAGTACTTGGGTACCTTGAGAAATAAATGAAAATAACATCATATGCATGCACATTGGGGAGTGATGTTATTCTATACTTTTTTCCGAAAGTTTTAAACACAAGTATTTTCATGGCAATTGCTCTGACGATCTTTTTCCATGGTTCCCCAACCACAGGTGCTACTAGATTGGCATAAAAGCCCTGCCCCTTTACCGTCAAAATAGTTAAACATAACCATCTCTTCTACTCTGACATTTTTCTCGCTCTTCCTGTTTGTGATTGTAGCTATCTTTCCTCATAGCTACAATCTCCAAAAGTTTAAATGCAACGTCAATTGCCATCTTTTATCTCCTTGATTCCCATCCATCTCTTATCTTTTCTTCAACATCCCAATAGCTACAATCTCCAAAAGTTTAAATGCAACATCAATTGCCATCTTTTATCTACTTGATTCCCATCTATCTCTTATCTTTTCTTCAACATCCCAATAGCTACAATCTCCAAAAGTTTAAATGCAACATCAATTGCCATCTTTTATCTACTTGATTCCCATCCATCTCTTATCTTTTCTTCAACATCCCAATAGCTGCAATCTCCAAAAGTTTAAATGCAACGTCAATTGCCATCTTTTATCTACTTGATTCCCATCCATCTCTTATCTTTTCTTCAACATCCCAATAGCTACAATCTCCAAAAGTTTAAATGCAACGTCAATTGCCATCTTTTATCTACTTGATTCCCATCCATCTCTTATCTTTTCTTCAACATCCCAATAGCTACAATCTCCAAAAGTTTAAATGCAACATCAATTGCATCTTTTATCTACTTGATTCCCATCCATCTCTTATCTTTTCTTCAACATCCCAATAGCTACAATCTCCAAAAGTTTAAATGCAACGTCAATTGCCATCTTTTATCTCCTTGATTCCCATCCATCTCTTATCTTTTCTTCAACATCCCAATAGCTACAATCTCCAAAAGTTTAAATGCAACATCAATTGCCATCTTTTATCTACTTGATTCCCATCCATCTCTTATCTTTTCTTCAACATCCCAATAGCTACAATCTCCAAAAGTTTAAATGCAACATCAATTGCCATCTTTTATCTCCTTGATTCCCATCCATCTCTTATCTTTTCTTCAACATCCCAATAGCTACAATCTCCAAAAGTTTAAATGCAACGTCAATTGCCATCTTTTATCTCCTTGATTCCCATCCATCTCTTATCTTTTCTTCAACATCCCAATAGCTACAATCTCCAAAAGTTTAAATGCAACATCAATTGCCATCTTTTATCTACTTGATTCCCATCCATCTCTTATCTTTTCTTCAACATCCCAATAGCAGCAATCTCCAAAAGTTTAAATGCAACATCAATTGCCATCTTTTATCTACTTGATTCCCATCCATCTCTTATCTTTTCTTCAACATCCCAACAGCTACAATCTCCAAAAGTTTAAATGCAACGTCAATTGCCATCTTTTATCTACTTGATTCCCATCCATCTCTTATCTTTTCTTCAACATCCCAATAGCTACAATCTCCAAAAGTTTAAATGCAACGTCAATTGCCATCATTTATCTACTTGATTCCTATCCATCTCTTATCTTTCCTTTGACATCCCCAGTAACATTTTGACTTTTTCACTGTAGTCCCCAGCTCACCAGTGGCATTTCTACCTGCCTTGGAGTGAAATGAGTATAAAAGAAGACACCTATCTTAAACGCATGCACCGGGTGTCCCTCAAGGCTTTATTCTGGGTCCTACGCTTTTCTTGATTATCATTAACGATCTCCCCGATGTAATAAGATACCAAGTAGGCATATACGCTGACGACACTACGGTTTACTCTCGCCTCGATCAAAAATCTGCCGAGGCTGACAAAGCAAACCTCGCTGCTGAGCTTTAAAAGATCCTCCATTCCGTGGTGAACTAGGGTAAGAAATGGCTCGTGAATTTTAATGCTTTCAAAACAAAGCTGCTATCTATTACTCATCAAAGACAATCGCTCCTACTCTCCGTTAGCATGGTTCAGGCTCCTCGGCTTAACTCTCACAACAGACCTCAAGTGGAATGACAATATAGAATCCATAGCTAAATCAGCTGGTAAGAAGCACGGTTCTCTGTGTAGGCCCAGGAAGATTTTCCCGTCTGAAACCATCCTGCACATAAACCTACATATCCGCCCGTGCATTGAATACTGCAGCCATATCTGGTCAGGTGTCCCAGCTATTCTCCTAAGGGTTCTTGAGAAAATCAAACGGAGAATCTGTAATGTGATCGATTCGGACTTAGCAGCTCAGACACAGTCACGTTGTCACCGGGCAATGTGGCTTCCCTGTGTCTCTTCTACAAATACTTTCACGGCAACTGCTCCGATGAATTTAGCTCTCTGGTATCCTCTTTATATGAATTTACACGAGCCACAAGATTAGCAACTAGGTCCCAACCTTTTAGTGTGAAACCAATAATGTCAACGCTAATTCTACTCTAACAGCTTCTTTTCTCGCAATTCCCGCCTGTGGAATTCCTTTTAGTTTGCTTGCTTCCCCGACAGCTATCATCTCCGAGAATTTAAATGTAAAGTCAACAGTCATCTTCTATCTCATTGACTTGCTTCTTCTCTCTCATGCACCTTTCCCCATCCACTCGACTCTCATCAGTTTTCTCATCCTTCTCTTAGCCCCTTCCTGACACTCACCGATAACCTGTCACTCTTTCTCATTGCTTTCCTCCGATGTAACCCACTGCAAAACAGTGGCAGGAAAATGCCTTTCTTGGCGCGATGTGATTAATATATATAGCAAATACGCATCGTTCATTCAGCAATTAGAACACTCTCAGCTATTGGGCGTGAATAATGATAATATACACGCTAAAAAGTTTTGCCTTCTTCTATCGAGTGCCCATAGCTCAGAGGTAGAATCGCCGACTGACGCCAATTCGATCGGGTTTCAATCCTGAGTAAAAAGCAATCGGCTGTCTAACCGTATTGATGAGCTGTGATACAGCGAAACATATCTGTCTGCGGATGACTATATATATATATATATATATACCAATTTCAGAATATAGTCATCTCTTATCTCGCTGACTTGTATCCACTCTCTCATGCTTTTTTCTCCGTCCACTCCACTTTCATCAGTATTCTCATCCTTCTCTTACTCCCTTCCTGACACCCCCTTAACCTGTCACTCCTTCTCATCACTTTCCTCCTATGTAATCCCCTGCAAAACAGTGGCATTAAAAGACCTTTCTTGGGTCATCTCTTATCTGACAGACTTGCATCCTCTCTCTCATACTCTTTTCTTCGTCCACTCCACTCTCATCCTTCTCATACCCACTTCCTGACACCCCCTATAACCTGTCACTCTTTCTCATAATTTTATCTCATTCTCCTTTCTCCGTCCACTCCACTCTCATCAGTATTCTCATACTTCTCTTACTCACTTCCTGACACTCCCTATAACCTGTCACTCTTTCTCATAACTTTCCTTCTATGTAAAACCCCCTGCGCAACAGTGACAGTAAACTGCCATGCTTCGGACGATATGATTATAAAAAAAATATCGACTCCAAATAGACTTTGCATTCACTTACCGGAAAGGTATTAATCCATCTCTTTTCCTCCCAGCTCTGGGTTAAATTGCAGAAAAAATTGGGTTTATTGTGACCGTCTGTAATTTCGCCATTGGAGTTATAGATTACTGCTTTCTGGAATCTGAGAAATTAGTTGACCCTATCGCTCAAAATGAATGAGAGGCTTGGCGATGCCTCTGTAACTTGTCTTTTTTCGGGTACGAGTGTCGAAGCTACGCCAATAGTTTTACTCTCCGGGCGAGATAGACTGGTTGCCAACCAAGGCTACAGAACCCTGTCTGTTCTGTTATTAAAACCTTTGCTCGAGAGAAAAGAGATGGAATAGTACCTTTCCCGAGAATATTTGCGGGTAAGTGAGTGCAACGAATTCAACTGGAATTCGAACTCGGCTCTTCTGATTTCTGATTGAATCAGCATCCACTGCACCGCAACGCGCATTCATTTCTGAGCATAATGTCAACAATTGCATGAAATGCTCATTCATTTTGTCAATCAACGAGGTTCAACAATGTTTTTAACAATAATCTACCACATTGCGGGAGAACTAAAAAAGGTAATCAAATTGGAATACGAGACTTTTCTATATCCAGAATATTCCCTTGAATTCTCGCCCAACTGAACACTTGTGCCGAAAGAATGGACTAGACGTGACGAAAATGAGGTTCGCGGAGACGTGTTCCACACTCATCAGTATTTTCATCCTTCTCTTACCCACTTCCTGACACCCCCTATAACCAGTCACTCTTAATCATAGCTTTCTCTCACTCTCCTTTCTCCGTTCACTCTACTCTCATCAGTATTCTCATCCTACTCTTACCCACTTCCTGACACCCCCTATAACCAGTCACTCTTTCTCATAACTTTCTCTCATTCTCCTTTCTCCCTCCTCTCCACTCTCATCAGAATTCTCATCCTTCTCTTACCCACTTCCTTTGACCCCCTATAACCAGTCACTCTTTCTCATAACTTTCTCTCATTCTCCTTTCTCCGTCCACTCCACTCTCATCAGTATTCTCATCCTTCTCTTACCCACTTCCTGACACCCCTATAACCAGTCACTCTTTCTCATAACTTTCTCTCATGCTCCTTTCTCCGTCCACTCCACTCTCATCAGTATTCTCATCCTTCTCTTACCCACTTCCTGACACCCCCTATAACCAGTCACTCTTTCTCATAACTTTCTCTCATTCTCCTTTCTCCGTCCACTCCACTCTCATCAGTATTCTCATCCTTCTCTTACCCTCTTCCTGACACCCCTATAACCAGTCACTCTTTCTCATAACTTTCTCTCATTTTCCTTTCTCCGTCCACTCCACTCTCATCAGTATTCTCATCCTTCTCTTACCCTCTTCCTGACACCCCTATAACCAGTCACTCTTTCTCATAACTTTCTCTCATTCTCCTTTCTCCCTCCACTCCACTCTCATCAGTATTCTCATCCTTCTCTTACCCACTTCCTGACACCCCTATAACCAGTCACTCTTTCTCATAACTTTCTCTCATGCTCCTTTCTCCCTCCACTCCACTCTCATCAGTATTCTCATCCTTCTCTTACCCTCTTCCTGACACCCCTATAACCAGTCACTCTTTCTCATAACTTTCTCTCATTCTCCTTTCTCCCTCCACTCCACTCTCATCAGTATTCTCATCCTTCTCTTACCCACTTCCTGACACCCCTATAACCAGTCACTCTTTCTCATAACTTTCTCTCATTCTCCTTTCTCCCTCCACTCCACTCTCATCAGTATTCTCATCCTTCTCTTACCCACTTCCTGACACCCCCTATAACCAGTCACTCTTTCTCATAACTTTCTCTCATTCTCCTTTCTCCCTCCACTCCACTCTCATCAGTATTCTCATCCTTCTCTTACCCACTTCCTGACACCCCCTATAACCAGTCACTCTTTCTCATAACTTTCTCTCATTCTTCTTTCTCCCTCCTCTCCACTCTCATCAGAATTCTCATCCTTCTCTTACCCACTTCCTTTGACCCCCTATAACCAGTCACTCTTTCTCATAACTTTCTCTCATGCTCCTTTCTCCGTCCACTCCACTCTCATCAGTATTCTCATCCTTCTCTTACCCACTTCCTGACACCCCTATAACCAGTCACTCTTTCTCATAACTTTCTCTCATGCTCCTTTCTCCGTCCACTCCACTCTCATCAGTATTCTCATCCTTCTCTTACCCACTTCCTGACACCCCTATAACCAGTCACTCTTTCTCATAACTTTCTCTCATTCTCCTTTCTCCGTCCACTCCACTCTCATCAGTATTCTCATCCTTCTCTTACCCTCTTCCTGACACCCCTATAACCAGTCACTCTTTCTCATAACTTTCTCTCATTCTCCTTTCTCCCTCCACTCCACTCTCATCAGTATTCTCATCCTTCTCTTACCCACTTCCTGACACCCCTATAACCAGTCACTCTTTCTCATAACTTTCTCTCATGCTCCTTTCTCCGTCCACTCCACTCTCATCAGTATTCTCATCCTTCTCTTACCCTCTTCCTGACACCCCTATAACCAGTCACTCTTTCTCATAACTTTCTCTCATTCTCCTTTCTCCCTCCACTCCACTCTCATCAGTATTCTCATCCTTCTCTTACCCACTTCCTGACACCCCTATAACCAGTCACTCTTTCTCATAACTTTCTCTCATTCTCCTTTCTCCCTCCACTCCACTCTCATCAGTATTCTCATCCTTCTCTTACCCACTTCCTGACACCCCCTATAACCAGTCACTCTTTCTCATGACTTTCTCTAATTCTCCTTTCTCCCTCCACTCCACTCTCATCAGTATTCTCATCCTTCTCTTACCCACTTCCTGACACCCACTATAACCAGTCACTCTTTCTCATAACTTTCTCTCATTCTCCTTTCTCCCTCCACTCCACTCTCATCAGTATTCTCATCCTTCTCTTATCCACTTCCTGACACCCCCTATAACCAGTCACTCTTTCTCATAACTTTCTCTCATTCTCCTTTCTCCCTCCACTCCACTCTCATCAGTATTCTCATCCTTCTCTTACCCACTTCCTGACACCCCCTATAACCAGTCACTCTTTCTTATAACTTTCTCTCATTCTCCTTTCCCCATCCACTCCACTCTCATCAGTTTTCTTATCCTACTCTTACCCACTTCCTTTGACCCCCTATAACCAGTCACTCTTTCTCATAACTTTCTCTCATTCTCCTTTCTCCGTCCACTCCACTCTCATCAGTATTCTCATCCTTCTCTTACCCACTTCCTGACACCCCCTATAACCAGTCACTCTTTCTCATAACTTTCTCTCATTCTTCTTTCTCCCTCCTCTCCACTCTCATCAGAATTCTCATCCTTCTCTTACCCACTTCCTTTGACCCCCTATAACCAGTCACTCTTTCTCATAACTTTCTCTCATGCTCCTTTCTCCGTCCACTCCACTCTCATCAGTATTCTCATCCTTCTCTTACCCACTTCCTGACACCCCTATAACCAGTCACTCTTTCTCATAACTTTCTCTCATGCTCCTTTCTCCGTCCACTCCACTCTCATCAGTATTCTCATCCTTCTCTTACCCACTTCCTGACACCCCTATAACCAGTCACTCTTTCTCATAACTTTCTCTCATTCTCCTTTCTCCGTCCACTCCACTCTCATCAGTATTCTCATCCTTCTCTTACCCTCTTCCTGACACCCCTATAACCAGTCACTCTTTCTCATAACTTTCTCTCATTCTCCTTTCTCCCTCCACTCCACTCTCATCAGTATTCTCATCCTTCTCTTACCCACTTCCTGACACCCCTATAACCAGTCACTCTTTCTCATAACTTTCTCTCATGCTCCTTTCTCCGTCCACTCCACTCTCATCAGTATTCTCATCCTTCTCTTACCCTCTTCCTGACACCCCTATAACCAGTCACTCTTTCTCATAACTTTCTCTCATTCTCCTTTCTCCCTCCACTCCACTCTCATCAGTATTCTCATCCTTCTCTTACCCACTTCCTGACACCCCTATAACCAGTCACTCTTTCTCATAACTTTCTCTCATTCTCCTTTCTCCCTCCACTCCACTCTCATCAGTATTCTCATCCTTCTCTTACCCACTTCCTGACACCCCCTATAACCAGTCACTCTTTCTCATGACTTTCTCTAATTCTCCTTTCTCCCTCCACTCCACTCTCATCAGTATTCTCATCCTTCTCTTACCCACTTCCTGACACCCACTATAACCAGTCACTCTTTCTCATAACTTTCTCTCATTCTCCTTTCTCCCTCCACTCCACTCTCATCAGTATTCTCATCCTTCTCTTATCCACTTCCTGACACCCCCTATAACCAGTCACTCTTTCTCATAACTTTCTCTCATTCTCCTTTCTCCCTCCACTCCACTCTCATCAGTATTCTCATCCTTCTCTTACCCACTTCCTGACACCCCCTATAACCAGTCACTCTTTCTTATAACTTTCTCTCATTCTCCTTTCCCCATCCACTCCACTCTCATCAGTTTTCTTATCCTACTCTTACCCACTTCCTTTGACCCCCTATAACCAGTCACTCTTTCTCATAACTTTCTCTCATTCTCCTTTCTCCGTCCACTCCACTCTCATCAGTATTCTCATCCTTCTCTTACCCACTTCCTGACACCCCTATAACCAGTCACTCTTTCTTATAACTTTATCTCATTCTCCTTTCTCCCTCCACTCCACTCTCATCAGTATTCTCATCCTTCTCTTACCCACTTTCTAACACCCTCTATAACCAGTCACTCTTTATCATAAATTTCTTCCTATGTAACCCCCTGCGCACCAGTGGCGGTGAGGGTCCTTGTTTAGGCTGAAATGATAAAAAAAAGTAAAGACCAACGCTGGAAAAATTAACTAAATGAAGCATTTTTTAAGAAAAGCTGTTTCTGCTTCTGTTTACATATTTTTAAACCTTATACACATCGAGAAAAGATTTTGTTTCCGGACAAGGAAGTAATGAGAGATTGATATTGGTGCTTAGGGATTTTTCAGTGTTTGTCAGGGAAGATCGTGTTCTTCCGCCGAGATTCGACTACAATTGGTCACGTAAAATGACTTTCCTGTTAAAAGCCACGAGTTGTGCGTTAATTTCAAGTGGGAAGTTCTTGGAGCGTGTGACATTTAAATATTTGCGAGAAGTGCCCAAGACTATAATTTTGGTAAACAATGGTCGCCCAAAATGACACAGGCTGACATTTCAAGAACTTTCGCAATAACATCTAAATAGCAGTCAACTTGACAATCTCGCTTATCGAAAGAAATAATAAATAAATAAATAAATAAATATTTTCGTAAACAGACAAGATTAGAAATAAAGAAAAACAACTTATAGAAATAAACAGAAGTTTCAATTTTTTTCAAAAAATTCTTAATGTTGATAATATATTTGCAGAGAAATTTCATCGCAAAATATTATTGGTGTCTGAATATCTGAGAAGAGTTATTATTTGTACTATCTGTATACGGACCAATAACATCATCACAACGTTTCGGCATTGTTGTCATCAGGTCTACTTCAGATGTATATCTGTCTGGGTCACCTACTGAGAATTCTGAACATATCTTTTACTGTATTTAGACTATTGCCCTCAACTTTGTTGCCATTTGTACGACTTTTCGGCTGTTGTACGCCCCGGCCTTCTTCAGGTGCTAGGAATTTCGAACCGAGCACTTTATTACAATCACATGGGTATATGAACTTCATTACTTGCGTAGTATCTCCCTCTAACCCTGTAAGTTATATGTTCATCGCTGCTGTAGCTTGGTATTGAACTCACAGCTCACAACTCTCAATACCAGGCTACAGCAATGATGAACAAGTAACTTACAGGGTTAGAGGGAGATAACTCATGACTTCCAATCGAGGCTTCCTGCAAGGAATGGAGTTCATATACCTCAGTGATTGCAATTAAGGGTTTGGTACGAAATTCCTAGCACCTGAAGAAGGCTGGATTGTACAACAGACGAAACGTCGTTTAAATGGCAACAAAGACGAGGACAATAGTCCAAATAATGTAAATACTGTAAATACTACCTCGTCTCAGAAATATAGACAAATAGAATGATCTATTATTAAACGTCGTACAAATGGCAACAAAGATGAGGACAATAGTCCAAATAATGTAAATACTGTAAATACTACCTCATCTCAGAAATATAGACAAATAGAATGATCTATTATTAAACGTCGTACAAATGGCAACAAAGATGAGGACAATAGTCCAAATAATGTAAATACTGTAAATACTACCTCATCTCAGAAATATAGACAAATAGAATGATCTATTATTAAACGTCGTGCAAATGGCAACAAAGATGAGGACAATAGTCCGAATAATGTAAATACTGTAAATACTACCTCATCTCAGAAATATAGACAAATAGAATGATCTATTATTAAACGTCGTGCAAATGGCCACAAAGATGAGGACAATAGTCCAAATAATGTAAATACTATAAATACTACCTCATCTCAGAAATATAGACAAATAGAATGATCTATTATTAAACTATGGTATTGACCTCACAACTCTTTGGGTCAAGTCATAGAAACAGCTTAGTAATTGCGGGTAAGTAAATAAAACGAACACGACATAAATGCAAACTCGGCTCTCCGATTTCCTCATTGCGGGCCGTTAGCCAGGAAACCACAGCGATTAGCTTATTTTATTTGAGACAATACGAATTCAGAAGAGATGGATTCATGAAGGCCTCAAGAGTATCTATATCAGTCTGTTCATTATCTATCTATCTATCTATCTATCTATCTATCTATCTATCTATCTATCTATCTATGTCTTTTTCATTATCTATCTATCTATCTATCTATCTATCTATCTATCTATCTATCTATCTATGTCAGTATTTTCATTATCTATCTATCTATCTATCTATCTATCTATCTATCTATCTATCTATCTATCTATCTCCGTCTGTTCATTATCTATCTATCTATCTATCTATCTATCTATCTATCTATCTATCTATCTATCACAGATATTGTCAACTATTACAACTTGATTCTCATTCCGATCCGTTCGCCATTAAACCACATAAACCCTAACCGTATTTTATTTCAGACTTTACGACTTAAGAAAAATATAACTACGTAGTGCAGCCATCCATATGAATATATTTTGAAGTTGTACAATATTTGCGATTAAAATCTCAGCCCAATTGTTCACAGTGAACTGTCTAATGAAAGTCGCCTTGTGTATAATACGAATTAAGTTGGAAACGATTCGGTTTCTGAAGTTAAAAACAGGGAATACATGACAACCTTGAGTTCAAAATGATTAAGTGTTCCATTATATCTTCGAGTATAAGAAGATCCCGTGGGTCAGGAGCAAAAAAAAAAAAAAGAAATGGGAATAATTTGCATCCTCGAGAATAAAACTATCTCGTTTTTTGGAAGTTAAAGAAAAGGAAAAGATTGCTTGGTCGATTATGAAACGATCCCGTGTTTCTGAAATTAAAACCAGGTGGGGTATTGATTACATTCTCCAGGGAATAAATTACGTCATCGGGGACAAAAACGATCACGTGTCTTTTTAAGTTAAAAAATTGGAATCAATTACAACCCCGATTATAAATCGATCCTGTGTATTTTAAATTAAAAACAGGAATTTAATTACATTCTCGAGTATAAAACGTCCCCGTATTTATATAAGTTTAAAATACAGAATAGATTACATCCTGGAGTAAAAATGATCCCGTTTTTCTGAAGTTAAGAACAGGGAATAAATTACATCCCCGAATTAAAAAAATATCCTGAGTCTTTTTAAGTTAAAAACTTGGAATAATTTATATCCTGGAGCAAAAAATGATCCCGTTTTTCTGAAGTTAAAATCAGGGAAAAAATTACATTCTCGATGTCGTGTCTTTTTCAGTTTATAACAGGGAATGAATTGCACTGAGCATAAAACGATCCCGTGTTTTAAAGTTAAAAACTAGAAATAAATTTCATCCTCGAGTATAAAACGATGTCGTGTCTTTTTCAGTTTATAACAGGGAACGAATTACATTGAGCATAAAACGATCCCGTGTTTTAAAGTTAAAAACGAGAAATAAATTTCATCCTCGAGTATAAAACGATGTCGTGTCTTTTTCAGTTCATAACAGGGAACGAATTACATTGAGCATGAAACGATCCCGTGTTTTAAAGTTAAAAACGAGAAATAAATTTCATCCTCGAGTATAAAACGATGTCGTGTCTTTTTCAGTTTATAACAGGGAACGAATTGCATTGAGCATAAAACGATCCCGTGTTTTAAAGTTAAAAACGAGAAATAAATTTCATCCTCAAGTATAAAACGATGTCGTGTCTTTTTCAGTTTATAACAGGGAACGAATTACATTGAGCATAAAACGATCCCGTGTTTTAAAGTTAAAAACGAGAAATAAATTTCATCCTCGAGTATAAAACGATGTCGTGTCTTTTTCAGTTAATAACAGGGAACGAATTGCATTGAGCATAAAACGATCCCGTGTTTTAAAGTTAAAAACTAGAAATAAATTTCATCCTCGAGTATAAAACAATGTCGTGTCTTTTTCAGTTTATAACAGGAAACGAATTGCATTGAGCATAAAACGATCCCGTGTTTTAAAGTTAAAAACTAGAAATAAATTTCATCCTCAAGTATAAAACGATGTCGTGTCTTTTTCAGTTTATAACAGGGAACGAATTGCATTGAGCATAAAACGATCCCGTGTTTTAAAGTTAAAAACTAGAAATAAATTTCATCCTCAAGTATAAAACGATGTCGTGTCTTTTTGAAGTTAAAAACAGGGATTAAATTACATCCTCTCGTATAAAACTATCCTCTGATTCTGAATTGAAAACAGTGAATAGGTTTCATCCTCGAGTATGGAGGCTAAAATAAGCAATAAATTACAATTTTACCTCCGATAAATTGCTGAACTATAAAAGGCTCCAAACTTTATGAAAATAATTTTTTTATCATTAAAAGTTTTTTCTTTTTTAGAGGAAAGACCAAAGTATTTTTAAATATTTTATTCTTTCTAACACGTTCGACATTTTAGTAAATTGCTGTTTTTTGTTTTATTTTCGTCTCCTGGTAAACAAATTTATTATGTTTACTATGAATGATGTGATATTAAGGAACTCATATTTTTTCGAGAGAAAAACACATTAATTTGGAAATTCTGGCAAAAATCAAACATTTGTCGGGTTTTAATGAAACTTTCCGGACTTCTTTGAAAATAAATGAAATTATTTTTTTATTTTTACTTTTAGAAAATCTGGGTAAAAATATTTTTTTACAGAAATTAAATTTTATATTGAAATTGTGTTTTATTACTTAAACACAGGTCTCCATGGGAAATGTAGATCATCTATATTTTTTGAAACCAGTAAAACTTTTTCCCGAAATCCTACTGGAATAATAAAATCCAAAAAGCAGTAAAATATTACTTAATTATATAAGCTTTTAATTACTTTTAATACCCCCCCCCACACACACACACATATATATATATATATATACATATATATATATATATATATATAAAGAAATAATGAATGTCTATTATGTTTAATCATGAGCTGTTCTAACCGTCGAATTTTGGCTTTAATTTCAGTTGAAAATAAAGACAAAAGTTCTCCAACATTTGGATAATTTTTTATTAATTGGGTTCTAAGCTTTCGGCTCACATGAGCCATATCCAGAGAGGTTATTAAGACGGTAACACAATAACATCCACCATCAGCGACGATTTTATTTTGTGTTGACATAAAACTCCGCTAAGCAACGTCAATAGTTATCAAAAATAAACGCAGTTCTCAAATTTGCAATGCGGTTCTATGACGTCACACCGCATGAGAGCGCGAAATGACAACAGAACCATGTATTCAAATGCAATGTAATGTGTCATGACCAGATTTAAATGTGATTTTATTAAATGTGGGTTGTTTGGATTTAATGAAGATGGCCTCCAATATCTGAAGGTTCTTTTTACTGTGTGTATGAGTAAGGATTATTGTATTGTTGACTAAAATCTGTCTGATATTATCTACATGTTTATGTTTTTCTGAGAAATGTTGTTTAATTGTACTCTGATCAGATAGGTGACATATTAGTCTACAGGAGAGCGTGGTTGATGTAAAACCACGTATGATTTATAATGTCTTTAATATATATATATATATATATATATATATATATATATATATATATGGCATCTGAATGGGAGGTTGTGAGGAGCATGAAACCAACTCTTAATTGCTGTTCTTCCCAGGTCCACCCTGACCCGAGTGACAGCATCTGTTAGGGTCCCACTTAAGGGCAAATAGGTGACACCACACCCAAACTGGGGTCAAAACACTTTCAATATATAAAAATAGTTTTTTATAGTTAAAAATCCAGTAATACTTATTTGAGAAACGTTTTACTAGCAATACAATTATTAAGTAAAAATGAATAATAGCAATATATTCTTGATGAATATATATATATATATATATATATATATATATATATATATATATATATATATATGTGTGTGTGTGTGTGTGTGTATATGTATATACAAATCCCTCTATGCAAAAGTACATCAATGTAACGTGATCTACAAACTGCTTTCTCACTGAGAATATTTATTCTATTCATAAGAATCTATTGTAAAAAATCTTGTCGGCATATCAACACCTCAATGGGTTACATTGAGGTGTTGATATGCCATAAAACTGTTCTTGATTCAAGTAACAATAATTTGGTAGATAGAAATACGGAAAAAAAAACTCTTCGAGGAAGCTGAAATAATTTCTTAAATTATTTGAAACTATTTTAAAACTAAAAGATTAATTTAACTAAAATGATTAATTTGAAAGAATATCCCTGGAGTGTTGCATTTGTTTATTCAATGTAATCTCAAAAAAGGAAAACTTGCAATGGTAAATTGATTTCCAGCATCTATTTACCTGGAAGAATGAAACTTGAATTTAACACTGCAAACTCACGGAATACATCATAAGATTAACAGCTATGTTAAAAAGATTATAAAATACACGTTTGTGGTCTTCCACAGCTTCCGATATTTGTTTATTTATTTTCCTTTTTTGCCAATATCATAATTTTTTTCCCGACCGTTTGGTGAGATCTGTCAAGTAGGACCCCTCCTCTCTATCTCTTTCTCCCTCTGTACCATATTATTTAAAAAACTTACGATCATGGTTGTTCACATCTTCTTTTGTCTAAATAACCTCAATTTACTAAACAAAAGAAGTGAATTGATGACGACATGCAAGCATAAAATTAAATGTCTGCTCAAATACGCCGGGTCCTGGGCATGACGGTAAATTGCATCCGGCAGCAAGGCCTCTGATTGGGAGGTTGTGAGGAGCATAGAACCACCTCTTAATTGCTGTTGTTCCCAGGGCCACCTTGACCCGGAGTAGCAGCACCTGTTAGGATCCCAGCTATGGGCAACTAGTTGACCTCCAAACTGGGGTCAAAACACTATGAAAGTATAAAAATACACATTTATAGAATATATGCATAAAAATAGACTTTTATAGAGATATATACATTTCTGAAGGAAAAATATTACCAACTATATGTTTTTGAAGAAAAAATTATTTCCATAACACATTTTTGAAGGAAAAAGTTATTCTCAGTAAAACATTTTTGAATACAAAAGTAGAAGACATTATTTGTTTTCTAAAATCTAATCTAAACTTATTTATAAATGGAACTTTGCCTGTGTGTATCTGTGTGTATGTGTATTCGTTACGTATAGACTCCGAAATGGCAGAACCGATTTTCTTGAAAATTTACACAGTTGTACTATATGCGTCTGCGAGTGTTCTTAGCTAGGTTTTGTGTCGAGGTACCCCCGATAAATATCATAAATCGATAATCGAAAAAAAAATCGGGTTATAGAACGAGTGGTCCGATTTTAATCAAATTTCATGCACTCATAGACAAAGACATAAGAAACGATATTCAGTAGTTCCAAGGTTGCAGTTCTTACAATAGTGCAGAAAATCGAAAAGTTTTCATTACACCCGAGCAACGCCGGGCTATACTGCTCCTACTTTATATATACGCACGTTGGAGGTTTTTGTAATTGATGTATTATTTGCAGGTCATTTAATGCTCAAAAATATTTTAAGTCTGTAAGATTTTTTTTTACTTTGAGATAATAATGATTTAATGACATATGATAATAATGATTTAATGACATATGATAATCATGATTTAATGACATATGATAATAATGATTTAATGACATATGAAAATAATGATTTAATGACATATGATAATAATGATTTAATGACATATGATAATAATGATTTAATGACATATGATAATAATGACTTAATGACATATGATAATCATGATTTAATGACATATGATAATAATGATTTAATGACATATGATAATAATGATTTAATGACATATGATAATCATGATTTAATGACATATGATAATCATGATTTAATGACATATGATAATCATGATTTAATGACATATGATAATAATGATTTAATGACATATGATAATCATGATTTAATGACATATGATAATAATGATTTAATGACATATGATAATAATGATTTAATGACATATGATAATCATGATTTAATGACATATGATAATCATGATTTAATGACATATGATAATAATGATTTAATGACATATGTCGTATTAACCAAATTAAGCTTATAAAACCAAGACGTTTAGAACTCGCAAAGGGCTTTCCGGTTAATAATTATCCTTTAGACCATCCGTACATCCAAGATTGCAGTCACTAGCATTCTTAAGCGCTCATCAAGATACTGACCAGGCTCGGCGTTGCTTAACTTCGGTGATTGTACGGCAACTGGTTATTCAACGTGATGTTGTCAGTTTGAGTTAGTTTGTTGGGGTTTTATGGCATATCAACCACTATGGGTTATTTAATGCCAAATCAAGTTTATATTAAATATAATTTGTAAACATAATTTAAGGATAACGTCCTTAAACCTCAACTCGTTTATTCTTACTCGAGTAAATGGTTTCTAATGTTTCTATCTGACATAAGTTAGTTTATTTAATATAAATAATTAATTCATTTGCATAGTCAATTAATGTAATTATTTCTCACTACCAGATTTACTTGCAATGATTAAAAACCCAACGTAGAACTATTCAACAGTAGGTTGATTGTTTGGATTTTTATGGCATATCAACCTTGATCGGTTGAGTTTGAGTCTTTTTTAATGGCATATCAACCTTGATCAATTGAGTTTGAGTCTTTTTAATGGCATATCAACCTTGATCAATTGAGTTTGAGTCTTTTTTAATGGCATATCAACCTTGATCGATTGAGTTTGAGTTTTGTTTAATGGCTTATCAACCTTGATCGATTGAGTTTGAGTCTTGTTTAATGGCATATCAACCTCCCTGGGTTATTTAATGTAAAAAAGGAAGAGTTTATGATATTTTTTTTAATGTTCAATTATAGTGAGAAGGTTGATTTTGTCCTATTTTGTTGAAATTTAAAAAAAAATTTTTTTTCCTCAAAAATGTTTTATGGGAACAATCTTTTTCCTTCAAAGATGTATTGTTGGTAATATTTTTAATTCAAAAACGTATATTTTTTTTATAAAGTCTATTTTTATACTTTCATGGGAGTTTTGACGTCAGTTTGAAGGACAAACTATTTGCCTGTGATGTTGTCATAAACCCAAACGTGGAAAGGAAATTTTATTTAAAACACAAATTGTCCCTATTGTGGTGGGGTGCTTATTTGAAGAGAACTAATTCAAAAGTGGTGGGGTTATTTGAGGTCGGGGATTATTCGAGACAAAAATGGTGCATTTGATTCTTTAACAGATTTTATTTTTGTGTCAACATTTCTCATTTAATTTCTTAGTTTCTTTCGTTCTTACTCTCTCTTTCTTTTTATTTCGTCTTTTTCTCTTTCTTTCTCTTTTTGTCTTTCTTTATTTCTATTTCTCTTAACTTTCTCCCTCCTTTTTTTACGTTCCTTTCTTCTCTTCGTGGATTTATATCTTTTTGACTCTTTCCTATACAGTTACCCACTTCTCTTTCGTTTTTTTCTGCATATCAGTTTTATTGATCTTTTTCAGCCTCGATACTTTCTTCTATTCTTCTCCATAAGAATCAGCATCAACTTCCACCTACGCTATCCTCTGTTTTCTTCTTCCTAGGTCAACCATTCCTGTCTTTCCCCTTTTATTTTACGCGCAATTTTAACTGTCGCCGTCCACTTTGCTCTCAATGCCGACCAGCCGTTCTTCTCCCATCCTGAATGACTCGCGTCTGGACGCAGCGCCTTGGAAAAGCGCCACGTCACGGTCTGCTGCACAGTTGATGCTCGGAGATTTGGCCGTCTTTATCGATGACACACAAGCGTGGAACGGTAGATTGAATGCAAATCATTCATAAAGACGGAAGCCTGAGACAAAGAACTGGCCTCAGGTCTTGTCCATAAATGGAGTTTGGGGCTTGATTATTCTCAATAGACACACGCATGCACTGGCGCGCGCGCGCGCACACACACACACACACACACACACTGTCTATTTCTCTCAAACAAACACACACTGTCTATCTGTCTCTCACACACACACTGTCCTTCTCACTCTCTCTCACACTCACTGTTTCTTTCTCTCTCTATCTCTTTCTCATGCACACACTCTCAATCTCTTACACACACACAGAGACTATCTTTCTCTCTATCTCTCATACACACACAAATGCATATACAAATATTGCACAGATAAACGCAGAGACTAAATATGCGAATACGCACATGCGTGCGACACACAAACACGGACACACACACACACACACACAGACTATCTTTCTCTCTATCACACACACACACACACACACACACACACACACACACACAAACGCATATACACATATTGCACAGATAAACGCAGACACTATTTATGAGAATACGCACATACATACGACACACAAACACAGACACACACAGAAAACACAAATACCCACCCACAAAACGATATTCTCGAAAAATTCCAAGCAAGTATCTGCCACGTAATCGATCCCGATTTGGCAGCTCGTCCTCAGTCATATCCTCAGCGGCTTCCCTCTGTCTTTTCTACAAATATTTTCAAGCTTCTGCTTTGAAGATCTTCTTTACCTGATGCTCCGAACACATGAATTTACTCGTGTTACTAGATTGGCATCTAGGTCCCACACCTTTACCGTCAAAATAGTTAAATATAAACGCCACTTCTACTCAAACAGTTTCTTTTCTCACACTTCCTGCTTGTAGAAATCATTTCTGTATACTTGCTTCCTTGATAACCACAATCCCGAAAAGATTAAATGCAACGTCAGTAGCCATCTCCTACCTCCCATATTCCATCTAGCTCTTATCCTTTCTTAGGCATCCTCCTATGCTTTGTTTTTTCTCTCGCTGGAAACCACTGCACACCAGTGGCTCTCCTGCCTTTCTTGGGGTGAAATGATTATAAAAAATACGAACACCGATGAACAGAATTTCAAGTTGTGGTGCAGTGGATATCGGCTTGGAACGAGAAATCGGGGAGGCGAGTTCGAATTCCAGTTGAATTCATTGCATTCACTTACGCGCAAATAACCTTGGGAAAGGTATTAATCCGTCTATTCTTTCCAGTTATGGGTTAAATAACAAGACAGATTGGGTTCTATAGCCTTGGTCGGCAACCATGAATGGTCCGATTTTAATCAAATTTGATACACTCATAGACAAAGACATAAGAAACGATATTCAGAAATTTCAAGTTTGTAGTTCTTACAGTTGTGCAGAAAATTTGATATCGATACCAGGAAATCAAAATTTGACTTATATCCATTCATTTTTCTTTCATTCTACGGTTTCGCTTTAACTGGAAACAACTATTGCTTTTTAGTCTTTCGTCCAAAGAGTCTGAGCTCCAGGACGATGTATTTGTTTTAAAGCTTTCATTACACCCGAGCAACGCCGGGCTATACTGCTAGTTTATTATAAATTATAGTTTAGAACATGTACAAATTTATTTTTATCCATTACAAAGTGTACATTTTGTTTCAACATTGAAATTACAATATCTCATTAGGTAGTGTGAAAAGGAATGGAAATGGATTAGTTTTAAAGCTTTCATTACACCCGAGCAACGCCGGGCTATACTGCTAGTATATACATATATGAGAAATGATTTTTTTGAACATTATTTTTGATCGATGCTCATATTAAGTAGATATTCTGTTTTACATCAAGCAGTATTATATATTTATTTCTACCGGCCTGATTAATTACGATAATTTTTTAGTACGAAAATGTGCGTCATTCGTCAGGATTCAAACCTGCGACCCCTATCCACATAAGGGAAGCCACCATGTGATAGATATATATGTGTGTGTGTTTATGTGTGTATGTATGTATTTACGTATGACCTTGGTCCTGGACATGACGGTAAACTGCATCCGGCAGCAAGGCTTCTTACTGGGAGGTTGTGAGGAGCATGAAACCATCTCTTAATTGCTTTTGTTCCCAGGTCCACCCTGACCCGGAGTGGTACAACCAGTTAGGGTCCCAGCTTTGGGCAAATAGTTAACACCCATACTGGGGTCAAAATACGATGAAAGCATAAAAATACACTTTTATAGAAATATATACATAAAAATAGACATTTATAGAAAACTATTACTAACAATACATTTTTGAAGAAAAAATTATTAGCATGACACATTTTTGAAGGAAAAAAAATTATTCTCAGCAAAACATTTTTAATACCAAATTAGAAGACATTTTCAGTTTTTTAAAATAAAAAAGTATAAGAACAAAAAATTTTCCTTAAAATATGACTAAATCAACCTTCTCACTATAACCGAACATTAAAAAATACCTTAAAACCCCACCTTATTGGCATTAAATAACCCATGGAGGTGTTGATATGCTATTAAACAAAACTTAAACTCAAAAACAACAGATGTATGAGACCAGGATTTATCCTGATCATTAACTTATAGTCAAAATAATAAAAATAAGCAATTCTCAGAAGTGGATTAATTGTTCGGTATTGTACAACTCTCATGAATTCCCCGCACACTTAACACAACGAATTTGACTTGACAAAATTTCGATACATTCTTGGTAATCAGGTACCCGTGTGTTGCCATGACTAATTGACTTAAATGCTTCCCATGATAAGAATCTTTGCTGTAGCAGAAACTGTTTTCCATGTCTAAGAATGAAGCGAAGTCCTTACCCCTTGTCCTCAAACGCATAATTCTTTTCATCAGCCATGACCAAGTACTACTACTAATAATAATAATAAATTTTTTCGTCAAAATCTGACTAAATCAACCTTCTCATTATAACCGAACATTAAAAAAATATCTTAAAACCCCACCTTATTGGCATTAAATAACCCATGGAGGTGTTGATATGCCATTAAACAAAACTCAAACGTATGTCCTTTCTCCACCCTTTCATACTTGGATAAACAACATTTACTTTTGATTTAAATTTTTTCTTATCTTTTCTGTTTATACCAACAGTGGGAGCGTTTGTGACACTCAGAGCAAACCTTATCCTAAAACAAAAGTCCTTTTTATAAATGCGACACCCCACGGGCATTACACTGGGATTTTTTCGACTTATATTTTGCAAATTTTGCTTGTCTTATCGCATGAACTCTAGAAATGTTCTTCGGTCCGAATATTGTCTCTTTTTAATTTTATCAGCCTATTCTATTCCCCAATCACTTTCGGTAGCGTAATTTGTGGAATCTTGCTCCATAATTGTCGTATCCAACTAGGGATCTGATGTGGATCTCAATAGTGGGGCCACGAAAGAATAACTCGGACAACGGATAATAGGTTTAACATATTGTATTAAACAAGGAAAATATAACTACGAGAGTGGCAGTAAGCCACGCCTACCTGGCGGGCTGCTCCCGGAACTACAGCCCTGAGATTATAAACCTTATGGATGAAATAATGACTGGAAGAGTTCGTAAGTGTCAGTGAGTACGCGCCCACAACAGTGTTCTTGCAAAATCTAAAGCAGAATCTGTAATGAGATAGATCCCGACTTAGCAGCTAGAATACATTCACCTTTTCAACGGCGCAATGTGGCTTCTCTGTGTCTCTTCTACAAATACCTTCACGGCTTCTGCTCCGATGAACTTGCTCACCATACATGAATTTACTCGAGCAACAAGATTAGCAACTAGTTCCCACCCTTTTACTGTAAAACCGATAAATTGTAAACGCAAATTCTACTCCATCAGCTTCTTCACTCGCACTTCCCGCTTGTGGAATTCCCTTCCGCTTTCCCGACAGCTTCAAAAATTTCAATGCTAAGTCAATAGTCATCTCCTATCTCACTAACCTGCATCCTCTCTCTCATGCTCCTTTCTCCGTCCACTTCACTCTCATCAGTATTCTCATCCTTCTCTTACCTACTTCTTGACACCCCATATAACACGTCACTCTTTCTCAGAACATTCCTCCTATGTAACTCCCTGCGCAACAGTGGCAGTAAAATGCCTTGCTTGGGACGATCTCTCTCATGCTCCTTTCTCCGTCCACTCCACTCTCATCAGTATTCTCATCCTTCTCTTACCCACTTCTTGACACCCCCTATAACCCGTCACTCTTTCTCAGAACATTCCTCCTATGTAACTCCCTGCGCAATAGTGGCAGCAAAATGCCTTGCTTGGGACGATCTCTCTCATGCTCCTTTCTCCGTCCACTTCACTCTCATCAGTATTCTCATCCTTCTCTTACCCACTTCCTGACACCCCCTATAACCAGTCACTCTTTCTCATAACTTTCTCTCATTATCCTTTCTCCGTCCACTCCACTCTCATCAGTATTCTCATCCTTCTCTTACCCACTTCTTGACACCCCCTATAACCCGTCACTCTTTCTCAGAACATTCCTCCTATGTAACTCCCTGCGCAACAGTGGCAGTAAAATGCCTTGCTTGGGACGATCTCTCTCATGCTCCTTTCTCCGTCCACTCCACTCTCATCAGTATTCTCATCCTTCTCTTACCCACTTCTTGACACCCCCTATAACCCGTCACTCTTTCTCAGAACATTCCTCCTATGTAACTCCCTGCGCAATAGTTGCAGTAAAATGCCTTGCTTGGGACGATCTCTCTCATGCTCCTTTCTCCGTCCACTCCACTCTCATCAGTATTCTCATTCTTCTCTTACCCACTTCTTGACACCCCCTATAACCCGTCACTCTTTCTCAGAACATTCCTCCTATGTAACTCCCTGCGCAACAGTGGCAGTAAAATGCCTTGCTTGGGACGATCTCTCTCATGCTCCTTTCTCCGTCCACTCCACTCTCATCAGTATTCTCATCCTTCTCTTACCCACTTCTTGACACCCCCTATAAACCGTCACTCTTTCTCAGAACATTCCTCCTATGTAACTCCCTGCGCAACAGTGGCAGTAAAATGCCTTGCTTGGGACGATCTCTCTCATGCTCCTTTCTCCGTCCACTCCACTCTCATCAGTATTCTCATTCTTCTCTTACCCACTTCTTGACACCCCCTATAACCCGTCACTCTTTCTCAGAACATTCCTCCTATGTAACTCCCTGCGCAACAGTGGCAGTAAAATGCCTTGCTTGGGACGATCTCTCTCATGCTCCTTTCTCCGTCCACTCCACTCTCATCAGTATTCTCATCCTTCTCTTACCCACTTCTTGACACCCCCTATAAACCGTCACTCTTTCTCAGAACATTCCTCCTATGTAACTCCCTGCGCAACAGTGACAGTAAAATGCCTTGCTTGGGACGATCTCTCTCATGCTCCTTTCTCCGTCCACTCCACTCTTATCAGTATTGTCATCCTTCTCTTACCCACTTCCTGACACCCACTATAAACCGTCACTCTTTCTTAGAACATTCCTCCTATGTAACTCCCTGCGCAACAGTGGCAGTAAAATGCCTTGCTTGGGACGATCTCTCTCATGCTCCTTTCTCTGTCCACTCCACTCTCATCAGTATTCTCATCCTTCTCTTACCCACTTCTTGACACCCCCTATAAACCGTCACTCTTTCTCAGAACATTCCTCCTATGTAACTCCCTGCGCAACAGTGGCAGTAAAATGCCTTGCTTGGGACGATCTCTCTCATGCTCCTTTCTCCGTCCACTCCACTCTCATCAGTATTCTCATTCTTCTCTTACCCACTTCTTGACACCCCCTATAACCCGTCACTCTTTCTCAGAACATTCCTCCTATGTAACTCCCTGCGCAACAGTGGCAGTAAAATGCCTTGCTTGGGACGATCTCTCTCATGCTCCTTTCTCCGTCCACTCCACTCTCATCAGTATTCTCATCCTTCTCTTACCCACTTCTTGACACCCCCTATAACACGTCACTCTTTCTCAGAACATTCCTCCTATGTAACTCCCTGCGCAACAGTGGCAGTAAAATGCCTTGCTTGGGACGATCTCTCTCATGCTCCTTTCTCCGTCCACTCCACTCTTATCAGTATTGTCATCCTTCTCTTACCCACTTCCTGACACCCACTATAAACCGTCACTCTTTCTTAGAACATTCCTCCTATGTAACTCCCTGCGCAACAGTGGCAGTAAAATGCCTTGCTTGGGACGATCTCTCTCATGCTCCTTTCTCCGTCCACTCCACTCTCATCAGTATTCTCATCCTTCTCTTACCCACTTCTTGACACCCCCTATAAACCGTCATTCTTTCTCAGAACATTCCTCCTATGTAACTCCCTGCGCAACAGTGACAGTAAAATGCCTTGCATGGGACGATCTCTCTCATGCTCCTTTCGCCGTCCACTCCACTCTCATCAGTATTCTCATCCTTCTCTTACCCACTTCCTGACACCCACTATAACCCGTCACTCTTTCTTAGAACATTCCTCCTATGTAACTCCCTGCGCAACAGTGGCAGTAAAATGCCTTGCTTGGGACGATCTCTCTCATGCTCCTTTCTCCGTCCACTCCACTCTCATCAGTATTCTCATCCTTCTCTTACCCACTTCTTGACACCCCCTATAAACCGTCACTCTTTCTCAGAACATTCCTCCTGTGTAACTCCCTGCGCAACAGTGACAGTAAAATGCCTTGCTTGGGACGATCTCTCTCATGCTCCTTTCTCCGTCCACTCCACTCTTATCAGTATTGTCATCCTTCTCTTACCCACTTCCTGACACCCACTATAAACCGTCACTCTTTCTTAGAACATTCCTCCTATGTAACTCCCTGCGCAACAGTGGCAGTAAAATGCCTTGCTTGGGACGATCTCTCTCATGCTCCTTTCTCCGTCCACTCCACTCTCATCAGTATTCTCATCCTTCTCTTACCCACTTCTTGACACCCCCTATAAACCGTCATTCTTTCTCAGAACATTCCTCCTATGTAACTCCCTGCGCAACAGTGACAGTAAAATGCCTTGCATGGGACGATCTCTCTCATGCTCCTTTCGCCGTCCACTCCACTCTCATCAGTATTCTCATCCTTCTCTTACCCACTTCCTGACACCCACTATAACCCGTCACTCTTTCTTAGAACATTCCTCCTATGTAACTCCCTGCGCAACAGTGGCAGTAAAATGCCTTGCTTGGGACGATCGCTCTCATGCTCCTTTCTCCGTCCACTCCACTCTCATCAGTATTCTCATCCTTCTCTTACCCACTTCTTGACACCCCCTATAAACCGTCACTCTTTCTCAGAACATTCCTCCTATGTAACTCCCAGTGCAACAGTGGCAGTAAAATGCCTTGCTTGGGACGATCTCTCTGATGCTCCTTTCTCCCTCCACTCCACTCTCATCAGTATTCTCATCCTTCTCTTATCTGCTTCCTGACACCCCCTATAACCCGTCACTCTTTCTCAGAACATTCCTCCTATGTAACTCCCTGCGCAACAGTGGCAGTAAAATGCCTTGCTTGGGACGATCTCTCTCATGCTCCTTTCTCCGTCCACTCCACTCTCATCAGTATTCTCATCCTTCTCTTACCCACTTCCTGACACCCACTATAACCCGTCACTCTTTCTTAGAACATTCCTCCTATGTAACTCCCTGCGCAACAGTGGCAGTAAAATGCCTTGCTTGGGACGATCTCTCTCATGCTCCTTTCTCCGTCCACTCCACTCTCATCAGTATTCTCATCCTTCTCTTACCCACTTCTTGACACCCCCTATAAACCGTCACTCTTTCTCAGAACATTCCTCCTATGTAACTCCCTGCGCAACAGTGACAGTAAAATGCCTTGCTTGGGACGATCTCTCTCATGCTCCTTTCTCAGTCCACTCCACTCTTATCAGTATTGTCATCCTTCTCTTACCCACTTCCCCCCCCCCTTGACACCCCCTATAAACCGTCACTCTTTCTCAGAACATTCCTCCTATGTAACTCCCTGCGAAACAGTGGTAGTAAAATGCCTTGCTTGGGACGATCTCTCTCATGCTCCTTTCTCCGTCCACTCCACTCTCATCAGTATTCTCATCCTTCTCTTACCCACTTCCTGACACCCACTATAACCCGTCACTCTTTCTTAGAACATTCCTCCTATGTAACTCCCTGCGCAACAGTGGCAGTAAAATGCCTTGCTTGGGACGATCTCTCTCATGCTCCTTTCTCCGTCCACTCCACTCTCATCAGTATTCTCATCCTTCTCTTACCCACTTCTTGACACCCCCTATAAACCGTCACTCTTTCTCAGAACATTCCTCCTATGTAACTCCCTGCGCAACAGTGACAGTAAAATGCCTTGCTTGGGACGATCTCTCTCATGCTCCTTTCTCCGTCCACTCCACTCTCATCAGTATTCTCATCCTTCTCTTACCCACTTCTTGACACCCCCTATAAACCGTCACTCTTTCTCAGAACATTCCTCCTATGTAACTCCCTGCGAAACAGTGGTAGTAAAATGCCTTGCTTGGGACGATCTCTCTCATGCTCCTTTCTCCGTCCACTCCACTCTCATCAGTATTCTCATCCTTCTCTTACCCACTTCCTGACACCCACTATAAACCGTCACTCTTTCTTAGAACATTCCTCCTATGTAACTCCCTGCGCAACAGTGGCAGTAAAATGCCTTGCTTGGGACGATCTCTCTCATGCTCCTTTCTCCGTCCACTCCACTCTCATCAGTATTCTCATCCTTCTCTTACCCACTTCTTGACACCCCCTATAAACCGTCATTCTTTCTCAGAACATTCCTCCTATGTAACACCCTGCGCAACAGTGACAGTAAAATGCCTTGCATGGGACGATCTCTCTCATGCTCCTTTCTCCGTCCACTCCACTCTCATCAGTATTCTCATCCTTCTCTCACCCACTTTCTGACACCCCCTATAACCAGTCACTTTTTTTCATAACTTTCTCTCATGCTCCTTTCTCCGTCCACTCCACACTCATCAGTATTCTCATCCTTCTCTTACCCACTTCCTGACACCCCCTATAACCCGTCACTCTTTCTCAGAACATTCCTCCTATGTAACTCCCTGCGCAACAGTGACAGTAAAATGCCTTGCTTGGGACGATCGCTCTCATGCTCCTTTCTCCGTCCACTCCACTCTCATCAGTATTCTCATCCTTCTCTTACCCACTTCTTGACACCCCCTATAAACCGTCACTCTTTCTCAGAACATTCCTCCTATGTAACTCCCAGTGCAACAGTGGCAGTAAAATGCCTTGCTTGGGACGATCTCTCTCATGCTCCTTTCTCCGTCCACTCCACTCTCATCAGTATTCTCATCCTTCTCTTATCTACTTCCTGACACCCCCTATAACCCGTCACTCTTTCTCAGAACATTCCTCCTATGTAACTCCCTGCGCAACAGTGGCAGTAAAATGCCTTGCTTGGGACGATCTCTCTCATGCTCCTTTCTCCGTCCACTCCACTCTCATCAGTATTCTCATCCTTCTCTCACCCACTTTCTGACACCCCCTATAACCAGTCACTTTTTTTCATAACTTTCTCTCATGCTCCTTTCTCCGTCCACTCCACACTCATCAGTATTCTCATCCTTCTCTTACCCACTTCCTGACACCCCCTATAACCCGTCACTCTTTCTCAGAACATTCCTCCTATGTAACTCCCTGCGCAACAGTGGCAGTAAAATGCCTTGCTTGGGACGATCTCTCTCATGCTCCTTTCTCCGTCCACTTCACTCTCATCAGTATTCTCACCCTTGTCCTACCCACTTTCTGACACCCACTAATAACTTTACGCAGTTCCTGGTACTACCTATAATCTGATACACTTTCTCATAACTTTCTTCCTATGTAACCTCTCGCAAAACAGTGGCAATAAAATGCATTGTTTGGGGCGATATGATTTTATAAAAAAGAAATCCTTGATCTGATGCTTTTGTACTTGGCTGCCAATAGTTAACTCCCAAACGCGGGTCAAAATAAAATGAAAGTAAAAAATAGATTTTTACAGTAAAAATTCTAGAACCATATTTTTGAAGAAGAAAATATTACCAGTAATATATTTTGAAAAAAATATATAAGTAGGAATAAAAATTTTGACTAAAAAGAATATTACCTTCAAAATGTTTTTTTATTACCAGTAATATATTTTTCAAGAAAAATATATTAAGAACTATACATCATATTCTCGACAAAACCCTCTTTACAAAAATGAAACCTGATCTACAAATTGGCTTCTTCCAAAGAATTCAGTTCATAGGAATCTATTGTAAAAGTTTTGTCAGCATAAAATGCCGTAAACCAAATCAAATTCTGAGCCACTTCTTTTGTGGTTTTTTGCGGTTCTTAGACAACACTTCCTTATTTTCGGCCTTATTCTACATGGCTCGTTAATTCTAAGATTTCCAATACGATATAGTTCTCCTTTAAACACAATAAGCAAACTCTCCTACCTCCCATTAGCATAAATCACGCTAGTCTCACAGAAAGCAATAGACTGCGCCTCATCTGTATCACCCTCTCAGTCGACCTCAAGTAAAGCGACTACATCGAACCAATAACAGCTACTGCTAAGAACGTCGGATCACTGTGTCGGGCCAGGGTGTTTTTCTCATAAGAATCCAGCTTGTAAATATACAAATCTAACAATGGTCTGTGCATTGACTAAATCCTTGCTTCCCCGATAGCTAAAATCTCCAGGAATTTGAATTTAAGGTCAATAGACATCTCCTATCTCACTAACTCGCATCCATTCTCTCAAGCTCTTTTCCCATCTACTCCACCTTCATCCTCGGTATCCTCATCCGTCTATTACCCGCCTCCTGACATTTCCTATAACTAACCCCTCTTTCTTATCACTTTCCCCTATGTAACCCCCTGCGCAACAGTGGCAGTAGAATGCCTTGCTTGGGGTGAGATGAGTAAAAAAAAAAAAAAATCTGCTCGCGTGATCCTGCTATTCATCTCGGGGTTCTAGACAAAATCCTAAGGAGAATCTGCGATGTAATTGATCCCGATTCGACAGCTTGACTTCAGTCACACTTTCAACGACGGTATGTGGCATTCTTCCATAAATAATTTCATGGCTTCTGCTCTAACTAGCTTAACTTGCCGGGGCCCAGTCTATTTGAATTTACTGGAGCTACTAGATTGGCAATTAGGTCCCACCTTTCTACAGTAAAAACAGTCAAATGTAACCGCCATATCTACTCCACAGTTTCTTTTATCGCACTTCCCGCTTAACGGAATGCCCAAGAATTTAAGTGCCCAGTCTATTTGAATTTACTGGAGCTACTAGATTGGCAATTAGGTCCCACCTTTCTACAGTAAAAACAGTCAAATGTAACCGCCATATCTACTCCACAGTTTCTTTTATCGCACTTCCCGCGTTACGGAATGCCCAAGAGTTTAAGTGCCTAGTCTATTTGAATTTACTGGAGCTACTAGATTGGTAATTAGGTCCCACCTTTCTACAGTAAAAACAGTCAAATGTAGCCGCCATATCTACTCCACAGTTTCTTTTATCGCACTTCCCGCGTTACGGAATGCCCAAGAGTTTAAGTGCAACATCCATTGCCATCTTTTATCTCCTCGATTTCCGTCTTTCTCTTATCCTTTCCTCGTCATTCCAATGTATCGTGTTGTTACATTTCTCAATCTAATCTCATATACTAGTCTGCGCACATATATCCCCTTTTTCCTTGTATTCTTTCGCCATCACACCTTGCATCTTGTCTTTCTTTCTTTTCGCTCAGCTGCCGCGTTAACCCTTGTGAACCTTCCTTTTCCTTTTGTTATACGACGACAAAACAACGAGAATACGCATATATAAAAATATAAGGTTATATTTTTATTACTGACGACGGACCCGTGTGGAACAGAGAATGGAAGAGTGAGAGCGCACATAGAATGGGTCGACGGGAGTGTAGTCTTGCCTGTGGTGTCTCTCTGCTTCCACTGGCCGTTCTCTGCTGGCGAATCCGTGTGTCGAGGTCTTTTTATAGTCTTCTAGAACCGGGACTTTCCTTCCGGTTTTGCCTCGCCCACGCAACGCCCAGGTAATTCCAAGAGACACCTGTTCTGTTTGCCTCCGTAGTCATTTCCGCCGCTGTCGGAAATAAGGTCAAACGAGCCTGACTCATAACCCTGCGACATCCGCTCTAGGCCCCGAAAGGATGTATTTCTCAAACACCTGTCTTGTTGTTCGCCGACCCCTTCACCGACGGGAAACACCATCGCTTGCATCAACCTTCCTCGGGTGGGACCAGATTGCTATATTACACTTTCACAAATACAACTTGTAACTTGGTCTTCTTGCTTTTTGATCTCCTGTTGGGTGTTAACCCCTGCGAACCATCCCAATCCTTTCACAAACACAACTTGTATCTTGTTCTTCTTGCTTTTCGTTCTCCTGTCGTGTTAACCCCTGCGAACCATCCTAATCCTTTCACAAACACAACTTGTATCTTGATCTTCTTGCTTTTCGTCCTCCTGTCATGTTAACCTCTGCGAACTATCCTTATCCTTTCACAAACACATCTTGTATCTTGATCTTCTTGTTTTTCGTTCTCCTGTCGTGTTAACCCCTGCGAACAATCCAATCCTTTCACAAACACAACTTGTATCTTGGTCTTCTTGCTTTTCGTCCTCCTGTCGTGTTAACCTCTGCGAACCATCCTAATCCTTTCACAAACACAACTTGTATCTTGATCTTCTTGCTTTTCGTTCTCCTGTCGTGTTAACCATTGTGACTGTCTTTACCAACACACCATGTATCTTGTTTTTTTTTTCAATCTCCAGTCGTATTAACCCTTGCGAACCGTTTTTATCGTTTCATCAGCACACCTTGTATCTTGTTCTTTCTTTTCAATTCCCTCGTGTTAACCCTGCGAAACTTCCTTATACTTTCACCAAGAAAACTTGTATCTTGTTCCTCTTTCTTTTCAATTTCCTAGCGTGCTAACCCTTGCAACCCTCTTTATCGTTTCATAAACCTCCCTTGTATCTTGTTACTCATTCTTTTTAATCTGTTGTGTTAACCCCTGCTAACCATCCTTGTCTTTTCACCAACACACTTTGTAGCTTGTTCGTCTTTCTTTTCAATCTCTTCTCGTGTTAACCCTTGCGAACCCTCTTTATCATTTCATCAACACACCTTATATCTTGCTCTTTTTGCTTCTCGCACTCCTCCTGTTAACCCATGCGAAATATCCTTATCCTTTCAACCATCCTTGTCTTTTCACCAACACACTTTGTAGCTTGTTCGTCTTTCTTTTCAATCTCTTCTCGTGTTAACCCTTGCGAACCCTCTTTATCATTTCATCAACACACCTTATATCTTGCTCTTTTTGCTTCTCGCACTCCTCCTGTTAACCCATGCGAAATATCCTTATCCTTTCAACCATCCTTGTCTTTTCACCAACACACTTTGTAGCTTGTTCGTCTTTCTTTTCAATCTCTTCTCGTGTTAACCCTTGCGAACCCTCTTTATCATTTCATCAACACACCTTATATCTTGCTCTTTTTGCTTCTCGCACTCCTCCTGTTAACCCATGCGAAATATCCTTATCCTTTCAACAACATGTATCTTGTTATTCATTCTTGTCGCCCCCTTCGTGTTGACCCCAGTATCCTGTTCTTTCTTTTCAATCTCTTGTGTTAATCCTTGCTATCCCTCTTTATCCTTTCAACAACACATCTTGTATCTTGGTCGTCTTTCTTTTCGATCTCCACGTGTTAACCCCTGTGAACCATCCTTATCCTTTCACAAACACATCTTGTATCTTGATCTTCTTGCTTTTCGTTCTCCTGTCGTGTTAACCCCTGTGAACCATCCTTATCCTTCACAAACACATCTTGTATCTGATCTCTGCTTTTCGTCTTCCTGTCGTGTTAACCCCTGCGAACCATCCTTATCCTTTCACAAACACATCTTGTATCTTGATCTTCTTGCTTTTCGTTCTTCTGTCGTGTTAACCCCTGTGAACCATCCTTATCCTTTCACAAACACATCTTGTATCTTGATCTTCTTGCTTTTCGTTCTCCTGTCGTGTTAACCCCTGCGAACCATCCTTATCCTTTCACAAACACATCTTGTATCTTGATCTTCTTGCTTTTCGTTCTCCTGTCGTGTTAACCCCTGCGAACCATCCTTATCCTTTCACAAACACATCTTGTATCTTGATCTTCTTGCTTTTCGTTCTTCTGTCGTGTTAACCCCTGTGAACCATCCTTGTCCTTTCACAAACACATCTTGTATCTTGATCTTCTTGCTTTTCGTTCTCCTGTCGTGTTAACCCCTGCGAACCATCCTTATCCTTTCACAAACACATCTTGTATCTTGATCTTCTTGCTTTTCGTTCTTCTGTCGTGTTAACCCCTGTGAACCATCCTTATCCTTTCACAAACACATCTTGTATCTTGATCTTCTTGCTTTTCGTTCTCCTGTCGTGTTAACCCCTGTGAACCATCCTTATCCTTTTCACAAACACATCTTGTATCTTGATCTTCTTGCTTTTCGTTCTCCTGTCGTGTTAACCCTGTGAACCATCCTTATACTTTCACAAACACATCTTGTATCTTGATCTTCTTGCTTTTCGTTCTCCTGTCGTGTTAACCCCTGCGAACCATCCTTATCCTTTCACAAACACATCTTTGTATCTTGATCTTCTTGCTTTTCGTTCTTCTGTCGTGTTAACCCCTGTGAACCATCCTTATCCTTTCACAAACACATCTTGTATCTTGATCTTCTTGCTTTTCGTTCTCCTGTCGTGTTAACCCCTGCGAACCATCCTTATCCTTTCACAAACACATCTTGTATCTTGATCTTTCTTGCTTTTCGTTCTCCTGTCGTTAACCCCTGCGAACCATCCTTATCCTTTCACAAACACATCTTGTATCTTGATCTTCTTGCTTTTCGTTCTCCTGTCGTGTTAACCCCTGTAAACCATCCTTATCCTTTCACAAACACATCTTGTATCTTGATCTTCTTGCTTTTCGTTCTCCTGTCGTGTTAACCCCTGTAAACCATCCTTATCCTTTCACAAACACATCTTGTATCTTGATCTTCTTGCTTTTCGTTTCTCTGTCGTGTTAACCCCTGTGAACCATCCTTATCCTTTCACAAACACATCTTGTATCTTGATCTTCTTGCTGTTCTCCTGTCGTGTTAACCCCCGTAAACCATCCTTATCCTTTCACAAACACATCTTGTATCTTGATCTTCTTGCTGTTCTCCTGTCGTGTTAACCCCTGCGAACCACCTATCCTTTCACAAACACATCTTGTATCTTGATCTTCTTGCTTTTCGTTCTTCTGTCGTGTTAACCCCTGTGAACCATCCTTATCCTTTCACAAACACATCTTGTATCTTGATCTTCTTGCTTTTCGTTCTCCTGTCGTGTTAACCCCTGTGAACCATCCTTATCCTTTCACAAACACATCTTGTATCTTGATCTTCTTGCTTTTCGTTCTTCTGTCGTGTTAACCCCTGTGAACCATCCTTATCCTTTCACAAACACATCTTGTATCTTGATCTTCTTGCTTTTCGTTCTCCTGTCGTGTTAACCCCTGTAAACCATCCTATCCTTTCACAAACACATCTTGTATCTTGATCTTCTTGCTTTTCGTTCTCCTGTCGTGTTAACCCCTGTAAACCATCCTTATCCTTTCACAAACACATCTTGTATCTTGATCTTCTTGCTTTTCGTTCTTCTGTCGTGTTAACCCCTGTGAACCATCCTTATCCTTTCACAAACACATCTTGTATCTTGATCTTCTTGCTTTTCGTTCTCCTGTCGTGTTAACCCCTGCGAACCATCCTTATCCTTTCACAAACACATCTTGTATCTTGATCTTCTTGCTTTTCGTTCTCCTGTCGTGTTAACCCCTGTAAACCATCCTTATCCTTTCACAAACACATCTTGTATCTTGATCTTCAAGCTTTTCGTTCTCCTGTCGTGTTAACCCCTGTAAACCATCCTTATCCTTTCACAAACACATCTTGTATCTTGATCTTCTTGCTTTTCGTTCTTCTGTCGTGTTAACCCCTGTGAACCATCCTTATCCTTTCACAAACACATCTTGTATCTTGATCTTCTTGCTTTTCGTTCTCCTGTCGTGTTAACCCCTGTAAACCATCCTTATCCTTTCACAAACACATCTTGTATCTTGATCTTCTTGCTTTTCGTTCTCCCTGTCGTGTTAACCCCTGCGAGAACCATCCTTATCCTTTCACAAACACATCTTGTATCTTGATCTTCTTGCTTTTCGTTCTTCTGTCGTGTTAACCCCTGTGAACCATCCTTATCCTTTCACAAACACATCTTGTATCTTGATCTTCTTGCTTTTCGTTCTCCTGTCGTGTTAACCTCCCTGTGAACCATCCTTATCCTTTTCACAAACACATCTTGTATCTTGATCTTCTTGCTTTTCGTTCTTCTGTCGTGTTAACCCCTGTGAACCATCCTTATCCTTTCACAAACACATCTTGTATCTTGATCTTCTTGCTTTTCTTTGTTCTCCTGTCGTGTTAACCCCTGTAAATCATCCTTATCCTTTCACAAACACATCTTGTATCTTGATCTTCTTGCTTTTCGTTCTCCTGTCGTGTTAACCCCTGTAAACCATCCTTATCCTTTCACAAACACATCTTGTATCTTGATCTTCTTGCTTTTCGTTCTTCTGTCGTGTTAACCCCTGTGAACCATCCTTATCCTTTCACAAATACATCTTGTATCTTGATCTTCTTGCTTTTCGTTCTCCCACGTTAACCCCTGCGAACCATCCTTATCCTTTCTCACAAACACATCTTGTATCTTGATCTTCTTGCTTTTCGTTCTCCTGTCGTGTTAACCCCTGTGAACCATCCTTATCCTTTCACAAACACATCTTGTATCTTGATCTTCTTGCTTTTCGTTCTCCTGTCGTGTTAACCCTGTGAACCATCCTTATCCTTTCACAAACACATCTTGTATCTTGATCTTCTTGCTTTTCGTTCTCCTGTCGTGTTAACCCCTGTAAACCATCCTTATCCTTTCACAAACACATCTTGTATCTTGATCTTTCTTGCTTTTCGTTCTCCTGTCGTGTTAACCCCTGTAAACCATCCTTATCCTTTCACAAACACATCTTGTATCTTGATCTTCTTGCTTTTCGTTCTCCCTGTCGTGTTAACCCCTGTAAACCATCCTTATCCTTTCACAAACACATCTTGTATCTTGATCTTCTTGCCTTTCGTTCTCCTGTCAAAGTTTAACCCCTGTAAACCATCCTTATCCTTTCACAAACACATCTTGTATCTTGATCTTCTTGCTTTTCGTTCTCCTGTCGTGTTAACCCCTGTAAACCATCCTTATCCTTTCACAAACACATCTTGTATCTTGATCTTCTTGCTTTTCGTTCTCCTGTCGTGTTAACCCCTGTGAACCATCCTTATCCTTTCACAAACACATCTTGTATCTTGATCTTCTTGCTTTTCGTTCTCCTGTCGTGTTAACCTCTGTAAACCATCCTTATCCTTTCACAAACACATCTTGTATCTTGATCTTCTTGCTTTTCGTTCTCCTGTCGTGTTAACCCCTGTAAACCATCCTTATCCTTTCACAAACACATCTTGTATCTTGATCTTCTTGCTTTTCGTTCTCCTGTCGTGTTAACCCCTGTAAACCATCCTTATCCTTTCACAAACACATCTTGTATCTTGATCTTCTTGCTTTTCGTTCTCCTGTCGTGTTAACCCCTGTGAACCATCCTTATCCTTTCACAAACACATCTTGTATCTTGATCTTCTTGCTTTTCGTTCTCCTGTCGTGTTAACCCCTGTAAACCATCCTTATCCTTTCACAAACACATCTTGTATCTTGATCTTGCTTTTCGTTCTCCTGTCGTGTTAACCCCTGTGAACCATCCTTATCCTTTTCACAAACACATCTTGTATCTTGATCTTCTTGCTTTTCGTTCTCCTGTCGTGTTAACCTCCCTGTGAACCATCCTTATCCTTTCACAAACACATCTTGTATCTTGATCTTCTTGCTTTTCGTTCTCCTGTCGTGTTAACCCCTGTAAACCATCCTTATCCTTCACAAACACATCTTGTATCTTGATCTTCTTGCTTTTCGTTCTTCTGTCGTGTTAACCCCTGTGAACCATCCTTATCCTTTCACAAACACATCTTGTATCTTGATCTTCTTGCTTTTCGTTCTCCTGTCGTGTTAACCCCTGTAAACCATCCTTATCCTTTCACAAACACATCTTGTATCTTGATCTTCTTGCTTTTCGTTCTCCTGTCGTGTTAACCCCTTGTAAACCATCCTTATCCTTTCACAAACACATCTTGTATCTTGATCTTCTTGTTTTTCGTTCTCCTGTCGTGTTAACCCCTGTGAACCATCCTTATCCTTTCACAAACACATCTTGTATCTTGATCTTCTTGCTTTTCGTTCTCCTGTCGTGTTAACCCCTGTAAACCGTCCTTATCCTTTCACAAACACATCTTGTATCTTGATCTTCTTGCTTTTCGTTCTCCTGTCGTGTTAACCCCTGTGAACCATCCTTATCCTTTCACAAACACATCTTGTATCTTGATCTTCTTGCTTTTCGTTCTCCTGTCGTGTTAACCCCTGTAAACCATCCTTATCCTTTCACAAACACATCTCGTATCTTGATCTTCTTGCTTTTCGTTCTCCTGTCGTGTTAACCCCTGTGAACCATCCTTATCCTTTCACAAACACATCTTGTATCTTGATCTTCTTGCTTTTCGTTCTCCTGTCGTGTTAACCCTCCCTGTGAACCATCCTTATCCTTTCACAAACACATCTTGTATCTTGATCTTCTTGCTTTTCGTTCTCCTGTCGTGTTAACCCCTGTAAACCATCCTTATCCTTTCACAAACACATCTTGTATCTTGATCTTCTTGCTTTTCGTTCTTCTGTCGTGTTAACCCCTGTAAACCATCCTTATCCTTTCACAAACACATCTTGTATCTTGATCTTCTTGCTTTTCGTTCTCCTGTCGTGTTAACCCCTGTAAACCATCCTTATCCTTTTCACAAACACATCTTGTATCTTGATCTTCTTGCTTTTCGTTCTTCTGTCGTGTTAACCCCTGTGAACCATCCTTATCCTTTCACAAACACATCTTGTATCTTGATCTTCTTGCTTTTCGTTCTTCTGTCGTGTTAACCCCTGTAAACCATCCTTTATCCTTTCACAAACACATCTTGTATCTTGATCTTCTTTGTTGTTCTCCTGTCGTGTTAACCCCTGTGAACCATCCTTATCCTTTCACAAACACATCTTGTATCTTGATCTTCTTGCTTTTCGTTCTCCTGTCGTGTTAACCCCTGTAAACCATCCTTATCCTTTCACAAACACATCTTGTATCTTGATCTTCTTGCTTTTCGTTCTTCTGTCGTGTTAACCCCTGTGAACCATCCTTATCCTTTCACAAACACATCTTGTATCTTGATCTTCTTGCTTTTCGTTCTTCTGTCGTGTTAACTCCCTGTAAACCATCCTTATCCTTTCACAAACACATCTTGTATCTTGATCTTCTTGCTTTTCGTTCTCCTGTCGTGTTAACCCCTGTGAACCATCCTTATCCTTTCACAAACACATCTTGTATCTTGATCTTCTTGCTTTTCGTTCTCCTGTCGTGTTAACCCCCGTAAACCATCCTTATCCTTCACAAACACATCTTGTATCTTGATCTTCTTGCTTTTCGTTCTCCTGTCGTGTTAACCCCTGTGAACCATCCTTATCCTTTCCAAACACATCTTGTATCTTGATTTTCTTGCTTTTCGTTCTCCTGTCGTGTTAACCCCTGTGAACCATCCTTATCCTTTCACAAACACATCTTGTATCTTGATCTTCTTGCTTTTCGTTCTCCTGTCGTGTTAACCCCTGTAAACCATCCTTATCCTTTCACAAACACATCTTGTATCTTGATCTTCTTGCTTTTCGTTCTCCTGTCGTGTTAACCCCTGTAAACCATCCTTTATCCTTTCACAAACACATCTTGTATCTTGATCTTCTTGCTTTTCGTTCTCCTGTCGTGTTAACCCTGTGAACCATCCTTATCCTTTCACAAACACATCTTGTATCTTGATCTTCTTGCTTTTCGTTCTCCTGTCGTGTTAACCCCTGTGAACCATCCTTATCCTTTCACAAACACATCTTGTATCTTGATCTTCTTGCTTTTCGTTCTCCTGTCGTGTTAACCCCTGTGAACCATCCTTATCCTTTCACAAACACATCTTGTATCTTGATCTTCTTGCTTTTCGTTCTTCTGTCGTGTTAACCCCTGTGAACCATCCTTATCCTTTTCACAAACACATCTTGTATCTTGATCTTCTTGCTTTTCGTTCTCCTGTCGTGTTAACCCTGTGAACCATCCTTATCCTTTCACAAAACACATCTTGTATCTTGATCTTTCTCGTTTTCGTTCTCCTCTGTCGTGTTAACCTCTGTAAACCATCCTTATCCTTTCACAAACACATCTTTGTAACTTGATCTTCTTGCTTTTCGTTCTTCTGTCGTGTTAACCCCCTGTGAACCATCCTTATCCTTTTCACAAACACATCTTGTATCTTGATCTTCTTGCTTTTCGTTCTCCTGTCGTGTTAACCCCTGTAAACCATCCTTATCCTCTTCACAAACACATCTTGTATCTTGATCTTCTTGCTTTTCGTTCTCCTGTCGTGTTAACCCCTGTGAACCATCCTTATCCTTTTCACAAACACATCTTGTATCTTGATCTTCTTGCTTTTCGTTCTCCTGTCGTGTTAACCCCTGTAAACCATCCTTATCCTTTCACAAACACATCTTGTATCTTGATCTTCTTGCTTTTCGTTCTCCTGTCGTGTTAACCCCTGTAAACCATCCTTTATCCTTTCACAAACACATCTTGTATCTTGATCTTCTTGCTTTTCGTTCTTCTGTCGTGTTAACCCCTGTAAACCATCCTTATCCTTTCACAAACACATCTTGTATCTTGATCTTCTTGCTTTTCGTTCTCCTGTCGTGTTAACCCCTGTAAACCATCCTTATCCTTTCACAAACACATCTTTGTATCTTGATCTTCTTGCTTTTCGTTCTCCTGTCGTGTTAACCCCTGTGAACCATCCTTATCCTTTCACAAACACATCTTGTATCTTGATCTTCTTGCTTTTCGTTCTTCTGTCGTGTTAACCCTGTGAACCATCCTTATCCTTTCACAAACACATCTTGTATCTTGATCTTCTTGCTTTTCGTTCTCCTGTCGTGTTAACCCCTGTGAACCATCCTTATCCTTTCACAAACAAATCTTGTATCTTGATCTTCTTGCTTTTCGTTCTCCTGTCGTGTTAACCCCTGTAAACCATCCTTATCCTTTCACAAACACATCTTGTATCTTGATCTTCTTGCTTTTCGTTCTCCTGTCGTGTTAACCTCAGAACCATCCTTATCCTTTCACAAACACATCTTGTATCTTGATCTTCTTGCTTTTCGTTCTTCTGTCGTGTTAACCCCTGTGAACCATCCTTATCCTTTCACAAACACATCTTGTATCTTGATCTTCTTGCTTTTCGTTCTTCTGTCGTGTTAACCCTTGTGAACCATCCTTATCCTTTCACAAACACATCTTGTATCTTGATCTTCTTGCTTTTCGTTCTCCTGTCGTGTTAACCCCTGTGAACCATCCTTATCCTTCTTTCACAAACACATCTTGTATCTTGATCTTTGCTTTTCGTTCTCCTGTCGTGTTAACCCCTGTAAACCATCCTTATCCTTTCACAAACACATCTTGTATCTTGATCTTCTTGCTTTTCGTTCTCCTGTCGTGTTAACCCCTGTAAACCATCCTTATCCTTTCACAAACACATCTTATCTGATCTTCTTCTTGCTTTTCGTTCTCCTGTCGTGTTAACCCCTGTGAACCATCCTTATCCTTTCACAAACACATCTTGTATCTTGATCTTCTTGCTTTTCGTTCTCCTGTCGTGTTAACCCTTGTAAACCATCCTTATCCTTTCACAAACACATCTTGTAAGTTGATCTTCTTGCTGTTCTCTGTCGTGTTGAACTTGTGAACTATCTATCCTTTTTCACAACATATCTTTGTATCTGATCTTCTTGCTTTCATCCTTGTCGTTAAACCAGAACCATCTTTATCCTTACAACACATCTTGTATCTATCTCTTGCTTTTCTCAAACTCTTCTGGTCGTGTTGTTGCACGCTTAAGAATTATCCACTTTCACAAACACATCTTGTATCTTGATCTTCTTGCTTTTCGTTCTCCTGTCGTGTTAACTCCCTGTAAACCATCCTTATCCTTTCACAAACACATCTTGTATCTTGATCTTCTTGCTTTTCGTTCTTCTGTCGTGTTAACCCCAGTAAACCATCCTTATCCTTTCACAAACACATCTTGTATCTTGATCTTCTTGCTTTTCGTTCTTCTGTCGTGTTAACCCCTGTGAACCATCCTTATCCTTTCACAAACACATCTTGTATCTTGATCTTCAGCTTTTCGTTCTCCTGTCGTGTTAACCCCTGTAAACCATCCTTATCCTCTGCCAAAACACATCTTGTATCTTGATCTTCTTGCTTTCGTTCTCCTGTCGTGTTAACCCCTGTAAACCATCCTTATCCTTTCACAAACACATCTTATATCTTGATCTTCTTGCTTTTCGTTCTTCTGTCGTGTTAACCCTGTAAACCATCCTTATCCTTTCACAAACACATCTTGTATCTTGATCTTCTTGCTTTTCGTTCTCCTGTCGTGTTAACCCCTGTAAACCATCCTTATCCTTTCACAAACACATCTTGTATCTTGATCTTCTTGCTTTTCGTTCTTCTGTCGTGTTAACCCCTGTGAACCATCCTTATCCTTTCACAAACACATCTTGTATCTTGATCTTCTTGCTTTTCGTTCTCCTGTCGTGTTAACCCCTGTAAACCATCCTTATCCTTTCACAAACACATCTTGTATCTTGATCTTCTTGCTTTTCGTTCTTCTGTCGTGTTAACCCCTGTAAACCATCCTTATCCTTTCACAAACACATCTTGTATCTTGATCTTCTTGCTTTTCACCCTCCTGTCGTGGTTAACTCCCTGTAAACCATCCTTATCCTTTCACAAACACATCTTGTATCTTGATCTTCTTGCTTTTCGTTCTCCTGTCGTGTTAACCCCTGTAAACCATCCTTATCCTTTCACAAACACATCTTGTATCTTGATCTTCTTGCTTTTCGTTCTCCTGTCGTGTTAACCCCTGTAAACCATCCTTATCCTTTCACAAACACATCTTGTATCTTGATCTTCTTGCTTTTCGTCTTCCTGTCGTGTTAACCCCTGTAAACCATCCTTATCCTTTCACAAACACATCTTGTATCTTGATCTTCTTGCTTTTCGTTCTTCTGTCGTGTTAACCCCTGTAAAACCATCCTTATCCTTTCACAAACACATCTTTATCTTGATCTTCTCTTGCTTTTCGTTCTCCTGTCGTGTTAACCCCTGTAAACCATCCTTATCCTTTCACAAACACATCTTGTATCTTGATCTTCTTGCTTTTCGTTCTTCTGTCGTGTTAACCCTGTAAACCATCCTTATCCTTTCACAAACACATCTTGTATCTTGATCTTCTTTGCTTTTCGTTCTCCTGTCGTGTTAACCCTGTAAACCATCCTTATCCTTTCACAAACACATCTTGTATCTTGATCTTCTTGCTTTTCGTTCTCCCGTCGTGTTAACTCCTGTAAACCATCCTTATCCTTTCACAAACACATCTTGTATCTTGATCTTCTTGCTTTTCGTTCTCCTGTCGTGTTAACCCCCGTAAACCATTCTTATCCTTTCACAAACACATCTTGTATCTTGATCTTCTTGCTTTTCGTTCTTCTGTCGTGTTAACCCCTGTAAACCATCCTTATCCTTTCACAAACACATCTTGTATCTTGATCTTCTTGCTTTTCGTTCTTCTGTCGTGTTAACCCCTGTAAACCATCCTTATCCTTTCACAAACACATCTTGTATCTTGATCTTCTTGCTTTTCGTTCTCCTGTCGTGTTAACCCCTGTAAAACCATCCTTATCCTTTCACAAACACATCTTGTATCTTGATCTTCTTGCTTTTCGTTCTCCTGTCGTGTTAACCCCTGTAAACCATCCTTATCCTTTCACAAACACATCTTGTATCTTGATCTTCTTGCTTTTCGTTCTTCTGTCGTTAACCCCTGTAAACCATCCTTATCCTTTCATAAACACATCCTTTATCTTGATCTTCTTTGCTTTCGTTCTTTCTGTCGTGTTAACCCTGTAAACCATCTCCTTATCCTTTCACAAACACATCTTGTATCTTGATCTTCTTGCTTTTCGTTCTCCTGCCGTGTTAACCCCTGTAAACCATCCTTATCCTTTCACAAACACATCTTGTATCTTGATCTTCTTGCTTTTCGTTCTCCTGTCGTGTTAACCCCTGTAAACCATCCTTATCCTTTCACAAACACATCTTGTATCTTGATCTTCTTGCTTTTCGTTCTCCTGTCGTGTTAACCCCTGTAAACCATCCTTATCCTTTCACAAACACATCTTTGTATCTTGATCTTCTTGCTTTTCGTTCTTCTGTCGTGTTAACCCCTGTAAACCATCCTTATCCTTTCACAAACACATCTTGTATCTTGATCTTCTTGCTTTTCGTTCTCCTGTCGTGTTAACCCCTGTAAACCATCCTTATCCTTTCACAAACACATCTTGTATCTTGATCTTCTTGCTTTTCGTTCTCCTGTCGTGTTAACCCCTGTAAACCATCCTTATCCTTTCACAAACACATCTTGTATCTTGATCTTCTTGCTTTTCGTTCTCCTGTCGTGTTAACCCCTGTAAACCATCCTTATCCTTTCACAAACACATCTTGTATCTTGATCTTCTTGCTTTTCGTTCTCCTGTCGTGTTAACCCCTGTGAACCATCCTTATCCTTTCACAAACACATCTTGTATCTTGATCTTCTTGCTTTTCGTTCTCCTGTCGTGTTAACCCTGTAAACCATCCTTATCCTTTCACAAACACATCTTGTATCTTGATCTTCTTGCTTTTCGTTCTCCTGTCGTGTTAACCCCTGTAAACCATCCTTATCCTTTCACAAACACATCTTGTATCTTGATCTTCTTGCTTTTCGTTCTCCTGTCGTGTTAACCCCTGTAAACCATCCTTATCCTTTCACAAACACATCTTGTATCTTGATCTTCTTGCTTTTCGTTCTCCTGTCGTGTTAACCCCTGTAAACCATCCTTATCCTTTCACAAACACATCTTGTATCTTGATCTTCTTGCTTTTCGTTCTCCTGTCGTGTTAACCCCTGTAAACCATCCTTATCCTTTCACAAACACATCTTGTATCTTGATCTTCTTGCTTTTCGTTCTCCTGTCGTGTTAACCCCTGTGAACCATCCTTATCCTTTCACAAACACATCTTGTATCTTGATCTTCTTGCTTTTCGTTCTCCTTGTCGTGTTAACCCCTGTAAACCATCCTTATCCTTTCACAAACACATCTTGTATCTTGATCTTCTTGCTTTTCGTTCTTCTGTCGTGTTAACCCCTGTAAACCATCCTTATCCTTTCACAAACACATCTTGTATCTTGATCTTCTTGCTTTTCGTTCTCCTGTCGTGTTAACCCCTGTAAACCATCCTTATCCTTTCACAAACACATCTTGTATCTTGATCTTCTTGCTTTTCGTTCTCCCGTCGTGTTAACCCCTGTAAACCATCCTTATCCTTTCACAAACACATCTTGTATCTTGATCTTCTTGCTTTTCGTTCTCCTGTCGTGTTAACCCCTGTAAACCATCCTTATCCTTTTCACAAACACATCTTGTATCTTGATCTTCTTGCTTTTCGTTCTCCTGTCGTGTTAACCTCTGTAAACCATCCTTATCCTTTCACAAACACATCTTGTATCTTGATCTTCTTGCTTTTCGTTCTTCTGTCGTGTTAACCCCTGTAAACCATCCTTATCCTTTCACAAACACATCTTGTATCTTGATCTTCTTGCTTTTCGTTCTCCTGTCGTGTTAACCCCTGTAAACCATCCTTATCCTTTCACAAACACATCTTGTATCTTGATCTTCTTGCTTTGCGTTCTTCTCTCGTGTTAACCCCTGTAAACCATGCTTATCCTTTCACAAACACATCTTGTATCTTGATCTTCTTGCTTTTCGTTCTCCTGTCGTGTTAACCCCTGTAAACCATCCTTATCCTTTCCCAAACACATCTTGTATCTTGATCTTCTTGCTTTTCGTTCTCCCTGTCATTGTTAACCCCTGTAAACCATCCTTATCCTTTCACAAACACATCTTGTATCTTGATCTTCTTGCTTTTCGTTCTTCTGTCGTGTTAACCCCCTGTAAACCATCCTTATCCTTTCACAAACACATCTTGTATCTTAGTCTTCTTGCTTTTCGTTCTTCTGTCGTGTTAACCCCTGTAAACCATCCTTATCCTTTCACAAACACATCTTGTATCTTGATCTTCTTGCTTTTCGTTCTCCTGTCGTGTTAACCCCTGTAAACCATCCTTATCCTTTCCCACAAACACATCTTGTATCTTGATCTTCTTGCTTTTCGTTCTCCTGTCGTGTTAACCCCTGTAAACCATCCTTATCCTTTCACAAACACATCTTGTATCTTGATCTTCCTTGCTTTTCGTTCTTCTGTCGTGTTAACCCCTGTAAACCATCCTTATCCTTTCACAAACACATCTTGTATCTTGATCTTCTTGCTTTTCGTTCTTCTGTCGTGTTAACCCCTGTAAACCATCCTTATCCTTTCACAAACACATCTTGTATCTTGATCTTCTTGCTTTTCGTTCTCCTGTCGTGTTAACCCCTGTAAACCATCCTTATCCTTTCACAAACACATCTTGTATCTTGATCTTCTTGCTTTTCGTTCTCCTGTCGTGTTAACCCCTGTAAACCATCCTTATCCTTTCACAAACACATCTTGTATCTTGATCTTCTTGCTTTTTCGTTCTTCTGTCGTGTTAACCCCTGTAAACCATCCTTATCCTTTCACAAACACATCTTGTATCTTGATCTTCTTGCTTTTCGTTCTTCTGTCGTGTTAACCCCTGTAAACCATCCTTATCCTTTCACAAACACATCTTGTATCTTGATCTTCTTGCTTTTCGTTCTCCTGTCGTGTTAACCCCTGTAAACCATCCTTATCCTTTCACAAACACATCTTGTATCTTGATCTTCTTGCTTTTCGTTCTCCTGTCGTGTTAACCCCTGTAAACCATCCTTATCCTTTCACAAACACATCTTGTATCTTGATCTTCTTGCTTTTCGTTCTCCTGTCGTGTTAACCCCTGTAAACCATCCTTATCCTTTCACAAACACATCTTGTATCTTGATCTTCTTGCTTTTCGTTCTCCTGTCGTGTTAACCCCTGTGAACCATCCTTATCCTTTCACAAACACATCTTGTATCTTGATCTTCTTGCTTTTCGTTCTCCTGTCGTGTTAACCCCTGTAAACCATCCTTATCCTTTCACAAACACATCTTGTATCTTGATCTTCTTGCTTTTCGTTCTCCTGTCGTGTTAACCCCTGTAAACCATCCTTATCCTTTCACAAACACATCTTGTATCTTGATCTTCTTGCTTTTCGTTCTCCTGTCGTGTTAACCCCTGTAAACCTCCTTATCCTTTCACAAACACATCTTGTATCTTGATCTTCTTGCTTTTCGTTCTCCTGTCGTGTTAACCCCTGTAAACCATCCTTATCCTTTCACAAACACATATTGTATCTTGATCTTCTTGCTTTTCGTTCTCCTGTCGTGTTAACCCCTGTAAACCATCCTTATCCTTTCACAAACACATCTTGTATCTTGATCTTCTTGCTTTTCGTTCTCCTGTCGTGTTAACCCCTGTAAACCATCCTTATCCTTTCACAAACATATCTTGTATCTTGATCTTCTTGCTTTTCGTTCTCCTGTCGTGTTAACCCCTGTGAACCATCCTTATCCTTTCACAAACACATCTTGTATCTTGATCTTCTTGCTTTTCGTTCTCCTGTCGTGTTAACCCCTGTAAACCATCCTTATCCTTTCACAAACACATCTTGTATCTTGATCTTCTTGCTTTTCGTTCTCCTGTCGTGTTAACCCCTGTGAACCATCCTTATCCTTTCACAAACACATCTTGTATCTTGATCTTCTTGCTTTTCGTTCTTCTGTCGTGTTAACCCCTGTAAACCATCCTTATCCTTTCACAAACACATCTTGTATCTTGATCTTCTTGCTTTTCGTTCTCCTGTCGTGTTAACCCCTGTAAACCATCCTTATCCTTTCACAAACACATCTTGTATCTTGATCTTCTTGCTTTTCGTTCTCCTGTCGTGTTAACCCCTGTAAACCATCCTTATCCTTTCACAAACACATCTTGTATCTTGATCTTCTTGCTTTTCGTTCTCCTGTCGTGTTAACCCCTGTAAACCATCCTTATCCTTTCACAAACACATCTTGTATCTTGATCTTCTTGCTTTTCGTTCTCCTGTCGTGTTAACCCATGTAAACCATCCTTATCCTTTCACAAACACATCTTGTATCTTGATCTTCTTGCTTTTCGTTCTCCTGTCGTGTTAACCCCTGTGAACCATCCTTATCCTTTCACAAACACATCTTGTATCTTGATCTTCTTTGCTTTTCGTTTCCTGTCGTGTTAACCCCTTGTAAACCATCCTTATCCTTTCACAAACACATCTTGTATCTTGATCTTCTTGCTTTTCGTTCTCCTGTCGTGTTAACTCTGTGAACCATCCTTATCCTTTCACAAACACATCTTGTATCTTGATCTTCTTGCTTTTCGTTCTTCTGTCGTGTTAACCCCTGTAAACCATCCTTATCCTTTCACAAACACATCTTGTATCTTGATCTTCTTGCTTTTCGTTCTTCTGTCGTGTTAACCCCCTGTAAACCATCCTTATCCTTTCACAAACACATCTTGTATCTTGATCTTCTTGCTTTTCGTTCTCCTGTCGTGTTAACCCCTGTAAACCATCCTTATCCTTTCACAAACACATCTTGTATCTTGATCTTCTTGCTTTTCGTTCTCCTGTCGTGTTAACCCCTGTGAACCATCCTTGTCCTTTCACAAACACATCTTGTATCTTGATCTTCTTGCTTTTCGTTCTCCTGTCGTGTTAACCCCTGTAAACCATCCTTATCCTTTCACAAACACATCTTGTATCTTGATCTTCTTGCTTTTCGTTCTCCTGTCGTGTTAACCTCTGTAAACCATCCTTATCCTTTTCACAAACACATCTTGTATCTTGATCTTCTTGCTTTTCGTTCTCCTGTCGTGTTAACCCCTGTGAACCATCCTTATCCTTTCACAAACACATCTTGTATCTTGATCTTCTTGCTTTTCGTTCTCCTGTCGTGTTAACCCCTGTAAACCATCCTTATCCTTTCACAAACACATCTTGTATCTTGATCTTCTTGCTTTTCGTTCTCCTGTCGTGTTAACCCCTGTAAACCATCCTTATCCTTTCACAAACACATCTTGTATCTTGATCTTCTTGCTTTTCGTTCTTCTGTCGTGTTAACCCCTGTAAACCATCCTTATCCTTTTCACAAACACATCTTGTATCTTGATCTTCTTGCTTTTCGTTCTTCTGTCGTGTTAACCTGTAAACCATCCTTATCCTTTCACAAACACATCTTGTATCTTGATCTTCTTGCTTTTCGTTCTCCTGTCGTGTTAACCCCTGTAAACCATCCTTATCCTTTCACAAACACATCTTGTATCTTGATCTTCTTGCTTTTCGTTCTCCTGTCGTGTTAACCCCTGTAAACCATCCTTATCCTTTCACAAACACATCTTGTATCTTGATCTTCTTGCTTTTCGTTCTCCTGTCGTGTTAACCCCTGTAAACCATCCTTATCCTTTCACAAACACATCTTGTATCTTGATCTTCTTGCTTTTCGTTCTCCTGTCGTGTTAACCCCTGTAAACCATCCTTATCCTTTCACAAACACATCTTGTATCTTGATCTTCTTGTTTTTCGTTCTCCTGTCGTGTTAACCCCTGTGAACCATCCTTATCCTTTCACAAACACATCTTGTATCTTGATCTTCTTGCTTTTCGTTCTCCTGTCGTGTTAACCCCTGTAAACCATCCTTATCCTTTCACAAACACATCTTGTATCTTGATCTTCTTGCTTTTCGTTCTCCTGTCGTGTTAACCCCTGTAAACCATCCTTATCCTTTCACAAACACATCTTGTATCTTGATCTTCTTGCTTTTCGTTCTTCTGTCGTGTTAACCCCTGTAAACCATCCTTATCCTTTCACAAACACATCTTGTATCTTGATCTTCTTGCTTTTCGTTCTTCTGTCGTGTTAACCCCTGTAAACCATCCTTATCCTTTCACAAACACATCTTGTATCTTGATCTTCTTGCTTTTCGTTCTCCTGTCGTGTTAACCCCTGTAAACCATCCTTATCCTTTCACAAACACACATCTTGTATCTTGATCTTCTTGCTTTTCGTTCTCCTGTCGTGTTAACCCCTGTAAACCATCCTTATCCTTTCACAAACACATCTTGTATCTTGATCTTCTTGCTTTTTCGTTCTCCTGTCGTGTTAACCCCTGTAAACCATCCTTATCCTTTCACAAACACATCTTGTATCTTGATCTTCTTGCTTTTCGTTCTTCTGTCGTGTTAACCCCTGTGAACCATCCTTATCCTTTCACAAACACATCTTGTATCTTGATCTTCTTGCTTTTCGTTCTTCTGTCGTGTTAACCCCTGTAAACCATCCTTATCCTTTCACAAACACATCTTGTATCTTGATCTTCTTGCTTTTCGTTCTCCTGTCGTGTTAACCCCTGTAAACCATCCTTATCCTTTCACAAACACATCTTGTATCTTGATCTTTCTTGCTTTTCGTTCTTCTGTCGTGTTAACCCCCGTAAACCATCCTTATCCTTTCACAAACACATCTTGTATCTTGATCTTCTTGCTTTTCGTTCTCCTGTCGTGTTAACCCCTGCGGAACCATCCTTATCCTTTCACAAACACATCTTGTATCTTGATCTTCTTGCTTTTCGTTCTCCTGTCGTGTTAACCCCTGTGAACCATCCTTATCCTTTCACAAACACATCTTGTATCTTGATCTTCTTGCTTTTCGTTCTCCTGTCGTGTTAACCCCTGTAAACCATCCTTATCCTTTCACAAACACATCTTGTATCTTGATCTTCTTGCTTTTCGTTCTTCTGTCGTGTTAACCCCTGTGAACCATCCTTATCCTTTCAAAAACACATCTTGTATCTTGATCTTCTTGCTTTTCGTTCTCCTGTCGTGTTAACCCCTGTGAACCATCCTTATCCTTTCACAAACACATCTTGTATCTTGATCTTCTTGCTTTTCGTTCTCCTGTCGTGTTAACCCTGTGAACCATCCTTATCCTTTCACAAACACATCTTGTATCTTGATCTTCTTGCTTTTCGTTCGTCGTTAACTCCTGTAAACCATCCTTATCCTTTCGACAAACACATCTTGTATCTTGATCTTCTTGCTTTTCGTTCTTCTGTCGTGTTAACCCCGTGAACCATCCTTATCCTTTCACAAACACATCTTGTATCTTGATCTTCTTGCTTTTCGTTCTCCTGTCGTGTTAACCTGTGAACCATCCTTATCCTTTCACAAACACATCTTGTATCTTGATCTTCTTGCTTTTCGTTCTCCTGTCGTGTTAACCCCTGCGAACCATCCTTATCCTTTCACAAACACATCTTGTATCTTGATCTTCTTGCTTTTCGTTCTTCTGTCGTGTTAACCCCTGTGAACCATCCTTATCCTTTCACAAACACATCTTGTATCTTGATCTTCTTGCTGTTCTTCTGTCGTGTTAACCCCTGTGAACCATCCTTATCCTTTCACAAACACATCTTGTATCTTGATCTTCTTGCTTTTCGTTCTCCTGTCGTGTTAACCCCTGTGAACCATCCTTATCCTTTCACAAACACATCTTGTATCTTGATCTTCTTGCTTTTCGTTCTTCTGTCGTGTTAACCCCTGTGAACCATCCTTATCCTTTCACAAACACATCTTGTATCTTGATCTTCTTGCTTTTCGTTCTCCTGTCGTGTTAACCTCGTGAACCATCCTTATCCTTTCACAAACACATCTTGTATCTTGATCTTCTTGCTTTTCGTTCTCCTGTCGTGTTAACCCCTGTGAACCATCCTTATCCTTTCACAAACACATCTTGTATCTTGATCTTCTTGCTTTTCGTTCTTCTGTCGTGTTAACCTGTGAACCATCCTTATCCTTTCACAAACACATCTTGTATCTTGATCTTCTTGCTTTTCGTTCTTCTGTCGTGTTAACCCCTGTGAACCATCCTTATCCTTTCACAAACACATCTTGTATCTTGATCTTCTTGCTTTTCGTTCTCCTGTCGTGTTAACCTCTGTGAACCATCCTTATCCTTTCACAAACACATCTTGTATCTTGATCTTCTTGCTTTTCGTTCTTCTGTCGTGTTAACCCCCTGTGAACCATCCTTATCCTTTCACAAACACATCTTGTATCTTGATCTTCTTGCTTTTCGTTCTCCTGTCGTGTTAACCCCTGTGAACCATCCTTATCCTTTCACAAACACATCTTGTATCTTGATCTTCTTGCTTTTCGTTCTCCTGTCGTGTTAACCCCTGTGAACCATCCTTATCCTTTCACAAACACATCTTGTATCTTGATCTTCTTGCTTTTCGTTCTTCTGTCGTGTTAACCCCTGTGAACCATCCTTATCCTTTCACAAACACATCTTGTATCTTGATCTTCTTGCTTTTTCGTTCTCCTGTCGTGTTAACCCTTGTGAACCATCCTTATCCTTTCACAAACACATCTGTATCTTGATCTTCTTGCTTTTGTTCTCCTGTCGTGTTAACCCCTGTGGAACCATCCTTATCCTTTCACAAACACATCTTTATCTTGATCTTCTTACTTTTCGTTCTCCTGTCGTGTTAACCCCTGTAAACCATCCTTATCCTTTCACAAACACATCTTGTATCTTGATCTTCTTGCTTTTCGTTCTCCTGTCGTGTTAACCCCTGTGAACCATCCTTATCCTTTCACAAACACATCTTGTATCTTGATCTTCTTGCTTTTCGTTCTCCTGTCGTGTTAACCCTTGCGACTCTCTTTACCCTTTACGAACACATCTTGTATCTTGTTTTCTTTTCAATCTCCTATCGTGTTAACCATTGCCAACCCTTTCTATCGTTTCATCAGCACGCCTTGTATCTTGTTCTTCTTTCTTGTCGCCCCCTTCGTGTTGACCCCAGTGAAACATCATTATACATTCAACAACACACCGTGTATCTTGTTCCTCTTTCTTTTCAATCTCCTGTATTAATCCTTGCGATCCCTCTTTATTCTTTCAACAACACACATTGTATCTTGTTCTTCTTTCTTGTCGCCCCCTTCGTGTTGACTCCAGTGAAACATCATTATACATTCAACAACACACCGTGTATCTTGTTCCTCTCTTTTTAAATCTCCGGTCGTGTTAACCTTTGCGAACCCAGTTTATCGTTTCATCAACAAACCCTGTAACTTGTTCTTTTTTCTTTTCTCTCTCTTGTCGTGTTAACCTCTGCGGACCGTCCTTATCCTTTCATCAACACACCTTCTATCTTGTTCCTCTTTCTTTTCAATCTCTTGTCGTGTTAACCCTTGCGAAACCTTTTTATCGTTTCATCAATACACCCTGTATCTTCTTTTCCTTTCTTTTCGTTCCCCTCGTGTTAACCCCTGCACACTATCATTATACTTTCACCGACACACCTCATTCCTCTATCCTTTCAATCTCCTGTCGTTAACCCTCTAGGGCCATTCGTATCATATTTGATACAGTATGAAAACAAGCCTTGAAAGAAATATTTTCCTGAAAAATTTTTTTTAAGAGAAATATTTTATAAATTTCAAATGAAAGCAATACTGACTGCTCAGTCAATGAATACCAAATGTTTCCTTATAGGGAAATACCAAATGTTTCCTTATAGGGAAATACTATATCAAATATGATACGAATGGCCCTAGAGGGTTAATAGATAGATAGATAGATAGATAGATAGATAGATAGATAGATAGATAGATAAACAGACTGAGATTAACCCTCTAGGGCCATTCGTATCATATTTGATACAATATGAAAACAAGCCTTGAAAGAAATATTTTCCTGAAAAATTTTTTAAGAGAAATATTTTATAAATTTCAAATGAAAGCAGTACTGACTGCTCAGTCAATAAATACCAAATGTTTCCTTATAGGGAAATGCCAAATGTTTCCTTATAGGGAAATACTGTATCAAATATGATACGAATGGCCCTAGAGGGTTAATAGATAGATAGATAGATAGATAGATAAACAGACTGAGATTAACCCTCTAGGGCCATTCGTATCATATTTGATACAGTATGAAAACAAGCCTTGAAAGAAATATTTTCCTGAAAAATTTTTTAAGAGAAATATTTTATAAATTTCAAATGAAAGCAGTACTGACTGCTCAGTCAATGAATACCAAATGTTTCCTTATAGGGAAATACCAAATGTTTCCTTATAGGGAAATACTGTATCAGATATGATACGAATGGCCCTAGAGGGTTAAGGCTTCCACTGGGCATAAAGTGGGTGATCGGTTTTCTATTGTCATGAAGTAATAAACTGATCCCCCAATAATTACTACTTAATAATATAATAAAATGAAAACAAGCCTTGAAAGAAATATTTTCCTGAAAAATTTTTTAAGAGAAATATTTTATAAATTTCAAATGAAAGCAGTACTGACTGCTCAGTCAATGAATACCAAATGTTTCCTTATAGGGAAATACCAAATGTTTCCTTATAGGGAAATACTGATTCAAATATGATACGAATGGCCCTAGAGTGTTAACCCCTGCTAACTATTGATAGTACTGACTTTTCCTGCGGTGAAACGTTTATGAAATATCCAAGCTATGTTTGAAAAACATTTCGCTAGCCCAACCTGCTGTAATAGTTACCGATATCATAAAGCAGGTATTGTCTCATGACAGTAAATCTTTTTCCTAGTCAATATTTGTTGACCATCATTGAGTACCGAAAGACGACATAAAGTCAAACATTAATCATGTAAAAGAATGCTACAGCAGTCACTGTGCAGCAGAAAATCAATTTATTCTATGATAAAAAATGTATTTTTCAATACAGACATGGCCTCTCAAGCATCATGTCTTATCGAAGAAAAAAATTGATTTTTAATTTTTCCCTTGCAAATATTATTGGAAGCAGATAAGCAAATATCGCGAAAGGAATATATGTCTCCATAGAACTTTGCTTACATCTTTTTATTTTCACGTCCATCTTTCTGAAGAGAGTAAACAGTTTTCGATTTTAAAGAACATTTAAAAGCTGACGATATACGCTGACTAGCACATGTTTTTATAATCATTTAACCCCATTCAAGGCAGGAGAGCCACTGGTGCTCAGGGGTTACAGTGGGAGAAAAAAAAAACGGTGCATTGGATGTCGAAGAAAAATAAAAGACTTTTTCTTTTATTTTTTTTAATAATCGTAGCGCCCCAAGCAAGGCATTTTACTGCCACTGTTTCGCAGGTGGTTACATAGGAGGAAAGTTATGAAAAAGAGTGACAGGTTATAGGGGGTGTCAGGAAGTGGGTAAGAGAAGGATGAGAATACTGATGAGAGTGGAGTGGACGGAGAAAGGAGCATGAGAGAGATCGTCCCAAGCAAGGCATTTTACTGCCACTGTTGCGCAGGGAGTTACATAGGAGGAATGTTCTGAGAAAGAATGACGGGTTATAGGGGGTGTCAAGAAGTGGGTAAGGGAAAGATGAGAATACTGATGAGAGTGGAGTGGATGGAGAAAAGAGTATGAGAGAGGGGATGCAAGTTAGTGAGATAGGAGATGACTATTGACTTTACATTTAAATGCTTGGAGATTGTAGCTGTCGAGGAAGCAAGTAAACGGAAGGATATTCCACCGGCTGGAAGTGCGAGAAAAGAAACTGGTGGTGTAGAATTTGCGTTTACATTTTATTGCTTTTACAGTAAAAGGGTGGGATCTAGTTGCCAATCTTCTGCCTCGAGTAAGTTCATATATAGGGGGCGCCAAGGAGCTACGTTCATCGGAGCAGAAACCATGAAAGTAATTGTAGAAGTGACACGAGGAAGACACATTGCGCCGGTGAGAAAATGACAGTATCTAAGCTGCTAAATCGGTATCGATCATATTACAGATTCTCCGTTATATATATATATATATATAATTTAGAATTTTGAAAAAAATTTAGATAATCTGCAATAAACCCATGAAATTGCAGAATATCTAAAAGAATTTATCTAAAAAATTTTCTGAAATATATTACTGTGTTAAATTGAAGAAATAAATTTAACTTTGAGTTCTTTGGAGTTAGTCTCTATCGGAATTTACCTGATTTATATACCAAGTATTCTACCTTATATATATATATATATATATATATATATATATATATATATATATATATAAAATAAAAAATAAAAATAAAATAAAAAAATAAAATAAAATAAAAAATAAAATAAAATAAAAACAAGAGGAAAACTGTATTTTAAATCGCCTACGCGTTTCGTTCTGTGATGGACTTTATCAAAGCAAAAAGACGAAATGAGCTTTATTCTAAGTTACGTATCTATAAACAAACAGTGTTGGCAACCACAAAGACGCTCACAAATCATTTCAAAAGATTAACAGAATATTTTAGTTTTTAGAATTTCTTCATGTGTAGTGCAAAGACACGGGATATTAAAAAAATGGAATTTGACCGTTTTCTTTGAAAAACTGATTCCTCCCCTTCCTAAATATACCATTTCAACACCCTGTAACCCCGCGACTACCAACTCTGTCCTTTTCCACTTTGTGACCGTTGTTAACCTAAAACCCCTCCACACTCTAACTCAGGGCCTTCACCATTTGGAAAAACGATGTCGCTGACGTGACGTAGAGTCTCTATTAGAGATCCTATGTCGAAATGTACATCCGACACCTTTGAATTTTGAAAATTTTCTCTAATTTATATATATATATATATATATATATATATTGTATCGCTTATTGCTTCTCTCACTAAAGTCGCAAACCGATAGGTTCTGAGATCATTGAGCTGCTCCATTTTCTTTTTTTTTCATTTTTTTTTCATTCTGTTTTGTTCCCGCTGATGAGGCGGGAGTTAAATTTACGTGTCGAAATAGCCATCCAATTTAAGAAAATTTGAATTTTTTAATAAGTAATAAATATTGGCTTTATAGATAAATAAATTCAATTACATTAAGCCCTTTGGCAGATACAGCATTCATATTTAATGTCAATACGATCCTTTGAAACGGGTTATTTCGCTACCTTGGTTTCTACCATGAGTGGTGTCTTCAGGCGATTTTTAATAGCTGATTTTACCTTTTTCCGTTTTTCTTTTTAAGAACGCTTTTGTAACGGTGTTTTATTTGAACGTTCACGTGGCAGGGAATTTATGAACGCGCATTGTTTAAATTGAAATGCATTTTCATCCATGGTTGTATGAATCTAAGAGGTATTTCTTAGTGTGGATGCATTTAGTCATAATGTCTGTTCTTTCATTTAACAATTCATTTTTATTTGGGTATGTCATAATGTCTAATTTTTCTTCTTGAAAAAACGCCGTTACAAGAGTGTTCTTAAAAAGAAAAACAGTTATTAAAAATCGCCTGAAGACACCAATCATGGTAGAAACCTGGGAAGCGAAATAGCTCGTTTAAAATGGAATATATATATATATATATATATATATATATATATATATTGAAAATAAAATTGAAATTTTAAAATTATTTGTTTCTGATGAAGGACCGAGGACGGTCTGAAATATAAAACATAATAATAGAAATAAACAAATACTCTCAAAAAATACATTTTTAAACTTACAACTTTTTAGCAGTTTTTCCTATATATATATATATATATATATATATATATATATATATATATATATATATTTGGAGTAGAGAGATCTAATTGGAGTAGATAGATTTTTAACTGGAGGAGATAGATCTATCTATCGCCCGGTTCACACTCCACCCACGTCTATTGAACAGGTTAGGAAGCTCATCCATTGTTCCCTGTTCAGGATGTGGTTTCCGGCTTTCTCTTTTCAAATCTTCTCACTTTGTTTTTTTTTTCAATTGGAGTAGATAGATCTATCTACTGCCCGGTTCACACTCCACCCACGTCTATTGAACAGGTGAAGAGGCTCATACCTTGTTCCTTGTCTAGGATGTGGTTTCCGGCTTTCTCTTTTCCAATCTTTTCACTCTTACGTAGCCCCCTGCACATCAGTGGCGTCACTGCCTTGCTCGGGGTGATATGATTAAAAAAAAATAGAAATAAACATATACTGTCAAAAAAATACATTTTTAAACTTACAACTTTTTAGCAGTTTTTCCTATATATATATATATATATATATATATATCAAAGGAGAGCGAGAGAGAGCTATAAATATATGTAAGGATGTGCTCTGTGCCATATATACATACATACATACATACATACATTCATACACATATATATATATGACACGGAGCACATCGTTACATATATTTATATAGCTTTCTCTCTCTTTCTCTCTCTCTCTCTCCTTTTTCTTTCTTTCTTTTTACCGTAAATATTACTATATATATATATATATATATATATATATATATATATATATTTTAGTCATCCACATACAAGCCTGTTTCGCTGTATCACAGCTCATCAGTGTGGCGAGACGCATATATATATATGTATATATACGTGTGTGTGTGTGTGTATGTGTGATTTGGCTAATGTGTAAATTATCTAATATCCTTTCAGATAAAAAATATATCAAGTGTTGTTTGCGATCGTTGTGTATCATATCTTCTTACGTTAGTTACGTTTTGGTTCGTTTTTGCCTTTTCTTGTAAGTTTTTTGTATCTGAATTTTTCTCTTTTGCACAGAATACCAGCACCGAGGTGAGAAAAGATATTGCTTTTCAAAAGTAGGTAAGAATAATTTATTTCCAGTTCGATACTGGATCCTCGAGTTATCAAAGAAGACAAAACCGGATGTTTGAATATATGTTGAGTGGAAGATCTTCCGAAAATATCGGATAATCGAAACACATACAATATTTTTTTTTTATCAGTTTTTTTTTTATTTGCAACGTTACAACGTGTCGTCTGTCTGAAACATCGGGTAGCATTCGGGAAATCATACTTTATATATGGTTTGCAAAATTCAAGTTAAAAATGATAAAAAAAATGAAAAAAAAAATGGATAAACATCTTTTTAAAAATTATCCAGACCACTGGAATCAAAACTAAGAAATTGTTTTGTAAGATGGTGTAAACAATTTTTTATAGAGAAGCTTTATAGTTATTTTGATGTCTGAGAAAAGGATTCGGAATAAAAAAAACATTCGCTCTCTCTCTCGCTCTCTCTCTCTTTCTCTGCTATATATATATATATATATATATATATATATATATATAAAAGGAGAGCGAGAGAGAGCTATATAAATATATGTAAGGATCTGCTCTGTGCCATATATATATATATATATATATATATATATATATATATATATATATATATATATATATATATATATATATATGAAAAAGTACGGTACGTGAACGTTTTGTTTAAAGATCAGATTTATTGTTATTATTATTATTATTATTACTTCCTTTTTTGTATAATGTATTAAGTGCGTTGTGGTACAATGGATATCGGCTCGGAACGAGATACCGGGGAGCCGAGTTCGAATTCCAGCTGAATCCATTGTATTCACTTACGCGCAAATACCCTTGGGAAAGGTATTAATCCTTCTCTTCCTTCCAGTTATGGGTTAAATAGCAGGACAGATTGGTTTTTATAGCCCTGGTCGGCAACCAGTCTCCCGCAGAAAGCAATGTCAACCTACTGCGGGATAATCTTCTGCCCAGTCAGTCATATCTCGAAAGAGACATGATCGCCCATAGCTTGTAACACGTATGGCACTTAACTGACTTATTAAGTGCCCATATTTGTGTCACCACATGTGTTTCGAGTCCCAAGTTGACACTCTTCAGTCGAATAAACGTGTGACTTTACATATCAAGATCTGTTTTTCTGACAGTCTAAAATACCGCGTATATATGTAGATAAGTGGTCGGTGAGCAGGTCAGAAGGTTTATGTGCCTGCGTGTTTGTTTTGTTGGTTCTTTTTTTTCACACTCGATCGTTAAACCTCTTCCGTTTTGGGAATCGTTCACATTTCGGTGACCATTAAAATTCTTTTACACTGACTTGCGAAGTTTGATTTGTCTTTATACTTTAAAACTTTTTTCATCGAGTTTGATTCAGTTCTAGAGGTCATCTATTTCTTTAGGTTTTTGAAATTCTATTTTTGCAACGATTCGCGAATTTTATTTTTTCTTTTAAAGCGCGTTTGAATTTAGTGTGTCTGTGTGCAAATTAGGGTTTCATGTTTTGTTGAGGGCTTGTATTTTTTTATAAATATTTCTTCCTGCATCATAAATGTGTCATATTCTGCATTTTGGTAGATAGGCGTTACTCTGGTTTTATCTCCACTGCATTACTGAAAGCGTTGGAAAATGTACAATTTCCTGTTATTGGCTCATTTAATGTTACTTTTGTGAAGGGCTTGTGCCGAACCCAAGTATTTTTTTGCGCATACATCGCATTTTAGAGCATAAATTACGTTTTGAGATTTGCAGCTTAGATTTGTTTTTATTTCGAATGTAGATGGGTTTCGAATTTGAAGTGCTTTCTTTTTATTCTTTTGTGGCAACCTCCGCATTAGAATCTCTACGGAATCCGAAAAAAACAAAAAAACATTCTCTCCGCAAACAACAAAAGCAATCCAGAATTATTTACAAAGACAAAAAGACACATAAAATGACTCAAGAAAAACAGCATTAAAGGCATTTAAAATAATTAAATGTAAACACCAACAAAAAATTTAAAAAACATTAGAAGTCCTTATACCGAAAAATTCACCTTATTTATTGAATGACCCTCGTAGAAGTCCTTATACCAAAAAATTCATATTATTTATTAAATGACCCTCGTAGAAGTCCTTATACCGAAAAATTCATCTTATTTATTGAATGACCCTCGTAGAAGTTCTTATACCGACAGATTCACCTTATTTATTGAATGACCCTCGTAGAAGTCCTTATACCGAAAATTCATCTTATTAATTGAATGACCCTCGTAGAAGTCATTATACCGAAAAATTCACCTTATGTATTGAATGATCCTCGTAGAAGTCCTTATACCGAAAATTCACCTTATTTATTCAATGACCCTCGTAGAAGTCCTTAGACCGAAAAATTCACCTTATGTATTGAATGACCCTCGTAGAAGTCCTTATAACGAAAAATTCACCTTATTTATTGAATGACCCTCGTACTAACAACTTCGGGCAGCACACAGAACAGTGGTTCACAAAATGCAAAAAGGATACTGCGGATATCGTGGACTGAGCATGCAAGCAACGATGAGGTTTTGGAAAGAATGGCAACAAAAAGGAAATTAATACTGAGCATCAGGAAGAGACAACTGAAGTTCCCGGGACATGCAATGAGGAAGGAGAGATTGGAGAACCTGATATTGACTGGTCAGATAGAAGGAAAGAGAGACAGGAAGGCAGCGGATATCATATTTGAAGGGCCTGATCAGGTGGATGACGGAACGGGGGTTGCCAGGAGTAACAAGAGCAAACATAATAAGAGCCACAAGGGATAGGGAGACGTGGATAACCATGATCGCCTACGTCCTGAAGAGACAGGACACATAGAAGAAGAAGATACTGTTAAATATAAGAGACAGTGAATGTCTATTATGTTTAATCATGAGCCGTTCTAAACATCGTATTTTGACTTTAATTTCAGGTGAAAATAAAGACAAAACTTCTCCATTTGGATATTTTTTAAAATTGGTTCTAAGCTTAGAATCATCTTTGATTGAGAATTTTTTTTATGTTAAGGTCCCTGTAACCTATCTGAAGATGACACATGTGAGTCGAAATCTTAGAACCAACTTAATAAAAAAACGTTGGCACGAAAGGCTAAAAAGTTTCCAGTTAAAGCGAAACCCTATACTGAAAGAAAAATGAATGAATGCCAGTCAAATTTTGATTTCCTGGTATCAATTTATATCTATATATAGAGAGAGATATATCATCGATTCTCTGCACTATTGTAAGAACTGCAACCTTGAAACTTCTGAATATCGTTTCTTATGCCTTTGTCTATGAGTGTACCAAATTTGATTAAAATCGGACCACTCCTTCTATAACTCGATTTTTTCGATAACCCATTTTCGATATTTATGGGGGGTACCTCGACACAAAACCTAGCTGAGAACACTCGCGGAGGCTTATAGTACAACTGTGTAAATTTTCAAGAAAATCTGTTCAACGGTTCGGAGTCTATAGGTAACGGATACACAGACACAAACAGACACAGACACACGCACACACAAACAAAGTTCCATATATATATATATATATATATTATAAAATATGCTTTAGATCATGTACAAATTACAAGCAATTTACAAAATTGTACATTTTGTTTTGACATTGAAAGAGCAATGTCTAGGAGACATTGTTCTTTCAATGTCGAAACAAAATGTACAATCTTGTAGTAGATTGTAATTTCTACATGTTCTAAACTATAATTTATAATAAATATTCAATGCTCTATTTTTATATTGAGCACTGTTTAAATTAACGTTTTGAACGTTGCAATTATTTTCTTCGTTTCTTATTCTTTCGGATAAATAAATATATATATATTGAAGGAGACATGACTGGGTAGATTATTTTCTCGCAGTAGGTCGCCATTACTTTCTGCGGTAAGGCTACGGAAGCCAACCTGTCCTTCTATTTAACGTAATGCTGAAGGGAGAAGCGACGCAGTGAAACCATTTCCAAGGGTATTTGCCCGTAAGTGAATGCGAGGAATTCAAATGGAATTTGAACTCGGCTCTCCGATTTCTCGTTCCGAACCGAGACCATTGCACCACACGCAGCTTGTTTTTAATTCCGGTGTTTTCACGTTTGACTGACAATCAAACGGAATTTTTTGTATATATATATATGTGTATGTTTAATTATATTTTTGTGTTTTTTTAATAACATTTCAATATTTGTTTCTCTACGGAGGAAGACACCATATTCAGTGTTGGTTACTCCTGTTTTATCACAACAGTCATTTAAGTGCCATACGTGATACACGCTTTGGGTGATCATGTCTCTTTCGAAACATGACTGACTGGGCAGAAGATTATCCCGCAGTAGGTTGCCATTACTTTCTGCAGTAGACTGGTAGCCAGCCAAGGCTATAGAACCTAATCTGCCCTGTTATTTGACTCATAGCTTAAGGAAGAAGAAATGTATTATATAATTAAGTAGTAATTAGTGAGGGATCAGTTTATTACTTTATAACAATATAAAACCGATCCCTCACTTTATGCTTAGTGGTAGTCTTAATCATCTTTTCAACTATTGTATTCAGTCAGTTAAGTGCATCTCGAAAGAGACATGACTGACTGGACAGAAGATTATCCCGCAGTAGATTGCCATTGTTTTCTGCGATAGACTGGTTGCCAGCCAAGGCTATAGAACCCAATCTGTCCTGTTATTTGACTCATTGCTAGAGGGGGAAGATATGTATTATATTAATAAGTAGTAATTAGTAGATCAGTTTATTACTTCATAACAATAGAAAACCGATCCCCCATTTTCTGCCCAGTAGAAGACATAATCATGTTTTCAACTATTATATTCAGTCAGTCAGTTAAGTGCTATACGTGATACACGCTTTGGCGATCATGTCTCGAAAGAGACATGACTGACTGGGCAGAAGATTATCCCGCAGTAGGTTACCATTGCTTTCTGCGATAGACTGGTTGCCAGCCAACGCTATAGAACCCAATCTGTCCTGCTATATAAACCATAACTGGAGGGAAGAGACGGATTAATATATTTCCTAAGGGTATTTGGGCGTATGTAAATGCGATGAATTCAATTGGAATTCGAACTCGGCTCCCTGATGTATCGTTCCGAGTTGATATCCACTGCACCACAACGAACATGGCATTCAGAATTTGAAGTTTTTCTATGCACTCTGTTCTGTATAAAGCTTTGGTATTAAAATTTTTTTAATGTTAATATTATTTTGTCTTTTTGTCATATGTTAATCTATATATGCATGAATTACACAAAATTTGTCAAATGACAACTTAACTTCCGTGATAGTGTAGTGTATATGTGACCAATATATGAATTTAGCGTTGATTGTTAGTGTTGGATATGCAATCTCCCAAAGAATATAAGAATTCAGAAACAATTTTATTTTTACATCGTTTGAGATGATTAATTATTTCTATGAATTTGATTGAACGTTTTGATTTTTTTTCATTACTTCAGTTAGGCGAATACACACGCATATATACATAAACAAATATACATACGCAACATATAATCAAAGAGCACGCGTAAGAACGGATGTCAAAGATACTCTATGTAAGTCTGTCAGACTGCTAAAACTTCGATTTGGATCAAAAATCCAAATCAATTGTCAGCAATCTGACAGACTTTGTGTGTATTTGCCTAACTGATGTACTGATGCATTTCTTCTGAAATTTTCACATTTAAAGGAGCGATCTTTATTTTTATTTCTGTTTTTTTTTATCTTTATTTGTAAATCCCTCTCTTCTGATCTCAAATGGAACCGCTACATCGAATCCATAGCTAAATCCACTGCTAAGAAGGTTGGGTCACTGTGTCGATCCAGGACGTTCTTTCCGCCTGAATCTATCCTGTATTTATACAAGTCTACCATTCGACCCTGCATGGAGTACTGCTGCCATTTATGGTCAGGCGCCTCTGCCGCCCACCTCAGTGTTCTCGACAGGCTCCAAAAGAGAGTTAGTAACGTGATAGCTGCTGACTTGGCGGCTCGACTACAGCCACTTCCCCGCCGACGAAATGTGGCCTCCCTATGTCTGTTCTATAAGTACTTTCATGGCTTCTGCTCAGAGGAACTTAAGTCACTGGAACCTCCTCAACAGGTGTTTACTCGTGCAACCAGAATGGCAACTGGGTCCCACCCATTCACAGTTAGGTTAGCCAAATGCAGACGACAATTCTACTCCTGCAGCTTTTTCTCTCGCACTTCCCGCCTGTGGAACTCGCTCCCATAATCTTGCTTTCCTGATGGCTACAACCTCCAGAAATTTAAATGCAATGTCAATACTCATCTACTAACCATTTGACTCTAGCCCTTCCCCCACCCCGTATATCCTTCCCTTTCTCTCCCCTCCCTTGCAACTGTCATCACACCTGCATTTTCATCTTTCTATTGCTTCTTTCTAATTGGTTTGTAATCCTCTTCTCCCTCCTCTAATTAATTTTCTTTCAGTTATGTAGCCCCCCCGCACATCAGTGGCATTTACGCCTTGCCCGAGGTGAAATGATTAAAAAAAAAAGATTTCATTCGTGTAAAAACTTTTGTACGATAAAGACGGAAGCTGACTATGGTTTGCTTGAAATAGGCCCACACTTCAGCTTAACCATTGAATAACATGTCTGTCTTAATTTTTACACACACACACACACACACACACACACACACACACACACACACACACACATATATATATATATATATATATATATATATATATATATATATATAACCACATAACCACATGATGAAGGTCGTCTTGAATGGGCATGCCTCCACACCCTACTGTACAAACCTGGTCTCCCTCAGGGCTCTATTCTAGACCCGACTGCTCTTCCTTATTTTCATAAATGATCTCCCAGAGGAGATCAAGTGCCAAGTAGGCTTCTACGCAGACGACCCCACAATTTACTCCCTCATCAGAAAGAAATCCGGCGTGGCGGACAAACATAACCTCGCCGCTGATCTTGAGAGGGTTCTACATTCTGTGGTGGATTACGGTAAGTGGCTTGTTAATTTCAATGCGTCTAAGCCCAAACTGCTGTCTGTCAATCATCACAGGCATCCTCTCCTGCTTCCAATAAGCATGGACCAAGCGAATCTCCCTGAGACCAATACACTGCGCCTCCTCGGCCTTAACCTCTCTTCCGATCTCAAGTGGAACCATTACATTGAGTCGTGGCTAAAATCACTACTAGGAACGTTGGGTCACTGTGTCGGGCCAGAATGTTTTTTCCGCCTCATTCCATCCTGCATATATACAAATCAACCATTCGTCAGTGCATGGAGTACTGCTGTCATATATGGTCAAGCGCCCCTGCTGTTCATCTCAGTGTTCTCGACAGGCTCCAAAGGAGAATCAGTAATGTGAGAGGTACCGACTTGGCGGCTCGACTCCAGCCACTTCCCCACTGACGGGATGTGGCTTCCCTCTGTCTGTTCTATAAACTTTCATGGCTTCTGCTCCAACGAACTTAATTCACTGGTACCCCTGCAACAGGTGTTTACTTGTGCAATCAGACTGGCAATTGGGTCTCACCCATTCACTGTTAAATCAACCAAATGCAGATGACAATTCTACTCCTTCAGTTTCTTCTTGCGCGTCCTGCCTGTGGAACTCGCTTCCATATTCTTGCTTTCCTGACTGCTACATCCTCCAGGAATTTAAATGCAATGTCAATACCCATCTCTTAACCACTTGACTCTAACTCTTTCTACATCACCCTGTATATCTTTTCCTTTCTCTCTACCTTTGCAACTGTCACCACACCTGTATTCCCATCCTTCTCTTGCTTCTTTCTAACTGGTTCATCTTTCTCTTCACTCTCCTCCTATCTAATCTTTTTACTCTGATGTAGCCCCCTGCACATCAGTGGCGTACCGCCTTGCTCGGGGTGATACATATATATATATATATATATATATATATATATATATATATATAGATAGATAGATAGATAGATAGGTGTGAGTGTGTAACACTTTTGCGATCGTCAAACAAACTGATTAATTTTTTTTAAAAATTGGTTATATTCGTGTATTTTTGTGGAAGTGGGGGAAAATCTGTCGTCACGATAGACGCAGACATACACATATATACATTTGTACACCCATCAACGCGCGCAAGGACACACACACACACACACACACACACGTACGCGCGTTCGTCACTGAGTCTTGCATAAACATGCACATGCGAATCGTGCGGGGTTCGGTATATATATATATATATATATATATATATTCGGTTGGCATATTCGAATGGCGTGTAGCGATGTCAACGTCACCACGCGAATAGTTGTCGATTTCTCGTACGTACATATGTACTTTTGATGGGTTCTGTGTGAAACTAAGAATTGCTATTATTTTATTTAAGGCTGTATCTATATGAATATGTCAGCTCTATCACTGATATTGAGCGCTTTTAAATAAATACCAGGCATATGTAATGCGTAAACCAAATAATATATATAACAAATTGCATATATATATATATATATATATATATATATATATATTGATATTTATAATTATATACATACACTTTTCATTTCATATACATACATATATATATATATATATATATATATATATATATATATATATATTTTAATTATATCACCCCAAGCAAGGCGATAAGGCCACTGATGCACAGGGGGCTACGTAAGAGTGAAAAGATTGGAAAAGAGAAAAAGCGGAAACCACATCCTAAACAGGAAACAAGGGATGAGCCTCTTCATCTGTTCAATAGACGTGAGTGGAGTGTGAACCGGGCGATAGTTTAGTCTATCTACTCCAATTGAAAAAAAAATAAAATAAAATAAAAGAGTGAAAGATTGGAAAAGAGAAAAAGAGAAAAACCAGAAACCACATCCTAAACAGGAAACAAGGGATGAGCCCCTTCACCTGTTCAATTGACGTGGCTGGAGTGTGAACCGGGCGATAGTTTAGTCTATCTACTCCAATTGAAAAAAATAAAATAAAATAAAATAAAAGACTGAAAGATTGGAAAAGAGAAAAAGAGACAATCCGGAAACCACATCCTGAACAGGAAACAAGGGGCGAGCCTCTTCACCTGTTCAATAGACGTGGGTGGAGTGTGAACCGGGCGATAGTTTAGTCTATCTACTCCAATAATATATATATTAGTCATCCAGAAGAATGAATAAATCCAAATCCCATAAACAAATAGACTTATATTTCGCAATTCCATCTTACTTCCATGTTTTATTCCTTATCCTTCATTTCTATTTCAGCTTCGAAAAGAAATTTCGCCTCTTCGCCTCTTCTCGTCAATTAGCAGTTACTATTTATATCATTTGTTTAATATTAATCCACGCTAATATATTTCTGCGCCGTTGCTAGCACATTGACCTCTACTGTCAGAACAACGCGACAAGGTCACCAACTGTCATGGCAGCCTGTCCACCTCAACCATTACTACCATTCAGACAGATTAATTATTATTAAGCTTAACTTAAAACCGTATTTAGCAAAGTGAAGAAACATGCTGAGGAGGAAGAATGTGTTTCACCATCTTTTGTATGAGGTTTATTTAAAGTTTTATTGACTCCTATTTAAACTGAGATTTTGTGAGAGAGTGGATACGAAAAGGAAACGTATATCTAACATTAAGAAAAGACAGATGATGTTTCTGGCCCATGTAATGACGAGGGACGGCTTGGAGAATCTGATACTCACAGGTCAGATAGGGAAAAAGAGAAAGAAACTCATAACATACTTAGTAAACTTGAGCAAATGGATGGTGTAGCACGGTTTTTGGAGGAGTAACAAGAGAAAAGCTGTTAAGAACTACAAGGGATAGGAAGATGTAGAGGGCCATGATCGTTCTGAAAGGACACGGCGTACAGATGAAGAAGACAAGAGAGGCTCCGAAAGAGAATCTGTAATATGATTGGTCCTGACCTGGCAGCTCGACTCCAACCACTTTCTCATCTGCGGGATCTGGTTTCCCTCTGTCTGTTCTATAAATATTTTCATGGCTTCTGCTCTGACGAACTTAAGTCGGCCTCCACTTTATCTGTGGATTTCGGTCATTTTCTTTTAATTCCAGTGTATTTTCGGGAAAGCGCTGTTTAATATCTTAAATTAAGGTTAGTGAAGGAGTGTCTGTGTGTATAAAGCTTTGCTTACAAATTCCTGTCGAAATTCCGATATGAACATTATATTTCTCCTTATTTTCCTTAGATAGATAGATAGATAGATAGATAGATAGATAGATAGATAGATAGATTAAAAAAAGATGAAGAAAGAAGAAAAAGGGAACTAAGAAAGAAAAAGAGGAACAACAACAACGTAGAAGATGAAAAAAAAAGAAAAAAGAAAAAGATGAAGAAAAGAAAAAGAGAACTAAGAAAGAAAAAGAAGAACAAAAACAAAGAAGTTTTTCTCTTTTTCAATCTTTTCACTCTTTTTTTTTATTTTTATTTTTTTTTTTCAATTGGAGTAGATAGACTAAACTATCGCCCGGTTCACACTCCACCCACGTCTATTGAACAGGTGAAGAGGCCCATCCCTTGTTTCCTGTTTAGGATGTGGTTTCCGCTTTTCTCTTTTCCAATCTTTTCACTCTTACGTAGCCCCCTGTGCATCAATGGCGTTTTCGCCTTGCTTGGGGTGATATGATTAAAAAAATAAATAAATAAATAAATCCAACAAAAAGAATGAAACGCGCGTGTTATTTGAAGAAAAAAAGGGAAGTAATGATTAAAACCGCCTATTTTTCTCCATGGATTCCACGGTTCGATATTCCATTATTGGTTTTTTCTGATTCTCCCATTTATTTTTGACATGAATGGAAAGAAGAAAAAAAAACCTTATAAAGAGCCAAACGAATTGCAAGCATTTTCCATCAATTTTCTAATAACTCTGAAGCAATGTCGACGCTGCTTTCTCTATTACTCCACAACAACTGCATGGCTTCTGAGAAAAAATAACGGGGCGGTGAAAACTTATCAAAGAACTTCTAAGCAATAAAAAAAAGAACACCCCCCCGCTGATTTTTGTTCATTTGATCGGTCTTTGAAAAGCATGACAAGTGAAGAATTTTTCAACACTTCCTCGAAGTGATTTCTGTTGACGTAAATGCTTGGTAAATTCTACCCATGATAACATAGCTCACATCAACTCTCTCTCTCTCTCAGTCTCTCTCTCTCTCTCTCTCTCTCTCTCTTTTATACTTCTCTCTCTTATGTCTATCTCATATCTCTCTCTCTCACTCTCTCACTCTCTCTCTCTCTCTCTCTCTCTCATGCCTATCTCTCATATACTCGCACTTCTTGACTGTGGAATTCCCTTCCGCTTACTTGCTTTCCCGACAGCTACAATCTCCAAGAATTTAAATGTAAAGTCAAAAGTCATCTCTTATCTTACTAACCTGCATCCTCTCTCTCTCATGCTCCTTTCTCCGTCCACTCCACTCTCATCAGCATTCTCATCCTTCTCTTACCCACTTCTTGACACCCCCTATAACCTGTCACTCTTTCTCAGAACATTCCTCCTATGTAACTCCCTGCGCAACAGTGGCAGTAAAATACCTTGCTTGGCACGATCTCTCTCATGCTCCTTTCTCCGTCCACTCCACTCTCATCAATATTCTCATCCTTCTCTTACCCTCTTCCTGACACCCGCTATAACCCGTCACTCTTTGTCATAACTTTCCTCCTATGTAATCTCCTGCAAAACAGTGGCAATAAATGCCTTGCATGGGGTCTGAATGCATGATCTTTAAGCAGAAGAATGAGCTTTTCTTTTTACTCATTTCACCCCAAGCACGGCATTCGACTACCGCTATTGCGCAGGGGGTTACACAGGGGAAAGTGATGAGAAAGAGTGTTTAGGGGGTTACATAAGAGAAAGTGATGATGAAGAGTGGTTAGGGGGTTACATCGGGGAAAGTGATGAGAAAGAGTGGTTAGGGGGCTACATATGGGGAAATTGATGAGAAAGAGTGGTTAGATATAGGAAATGTCAGAAGGAGGGTAATAGAGGGGTAAGGATACCGAGGATGAGGGTTGGGTAGATGGGAAGAGTGTTTGAGAGAATGGGTGCATGTTAGTATGTTAGGAGGTGTCTATTGACCTTACATTTAAACTCCTGGAGATTGTAGCTGTCGGAGAAGCAAGTGTATGGAAGGGAATTCCACAGGCGGGAAGTGCGAGAAAAGAAGCTGTTGGAGTAGAAATTGCGGTTACATCTTATCTTTCACTGTAAAATGGTGGGACCTAGTTGCTAATCTAGTATCGAGTGCAAATTCATACCTAGAGGACACCAGTGACCTAAGTTCATCGGAGCAGAAGCCGTGAAAATATTTATAGTAGAGGCACAGGGAAGCCACGTCACGCCGGTGAGAGAGTGACTGCAGCCGGTCTGCCAAGTCGGTATCGATCACTTTACAGATTCACCGTTGGATTTTGTCAAGAACCCCGAGGAAAATAGCAGAGGCACCCGACCAGATGTGGCAGCAGTATTCAATACACGGGCGGATGGTAGATTTATAAATATGCAGGATAGATTCAGACGGGAAAACTTTCGGGCCCTGCACAGAGAGATCGAACTAGGTATCTAGGAAATGTTTTAACAAACGTCGGGAGGTGTGTCACTAAAATCCAAAGACGCATTGGTATAGCGAAAGTTACATTACAAAGGATAAGAAGAAAAAGCGTACTGGAGTGTTACGTGATATCTGTTCTGGTGTATACTAGTGAATGCTGGACAATCTTCTCACAGATGAAGAAGATATAAGATACAAATCCTGTATCATCCATCAACTAACTAAAACACACAAAGTAAAATTACATGCCCGCAAAAGTAGATTTAAACGACTAAAAACATTTTGGAAAAACCCAGACCAAAGCAAATTTCACAAGTCGGTGTGAAATGCAAAATTCTGGATCTTGATTGGACAGCAAATAGAAAATTATATATGACGTTTTTCACATCTAGAAGTGAAAATGCTTACTGGAGCCGGCAACATGAGAAACTTCACTATTTAAACCACGTCGGTAACCGGTTAAATGCAGTCAGAATGGGAGCGGTATCTGATAGTATCTCGCTACAATGTAGGAAAGAAACTTCAAGCTGACTCGGTCACCTCTAGCCTTGGCTGCCAATTTTCTTTTCTCCTTTTTCACTCCACGCCTCTCGGACGTCAGGGCGTGTCACAGATTGATTCGACCTTTTCTTCCAATTTTATTTTTCTTCATTTTTTACTCCACGCCGCCAAAGAGAGCAACAAGAACAGCAACAACGACAACAAGACGCACTAAGTACAATTTCTTTATTTGTGTAACCTTCTCTCTCACACTGTCGTCGACCTACCAGAAAGAGGAACGAACATAAGACTTTACATTCTGCTACTATCAAACCATGAACTCTAAACTTCTGTGGACATTTTAAATACTTACATTTGTCCTTGAAAAATTTTAACTACAAAACTGCATGCATTTTTTCAATTAACATCTTTCTTCTCGCTAATAATAGATATTCAGGTAAGTACCATACGCGATACACGCTTTGGGCGATCATGTCTCGAAAAAGACATGACTGACTGAGCAGATGATTTTCTTTCAGCAGGCTGCCAGCCAGGGTTATAGAATTTAATCTGTCATGTTATTTAACCCATAACTGAAGGAACAAGACGGATTAATACCGTTTCAAAGGGTATTTGTGCATAAGTGAATGCAAGGAATTCAGCTGGAATTCGAACATAATGGCAACCTACTGCGGGAATATCTTCTGCCCAGTCAGTTATGTCTCTTTCGATACATGATCGCCAAAGCGTATCACATATTGTACTTAACTGACTGACTAAATATAATAGTTGGAAACATGATTGTCTTTTACTGGTCATAAAGTGGGGGATCGGTTTTCTATTGTCATGAAGTAATAAACTGATCCCCCACTAATTACTACTTAATAATATAATGCATCACTTCCCCCTCTAGTTTTGAGTCAAATAACAGGACAGATTGGGTTCTATAGCCTTGATTGGCAACCAGTCTACCGCAGAAAGCAATGGCAACCTACTGCGGGAAAATCTGCCAAGTCAGTCATGTCTCTTTCGAAACATGATCGGCCAAGTGTATATCACGTATGGCACTTAACTGACTGACTCTGAAAAGAATTTTTCCCTGGTAAATTCATAAATTTAAATGTACAACTAAATTGGAATCTAGGTCCCATTGATAAATGCAACCAACACTTACACTTAAATAGTTTCTTTTCTTGCACTTCCCGTCTATGGAAATCCCTTCTAGTTACTTGCTTCTTTAAAAAATGTTAAACTTTGCATAAATTTAAATGCAAAGTCAATACTCATCTACTAACCACTGGACTCTAGCTCTCTCCCCACCCCCGTATAACCTTCCCTTTCTCTCCGCCTATGCATCTGTCATCGCACCTGCTTTCTCAGCTTTCTATTGTTCCTTTCTAACTAGTTTGTACTCCTCACTCTTTTCTAATTAATCTTTTTACATTTATGTAGCCCCCTGCACATCAGTGGCGTTTCCGCCTTGCTCGGGGTGAAATGATTAAAAAAAAAAAAATTTAATCACGATCTTCTGCCTTCTTGAATCCTGTTCATCTTTAACTATTTCCTCCCTATTCTGAGTTTTCGTTTTCAACCTCTGACCTCAAGCGTACTAGTGAGATTATCAGGTTATTTTAGTAAATTAACTAAACAAGTTTTGTTCACCTCTACTGTGGCGAGGTATTGAACTCACAACTCTTTTGGTCAAGTGGCTGGATTACTTCAACCAAAGATTTTATCCACTGGGCCATGTGTTTTTGGATAATTCAGTTGCTATAAGAAAATAAATGAAACTGAGATATGCCGAAGAGGCATGCCAGGTAGAACTAGGACAATCTACTCCGGTGGATGAAATAAAGGGTTCAGATTAGCATTCCAACGTATATCACCTGAAGATGGCCGAAACTTATCACAGTCGAAACGTCGTAAATATGACCATAACGATAAGGACTTGTCTATATTTCTGAGATGAGGTAGTATTTACAGTATTTACATTATTCGGATTATTGTGCTCATCTTTGTTGTACTGCTTCAAATTTAACGTTAGACAAATTGCTAGCGTTGAAAATTATCCAAGATGGAAATTGTTTTATGTTGTAATTTTTATATATGTTAAATGTGAAGCAGGAAAACAAATGTACAGTAATTTTTAGCAACACAGTTTTACGGTTACATTTGCTATCATAACTCACCCCCCTGAAGATGATCTCGGAAAGAGGTTGAAAGTACTTGGGTACCTTAAGTAATGAATGAAAATAATATCTTTCAACCTTACAGCTCATTTCTGACATCTTTCAATTATAATACGCGAAAGATTATCCGTGAGTAGAAACGGATTTTATTAAAAATAAGCAAACATATTGTTTGCAATTTATTTAATCTGACATGTTTAAAAGAAAATTTGCTGCCTAAATACACACACACACAAACACATACATATATATATATTTTCTGAGAAAAACGCTTGTTGATAACACGTACATACTTAAACAAGAAAATAATAAACAGAAACTAAAAATCCTCGAAGCAATCTACATTAAACAATTTAAACCTGGTTTGAATACAATCAATTTTGATATTTCCAATAACGTACTCAAATGCCTGTAATCAGACCAGGGACCACAACGCCACTATTTTGTCAGTCTTCGGCCATCCGCCACGGTAGGGATGGACTTATATTTTCAATTCAATTCTCTTTATTGTTAATAACTTAAATGTTCTATGTTTACTGTGTGTTAATATCTATTCTTTGATAATGGCTTATGTGAGCCGAAAGCTTAGACCCGATAAAAAAATCAACAATTACTGTGATTTTTTGTTGTCCTTCAACGATATCACCATCAAGTATATTAGACGGTATGAACGGATTCTACACAAAATTAATAGACAAAACTTGTCTATAATATTCAATGAAACCTGCATTAATGAAAAAATGCTGCCAAAATACACACACACAATATATATATATATATATATATATATATATATATATATATATATATATATATTATAATCTGCCACTGTTGTGCAGGGGGTTACATATGAGGAATGTCATGAAGAGTGCGAGGTTGCAGGGGGTGTCAGGAAGAGAGTAGGAGAGGGAAAAGATTACCGATGAGACTGGGGTAGACGAGGAGGAATGTTATGAGGAGTGAGAGGTTGCAGGGAGTGTCAGGAAGAGAGTAGAATAGGGAAAAGATTACTGATGAGAGTGGGTGGGAGAAGGAGGAATGTTATGAAGAAAAGAAGAGGTTGCAGGAGGTGTCAGGAAGAGAGTAGGAGAGGGAAGAGAGTAATGATGAGAGTGGGGTGGATGTAGAAAAGCATGAGAGAGAGGATGTAAGTTAGTGAGACAGGAGATGACTATTGACTTTACATTTAAATTCTTAGAGATTGTAACTGTCAGGAAAACAAGTATGCAGAAGAGAATTCTACAGGCGGGAAGTGCGAGAAAAGAAGCTGAGGGAGTAGAATTTCCGTTTACAATTTATTGGTTTCACAGTAAAAGGGTGGGACCTCGTTGCTAATCTTGTGGCTCGAGGAAATTCGTATATAGGGGGTAACAGTGAGCTAAGTATATATATATATATATATATATATATATATATATATACAGAAAATCTATGAAGGTGCCAACAAACCCACCTAAGTTTCACCCTACGGCTCGTCAGGGTAAATTGGGGCCTGGTAGGTTTGTTGGCGCTTGCATAGATTCTGTCTTTCGTATTGAGCACTTTAGTGTTAGGGTTTTCGTCTTGGGTTTTTTTTTCTTTCCTACGAGTATTTGACTTTTTGTTCATGTACTTCGTTTGTTTCTTTTTTTTTACTTCCCCTCCTTTTCCCACCGTGTTCGTCCTCGGTGGGTTATTCAAGACGATCTTAAATATAGTATAACTATTACTAGTATTAGCAGAATTATTTCTGTTACTATTAATATTGTTATGATTATTATAGTTATAATATATATATATATATATATATATATATATAAATTGGAGTAGATAGACTGAACTATCACCCGGTTCACACTCCACCCACGTCTATTGAACAGGTGTAGAGGCTCATCCCTTGTTCCCTGTTTAGGATGTGGTTTCCGGCTGTCTCTTTTCCAATCTATTCGCTCTTACGTAGCCCCCTGCGCACCAGTGGCCTTACCGCCTTGCTCGGGGTGATAGGATTAAAAAAAAATTATTCATGTATCGAGGCAGCAGATAATTTTCTAAACATATACTGTTAAATATAAGAGGCAATGAATGTCTATTATGTTTAATCATGAGGCCGTTCTAAACGTCGTATTTTGGCTTTAATTTCAGTTGAAAATAGACAAAAATTCTCCAACATTTGGATAATTTTTATTAATTTGGTTCTAAGCTTTTGTATTACCGTCTTAATAAGCTCTCTGAAGATGGCTCATGTGAGCCGAAAGCTTAGAACCAAATTAATAAAAAATTATCCAAATGTTGGAGAATTTTTGTCTTTATTTAGAACGGCTCATGATTAAACATTATAGACATTCACTGTCACTTATATTTAACAGTATATATATATATATAACTTACATGATGTAATTAAGCAATCGAATAAATTTTGTTTCGCTTTGTTCAGTTTTGTTGAGCTCTAAACGTGAGCGTGTTTGCTCACACGAACATCTCTGGTCTTTTTTGCAAATACAGTGTATATTGTATAAAGTTCCTCTTACGAGTTCTGTTTTTACAAATGTACCTTTGGAATACAGGTTCGGCGTCTTCTACTCAGCGCGGTGTATGATTCAGTGCGCATGAGCAAACTCGCCGAAAGCTGAAAACGAGGCAATATGAATAATCACGCAAACACGTTACAACTGAACAAAGGCACAACGGATAAAACGCACAGATGCAGATGATATAAGATTGGTAGACATCCTTTGAATTTTGCAGGCAGAATTATGAAAGGACTGATTTCGATCAGGAGTTTGATGAATATCGTTTATCTCCATTAAATGTACTTCGTTGAAAAGACGTTGATATTTTCTTTTTCAAAATCCCTTTTAAATTCACATAGACCTCGGCAAACAGAGGATCTTTTTTTTCCGAAATGATAATGCACAATGGTCTCTTATCTTCCATTTGAAGACGACATTTTGTAGCGGATTTAAAATAGATATCTTTGGTTCAACATGAAACTTCCTGCCGAGAAATGAATAAACAAAGAAGATTTAACCATCCTTAGTTTCTTCATATATTTATATATATATATGAGTGAATAAAGAACGAAGGAAAATTTGCAACGTTCAAATTATTAATTTAAAATAGTGCTCGATATGTAATGTAGAGCTGTGGATATTTATTATAAATTATAGTTTAGAACATGTACAAATTTTTATCTTTTACAAAATGTACATTTTTTTTTTTCGATATTGAAATGACAATGTCTCCTCAGGTGGTGTGGAAAGGAATGGAAATCCTCTTTTCTTGTATTTGGCGAATCGTGTGTAAGATGTAGATGGGGGTTAGTGATAAAGGGATAAGTCTTGGAAATTGTCCGTTGGAATTTTGAAAATGGGAGTTTGTTGGTGATAGAGTTGATTAATGAACTTGTCGGGAATTTTGGAGGCAGATTTAATATTAAGATATGGTATAGCTTTTTTATGGCGTAGTGGCTGGATTTTTTTCTTCGAGTTTAGTGAAGGAGGTGCAAAAGTTTAAATATCTAGGAAGTGTTCTAACAGGAGATGGAAAGTGCGACACAGAGATCAGAAGGCGAATTGACATGGCAAAGGGCGCGTTCCAGAAGCTGAGCAAAGTACTAACACACAGGAAAATTTCACTAGAAACAAAGAAAAGAGTGCTAGACTGCTACATGATGTCAGTTCTTCAATACGGCAGTGAATGCTGGACAATATCATCGAAAATGAGGACAAAACTGGAAGCAGCGGAAATGTGGTTCTACAGAAGGATGCTGCGGATAGCGTGGACTTAACATGCAAGCAACGATGAGGTGTTGGAAAGAATGGCAACCAAAAGGAAATTAATACCGAGCATCAGGGAGAGACAACTGAAGTTCCTGGGACACGCAATGAGGAAGGAGAGCTTGGAGAACCTGATACTGACTGGACAGGTAGAGAGAAAGAGAGACAGAGGAAGGCAGCGGATAACATATTTGCAGGGCCTGGTCGGGTGGATGACGGAACGGGGCTAACCAGGAGTAACGGGAACAAATATGCTGAGGGCCACAAGGGATAGGGAGACGTGGAGGGCCATGATCGCCTACGTCCTGAAGGGACAGGGCACATAGAAGAAGAAGAAGAGTAAGGAAGTGTAAGGGTGGGGAAGAATAGAATCTACAAATATTGTATTAACTCTAGAAATGAAAAGAAAATGTACTTTTAGTTTTAAAAGCGAAATTTAAATTAATTTTCAAAACGAAATCAGGATTTCTTTCTTTTTTCTTTTTTCTTTTTTTTTTACTGTAACCGAATTATAAGTCGGTGAAACTAAAACAAAACAGATAAAGGAATTTAAATACCTGGGAAGCCTTCTGACATAGGATGGAAAGTTTGACACTGAGATCCAAAGACGCATTGGCATGGCCAAGGGCGCGTTGTAAGCTAACCAGATTACTGAGAGACAAGAAACTCTCAGTGGAAACAATGAAAATTTTGCTGGACTGCTATGTGATATTTGTTCTAATCTATGGTAGCATACGTTAGACGATCACCTCAGTGATGAAGTAGGGTCTCGAGGCAGCAGAAATGTGGTTTTAAAGAAGGATGCTGAAGATACCGTGGATTTCTGGGACAGGTAACGAGGTAGGAGGGTCTAGGGAATCTAATACACACAGGACGGATAGAGGGAAACAGAGACAGGATAAAGCAGCGCGATACATATCTGATGGGCTTCAGCTAATGGATGGTGTATCGGGAGTTGGGAAAGATACCAAGAAGAAAAATATTAAGAACGATAAAAACAAAAAAAAACAGGAGCACGTGGAGGTCCATGATCGTCTCTGTCCTGATAGGACTTGACACAGGAAGAGAAGTTCACTATTTAGATAATACAGTATAACCCGGATATAAGAGACCCTGATATAAGATAAATTCGGATATAAGAGCGATTTTCTCTGGTCCGAAATTACAGCCTGTGGTAATGTATCTAAAATAGACCATTGGAGTAGATAGACTAAACAATTGGAGTAGATAGACAAAACTATCGCCCGGTTTAAACTCCACCCACATCTATTGAACAGGGGAACAGGCTCATCCCTTGTTTCCTGTTTAAGATGCGATTTCCGGTTTTCTCTTTTCCAATCTTTTCACTGTTTTCTTTATTTTTTTTTTTTCAATTGGAGTAGTTCGACTAAATTATCGCCCGGTTCACACTCCACCCACGTCAATTGAACAGGTGAAGAGGCTCATCCCTCGTTCCCTGTTTAGGATGTGGTTTCTGGTTTTCTCTTTTCCAATCTTTTCACTCTTTTTTTTTTCAATTTTAGTAGTTAGACTAAACTATCGCCCGGTTCACACTCCACCCACGTCAATTGAACAGGTGAAGAGGCTCATCCCTTGTTCCCTGTCTAGGATGTGGTTTCCGGCTTTCTCTTTTTCCAATCTTTTTATTCTTACGTAGCCCCCCTGCGCATCACTGGCGTTATCGCCTTGCCTGGGTGATATGATTAAAAAATAAGACCAAACCCGGATATAAGAGAACATGCAGACCAAATCAAAACTTACCCTGCATCGGATCAGTCAATGATTCCATTAAGTTTATAACAATGGTGTTTAGTATTTTTAGTTGCGCATGTGTGTGTGGGGGGGTGAAATGTTTCCACAGACATTTTGAAATAACAAAAAAAAAATATTTCATATTTCTATTATTAGAAGAATGTATGTCCTTGCCTGTTCCCGGCACTCTGTTTTCGTTATGATTCAGTTTGGACCCCCCCCCCCACCCAATATCCCGTTTAATTTGTCCCCTTTTTGTTTCACGTCTGAATCAGAATTTTTTCATGTCCAACCCAAATTATTTTTCTCCTCCCCTTCCCAGTAGAAAGAGTGTGGCTTGATTTTGTATGACAGGCAGAATACAGTAACCTCTTTGTTTTGTGGGTGGGTTGGGACCAGCTAACACAATGTTTTCTGTTCTTATTTTTAGTTTCTTTTCTTTTTTGGGATATTATATCATGGCCCCTCCCCCTGTGTCATTTCACGGAATATTTTTAAAATATATTTTTGTATTAAATATTATCAAAAAATTATTGTAAAAAGAAATTTTTATGCTCATGTGTGATATTTATAGGTTCCCTGGAGTGTTTGTTGAATTCTGGTATCTGACAAGTATGAGTGTCGAAGGATAAATTCTTTTAGTGCAAGAGAAAAATTGTAACGAATGCCTGGGTCACGAATGAAATTAGCTAGGAATAAGATAGCGTATTGCATGACCAACCTCAGTTTTGTTCCCCCCTCCCTACTAGGCCTTGTGCCGCAATTGTGTAAGATTGACACAATAAATACATATTATTAGAAGGCGTTCATGTGGCTTAATATTATGTGATCCTGTATGGAGAAGTCAGTTTATTATTTAATAAAAATAGCAAATTGATATCCCATTTTATGTACATCAAAATTTTATATTAATATGAATTTTGAAAAATATCATGCAAGTCGTTTCTATTACGAGAACGTTCTCAAATCAGTGTTATCAAATATATTTTTCTAAATATATTCACAGGTTGCTTTATGACAGGAAGACCAGTTTATTCCACCAAAATAACAGTAAACTGATCCCTCTTTTTAATCCAGTAGAATTACGAAGATATATAAAACGTAATGTGCACACACAAATTGGTATATATATATATATATATATATATATTAATTCAGATACTTCAATCCAAGGGGAAAAAGCAGGAAGGGAAATTCCAAAAACCCGATCCTAATTAATATTAAAAATTTTATTTTAATATTAAAAAATGATACAGGAAGAGAGCTCCATGTAATAAAAAATTACAGAGCAAATATATATATTAAAAAAGGATTAATTCAAAGATGCTGAATGGCCATTTCGATATGAAGATCCCCACGGGGGATAACACATCACCTCACCAACAGAAAAATCCTTTCAGAAACTGGAGAAAAATTAGTCTACTTTTCCTTTTTTAATATATATATATATATATATATATATAAGTCATCCACAGACAAGCCTCATTCGGTGTATCACAACTCATCAGTGTAGCTAGACACATCCACTTGCTTCTGGCCGGGATAGAAACTCGATCAGTCAGAATCGTTACCCCCACTTCATGGAATCAGAGAAGAGGATTCTTAATGTGTTGTATATAAGCAGTGTATACACACGCCTGTGACCGAAAGAACACAATTCATTTCTGAAGAGTAATGCATATATATATATATATATATTGAGTGATTGTTTACTACTTATTTTTTGGTCCTAATAGGGTTAGACCAGTACACATTTGTATTAAAAAGTGTTCTATACAATTATATTGTAGAACCTTTGAATATTTTCCATTTTTAAACGAGTTATTTCGCTACCCAGGTTTCTACCATGAGTGGTGTCTTCAGGCGATTTTTAACAACTGATTTTACCTCTAAAATCAGTTATATGTCTAACATCCACAGATGTTAGACATCCGATTGCCAGGTTTTAAACCCGACCGAATCGACATCAGTCGGCGACTCCACCTCTGAGCTACCTCTGAGCAGCCTTTTAGCACGTGGTATACCATGTAAACATACGCCAGTAGCTAAGATATATATGAGTTTTCTCCTCTCTCTCTCTCCCTATATATATATATATATATATATATATATATATATATATATATATATATATATATATATATTTAACTTGGTTATAAACAACCGACAATTTGAAATAAATTGTTCGATAAAAAATAATGTTCAAACAATTCATTTCATATATATATATATATATATCTATATATATATATATATAACATAGTGATGACCCACATATACTGTCTTACTATGTATAGGAAAAACTACTAAAAAGTTGTAAGTTAAAAATGCATTTTTTTGACAGTATTTATTTATTTCTATTATTATATTTGATATTTCAGACCGTCCTCGGCCTTTCATAAGAAACAAATGATTTTAAAATTTAAATTAGAAACGTTTTTGCGAGAGCGTTCGTCCGAGAGGTTGCTTACATCACGTGACGCACAAAGCGATAGATTGTTTTAAATATTTGTAAACGTAAACCGATCTTTAATAATACTTTTAAATTTTGTTTTAGAGAAAATTTTTAATTGTATCAAAAAATGTTTAACTATTGAAATATTTATAAAGATTCAAAACACCTAAGTCCCTATTTAACCCTAGCCTGTGTGTATTTAATTTTAAAATCCAGTATTTTTCTTTCTTTCTGCGTGAGTGTGTAGAATATGTAGATACAATACACCAAGGGATAGGGAGACGTGGAGAACCATGATCGCCTACGTCCTGAAGGGACAGGGCACATAGAAGAAGAAGAAGAAGAAGAAGGAAATTCTCTGATGATTATTAGAGAGCAGATAATTTTTCCAAACATATACTGACAATGAATGCCTATTATGCTTAATCATGAGCCGTCCTAAAAAATCGTATTTTAGCTTTAATTTCAGGTGAAAATAAAGGAAAAATTCTCCAAAATTTGGTTCTAAGCTTTCGGCTCACTTTAGCCATCTTCAAAGAGGTTACAGGGACGTTAACATAACAACATCCACCATTAGCAATTTTATCTTGTGTTAACATAAAACTTTGCTAAGCAACGATAACAGTTACCAAATAGTAAACGCAGTTCGTAAATTTGTATTACGGTTCTATATATATATATATATAAACTTATTTATAAATGGAACTTTGTCTCTGTGTGTGTGTGTGTGTTCGTTACCTATAAACTCCGAAAAGGCTGAACCTATTTTCTTGAAATTTTACACAGTTGTACTATAAGCGTCTGCGAGTGTCCTTAGCTAGGTTTTGTGTCGAGGTACCCCGATAAATATCGAACATCGATAATCGAAAAAATCGGGTTATAGAAGGAGTGGTCCAATTTTAACCAAATTTGATACACTCATAGACAAAGACATAAGAAACGATATTTCAGAAGTTTCAAGGTTGCAGCAGTTCTTACAATAGTGCAGAGAATCGATAATATATATATATATATATATATATATATATATATATATATATATATATAAGGCAAGATGTTTGTGTGTGTGAGTGTCTGTTTATCTGTCTGTTTGTCCTTTATACAAATCCACAATCTTTTATCCGATTTTCACCAAACTTCACACAAATATTCTTTAGGCTGAGTCTGAGCTCCAGGATCATGGATTAGTTTTAAAGCTTTCATTACACTCGAGAAACGCTGGGATATACTGCTAGTAGATAGATAGATAGATAGATAGATAGATAGATAGATAGATAGATATGAACAGACTGAGATAGATAGATAGATAGATAGATAGATAGATAGATAACAAAAAGATTAACCGCACATATTATTTGATTATAGAAATGAACGTTTTCTGGAAGAGGTGAAATACAGCAACTTGGTACACAGTATGCCACAAGGACCCCAACGATCCTCCATATATTTGGAATTCAATTCCAAGACTGTAAAACCCTTTTTTTTCTATTTACCCATAGCTGGGTGGGAAAGAACAGATTTATTCACATCTCTTATAAGGGTATTAACGTAAGTGAATGTGATGAACTCGACATTCGGCATCCATTTGTCCATATATATATATATATATATATATATATATATATATATATATGTTTAACATATTAATGTATGATATGCTAAGCATCCGAAGATTACTGAAATGCATGATATATATATATATATATATATATAACATAAGTTGGCGATGTTCGGGGAAGCAGTCAGTTAATTAGAATTTTTTATTTCCGTTCCTCCCTTTGCTTTTCTTTTAGTTCAGTGTTGATAAACCTTTCTCTTAGCAATTCTTCTGAGGTTTGCAAACAGCCAGTAATCGTTGGCGGCCACATTTGGAGAATAGGGTGGATGCTCAGGCAATTTGAAGTTCAGTTCACGTAGTTTTGCCATCGTTGCGATCGACTTGTGACTCAGAGCGTTGTCTTGGTGAAAAATTAGTTTTTTCTTCTTCATTTGTGACCATTTGGTGGTGGTGGGGGCGATTTCTTCCTTTAAACGCACCGATGATGCTGTATAATATTTGCTATTAATGGTTCTTCCTTTCTAATGGTAATTACTGAACAAAATATTTTGGGCATCCCAAAATACCGAGGCCAGTAACTTGCCTGCTGATGTTTGCGTATTTGGTCGCTTTGGTCGGCTTTCACCTGCTGCAGTCCACTACGCTGACTGCTGATTTTACTCCAAAGTGAAATGGCGGTTCCATGTTTCATCCATTGTCACATATTTACACAAACAAAAACACCTGCTTGTTGCGTTGAAACAGTTGCAAACAACGCTCTGAATCGTCGACGCGTTGTTGTTTTTGAGAGACTGTGAGCAAGCGCGGCACTCACTATGAACACAGCTTTCTCATTGACAAATATTCATGCAAAATGGTGAATACACTGCCTTCTGATATGCCACTGTACTGCTATCTCACTTAATTTTAATTTACGATCGGCCAAAAGAAGTTGGTGGATTTTTTTGGTGTTTTTAGGGAGAACTGCCGATTTTGCGCGGCCTGAGCGTTCAGCAATATTTGTGTCTGTACGACCGCGTTAAATGTCAGCAAACCACAACTTAACCGTTGTTTCCGACGGAGCAGTGACCGAATAACACTTATCAAGACATTTGCTTGAACAGTAGTTTTTCTCATCAGAAAGCAATGCTTCATCAAGACGCAAAATACAGATTTTTCCATTGTTTTTGAAATGTACAATAGTGGCTTCACTTAAATAACTGCAAATTGTAAACTCATAATCCGATTGGGCTTAAATCTTGTCATGTGCCATTTGAAGATGAGTATTTCATAATAATTTAATGAATTTTTTAATAGTAGCGCCGTGTATATGTCAGGCCAGGGAATTATTGAGTGATGTGTTTCGTCTGAAAAGAAAAAAGTTAACCACAGCAACTTGTATGTCCTTTTTGAAGAAACTTATATATATATATATTAAACAAGTTGTGTGAAACGATAGAGACAACATAGTCTTAAATATTTTCTTTTGAATTTTTTCATATTTTCTGATTAGACATTTTATTTCCTATATATATATATATATATATATATATATACTAGCATCATAGCCCAGCGTTGCCCGTGCGACTCAGAACATTTTAGTAGTAGTAGAAGTTGCTAATGAGAGTAATAGATGGAAATCATTTACAGGCAGTTGATTTCCTGTATAAAATATTTAGCGAAAAAATAAAAGTTTTATTTTTGAAATTTTATTTTCTGATGTATGAAGTATTAAATCTGAAAAAAAAAAAAAAAAACTTAAATAATTAAATTAACCATTGGCACTTTTTTTTTTTTACATATTTTGTTTGAAAAAACAGTTTTTTTTTTAATATTTCGTTTGCTTCAAAAATACGTTGAAAAATATTCACATTTTTTTGTTGACCAAATGAATTTTTAAAACGTCGGAATAAAAATTAAATATAAAGGCTCTTTTTTTTTTAATAAAAAATATTTTAGTCTCGTTTGACACGTGTGATTTGATTTCTTGGATGTAATTCAGCAACCATCTTAGATCTTAGATGTTTTACGGAGCAAATGTAAACATTCTGCACCATTGGCCAAAAAATTAGAAAGGGAAAATTGCTAAACTTAAACTCATAAAATAATGTGTCGACCTGGCTTCCCTGTAGATATGTGTCCCTAGAAAGTTTGAAAGTCGTAGCTTAAAAAATGTAGGCGTGCATAGGAAACAGTCACAAAAGACTCACAAATTGCCTTTTATATATATACATACAAGGAGTTCTCCCTTTTTTATTTTGTTTTTAATTATGTCACCCCAAGCAAGGTATTCCACAGGGGGTTACACAGTGCGATAGACGAGTTAGGATGTACATAGGGGGAGAGTCGGAGAGAATGGGAGGGTTAGTGTGTTGGGAGGGGTCTATTGACCTTACATTTAAACTCCTGGAGGTTATAGCCGTCGGGGAAGCAAGCATGGGGAAGGGAATTCCACAGGCGGGAAGTGCGAGAAAAAAGTTGTTGGAGTAGAAATTGCGGTTACATTTCATCGGTTTCACTGTAAAAGGGTGGGAACTAGTTGCCAATCTAGTATCTCGTGCGAACTCACATCTAGGGGGCACCAGTGATTTAAGTTCATAAGAGCAGAAGCCATGAAAGTATTTGTAGATGAGGCACAGGGAAGCCACGTCACGCCGGTGAGAGAGATACTGCAGGCGGTCAGCCAAGTCGGTATCAATCACATTACAGATTCCCCGCTGTATTTTGTTAAGAAGCCCGAGGAGAATAGCAGGGACACCCGACCAGATGTGGCAGCAGTACTCAATACACGGGCGGATGGTAGATTTATATAAGTGCAGGATAGATTCAGGCGGAAATAATTTCCGGGCCCTGCACAGGGAGCCGACTTTCATAGCTGCGTGTTTTGAAATGGATTCGACGTAGTCATTCCACTTGGGGTCCGCTGAGAGTGTCAGGCCAAGCAGGCGTAGTGTTTTACTCTCTGGGAGGCAAGCCTATTCCATGCTAATGGGAGGGCGGTGCGGTCGTCTGTGGTAGTTAATTGACAGCAGCTTCGTTTTGGAAGAATTGAATTTTACAAGCCATTTCCTACCCCAATACACCACGGATTGGAGGTCCTTTTCAAGCTCAGCCGCGAGGTTCGCCTTATCATCAACATCAGATTTTTGATCGAGGCGAGCGTATACTGTGGTATCGTCAGCGTACATGCCTACTTGTGATCTTATGGCATCGGGGAGATCATTGATGTAGATTAGAAAGAGCGTAGGATCTAAGATAGAGCCTTGGGGGACACCCGCGTTTGTAGGGTAGTTCTGGGAAGCATGTCCGTTTAAAACCACCTTCAGTGTGCGGTTGGAGAGGAATGACTGGATTGTCCAACAAAAGTCCAGTAATGCCGTAGCTTCGCAGTTTCCGTAGAAGGCCGGCATGCCATACTCTGTCGAATGCTTTAGAGATATCCAGGTCGACAGTTCGGGCTTCACCATTCTTGCCGAGAGCCTGGTAAATATATTCGGTGATGGTCGTTAGCATATCAGCAGTAGACCTGGTGAAGCGGAAGCCATACTGTTTGTCCGATAGGAGCCCGTGGGCCGTGAGACGCTGAACGACCTCGGCATTGATAATGGCTTCGAACACTTTGCAGAAAATCGGAAGAAGGCTGATAGGACGGTAATTTGCGGGGTCCGATGGTTCCCCAGTGTTCTTGAATATTGGAACCACAGAAGAAGACTTCCAACAGGCAGGAAAGCAGGAGGAAGATAGGCAGAGGTTGTAGAGCTTAGAAACGACAGAAGAGAGTTCAGGGGCACATTTCTTCAAGACTATGATTGGGATTCCGTCCCCACCACTCGTTTTGTGAGGGTCAAGTTTTGAGATTATGCTAGAAATCAGCGAGAGCGTGATGTGGACGTCATTCAGTTGGGCCTCAGTTCTAGATGGAAAATCGGGTGTCTGGACTCCAGACGAATCCAGACAGGAATTGGTCGAGAATCTACGGGCAAAGCATTCAGCCTTGTCGTTGATTAGTGGGGGTATTGAGGACTTACTCTTGTTGAGCACGCTTTTGCAGAGGCGCCAGTAGTCTTTGGCTCCGAACTCAGAGGATGCTATGCGCTGCTTCATTCTGGCAGCAAACAGCATCTTAGCTTCGTTAAGTGTCTTATTACGAGCTGAGGTGAAAAGGCGCCTGTTTTGGTTTGACGCGTGGCTACGATAAAGCCGGAAGAAGTGATTCCGGTGGGCAATGGCGGCCAAGCAAGCGGGCGAGAACCAGGGAGATGAATGGGATTTAAGCTGAAATTTCCTGGCAGGGATGAAAGCATCGATGCCAGCCTTAACCCAGGAGGAGACCTCTGATGCACAGTCTTCGACGGGAAGACTAAAAACATTGTTCCAAGGGACGTCGCAGAGGAAGTCACGGAACGAATCCCAGTCTGCTCTTTGATAGCAGTAGGATATTCTGCTGGTCTGGGTTTCTTGGGTAGGGGTGGAGTGGAACGAGAAACAGAAACTACGGCGTGGTCAGAGGGCAGTGCTGTCTGGTGGTGCAAGAATTTGGGGTGGAAGTGAAGCAGAGGTCTAGTAGCGAGTCCCTTCCGTTAGGGCTATTGGAGAAACGCGTGGGGAAGTCCAGCACTTGCGTAAGGGATTGGGAGATTGAAAAATTAAAGGTGTGGACACCAGCAGTGTCGGTTAGAGAGTTTTCGAGCCACTTAGTGTGGTGGACGTTAAAGTCACCAAACACGAAAATATGGGAAGATGGGTGAGAAGAAATGGTCTTGTCGATATTGTCAGAGATGCTGTCAAGTACTGAACAGTCAGAGGAGGAGGGGGAGCGGTAGAGGAAGAAGAGATAGCTAACGGAGCTTAGAAGTGAGAGACGGAAGCACATGCAAGAGTGGTCCAGGGATTCTAAAGATGTTACTCTAGCTAGGGGAGGTGTTCGCTGACAGATACGCCAAGCCCATGCATATGGACATTGGAGTCCTTCCTGAAGAGGGGAAGGTAACAGAGAACATAGAACTCAGAGGAGGGGATAGACGGGTCAAGGTTAGTTTTACACAGGGCTAAGATATCAGGTGAGTTAGTTTGGAGGAATGATTCTACCCTAGAAAGGTTAGTGCGGATACTGCAAATGTTAGTGAACGTGACACAGAGAGGTTTGGGCGTTTTCCGAGTAGCTGGTTTGAGTTGGGTATTTTGTTTTTTTTTCATGGTGTTAAGACAAAAACTACAAATTAATTGAATTCTGATAAAAAGCAATATACTTTTAGGTTATTTGAAAAAATATTTTCAGTCAAAAATTAATCATGTTGAAAAAGAAATGTTAAACTTGAAAAAAAAAAAGAAATTTTTAAATATACATGAAAGACAATCTGTGAGTCTGTGAGTAACTGTACCCTATGCACCGCCTACATTTTTTAAGCTACGTCATTCAAACTTTCTTGGGACACATATCTACAGGGAAGCCATGTTGAGACATACTTTTTGAGTTTATGTTTAACAATTTTCCGTTTCACACTTTTTGGCCAATGCAGCCTATTGTTTACATTTACTCGTAAAACATCTAAGATCTAAGATGGTTGCTAGATTACGTCACAAAAATCAAATCACACGTGACAAACGCGACTAAAATGAATTTTTAAAACGTCGGAATCAAAATTAAATATAGAGGGTCATTTTTTTAATTTTTAATAAAAAAATATTTTAGTCCCTGTCTTTAAATTATTATATATATCACTCAGCTATATATATATATATATATTCCATTTTTAAACGAGTTATTTCGCCACCCAGGTTTCTACCTCAGACGATTTTTAATCACTGATTTCACTGTTTACCGTTTTTCTTTTTAAAAACGCTCTTCTAACGGTGTTTTATTTAAACGTTCACGTGGTAGGGAATTTATGAACGCGCAATGTTTAGATTAAAACGGATTGTGACGTTTTCATCCATGGTTGTATCAACCTAAGAGGTATTTCTTAGTGTGGATGCATTTAGTCATAATTTCCGTTCTTTCATTTAACAGTTCGTCTTTATTTGGGTATGTCATAATTTCTAATTTTTCTTCTTGGCACAGTCTACATATTTGTCCACCATTGTAAGGCTTGGCTGTTTTTGCAATGTTCCACGTTATGTCTGGGTCTTTTCCATATTTTGATTTCAATTTCCAGACGTGTTTATCCAATTTTGTATTGTTTTTAATTTTTCTATTTTAAATGTAGATCTGTGATTATAGGCATCCGCTGACTGTAGTTTCGCAACGCATCTGTACGGTTAGTCATTCAATTGTTTCTAGCTAAAACTGAAACGGTGACCGATTTGAGAGCAATCGGAGTTTCTGTAACTAACCTATCGGCGCACAGTAGAGGAGGACAGATTTTGGCGTGTTATATACACAAGGTAAACACACGCCAGTAGGCAAGAGTGTTCAAAGCACTACTGGGGAACGATGGGTAAATAGCAGTAAGTAGCTACTGTTTTTAAAGTCTACCATTTCTCGAGAGTGATCAATCGGCGGGCGAGAGCGTAAATAGTCATCTACAGACAGCCATGTTTCGCTCTATCATAGCACATCAACACGGTTAGACATCCGATTGCTTCCAAGAGAGGAAATCTGTAAACGAAGATAATAATTCAAAAAGAGTTGGGAGCTAAAAACTTACCCATCGAAATAAATTATATTCTATAATAAATTATAATTTATAGTTGATATATATATATATATATATATATATATATATATAAGAGACAATGAATGTCTATTATGTTTAATCATGTTTAATCATGAGCCGTTCTAAACGTCGTATTTTGGTTTTAATTTCAGGTGAAAATAAAGACAAAAATTCTTCAGCATTTGGATATTTCTTTTAAGTTGGTTCTAAGCTTTCGGCTCACATGAGCCATCTTCAGAGAGGTTACGAGGACGTTAACATAAAAACATCCAACATCAGCGACGATTTTATTTTATGTTGTCATAAAACTTTGCTAAGCAACGATAACAGTTACCAAAAATAGCAAACGCGTGGGAGATCGAAATGATAATAGAACCATATATTTAAATGCAATGTAATGTGTTATGGGATGTGCGTTGTGGTGCAGTGGATATCGGCTCGGAACGAGAAACCGGGGAGACGAGTTCGAATTCCAGCTAAATCCATTGTATTCACTTACGCGCAAATACCCTTGGGAAAGGTATTAATCCGTCTCTTCCTTCCAGTTATGGGTTAAATAGCAGGACAGATTGGGTTCTATAGCCTTGGTCGGCAACCAGTCTACCGCAGAAAGCAATGGCAACCTACTGCGGGATAATCTTCTGCCCAGTCAGTCATGATCGCCCAAGCGTGTATCACGTATGGCACTTAACTGACTGAATGTGTTATGACCCGATTTAAACAGGATTTTAAGTGTCGGTTGTTTGGATTTAATGTAGATGGCCTACAATATCTGAGGATTCTTTTTATTGTGTGTATGAGTGAGGATTATTGTATTGTTGACTAAAATCTGTCTGATATTACCTACATGGCTATGTTTATATATATATATATATATCAGCATGCAGTGTGAGTATAGAAGAATCCAAAGGGGTATCCTGTACATACAGTGGTAGGATAACTCTCTAAGAGAGCTCTTAATATATATATGTATATAAATCTATATAGAGCAAATATAAGAAAAATTAAGGCAGACACATTATTTCATGATAAATCAGAAGTATAGGCCTATTCCAGGCGAACCCTCATCAGCTTCCGTCTTTATTTTTACAATTGTACAATAAAGACGGAAGCTGATGATGGTTCGCCTGAAATAGGCCTAAACTTCCGATTTAGCATGGAATAACGTGTCTGCCTTAATTTTTTCTCATACATATATATATATATATATATATATATATATATATATATATATATATGTTAAATACAACAAAAAAAGGAAAGATTTTATTAATTTTTGATTTAATTTTTCCGGTATTCTTACATGCTTTTTTTTCGCTGGAGATAATGAATGTAAAAATATACCATAATTTTCGACTTTCCAAGCGCTTTCAGCTTCATTACAGGCCATTTTTAGGAATGTTTATTTTTCCGGTGTTGTTTTGCCCTCATGCTTGTAATTTTTTCTGTTTTTATTGTTTTGTTTTGTTTTTGTATTTTGTTTTATAGAAGAGCTTTTAACGCGCATAAACGCGCATATGTACACCTACACCGGCACACTCAACCTATTTTATTTGACCCTGAAAATATTCCCCTTCATTATGCCCCCTATATTTCACCCACTGTTTGGATTTTCGCAAACATCGACGTTAGGGAAGGCGAGGTAGAACGCATCAATTCATGTCTTTGCGAGCTGCTTTAAACAACGTAACAAATCGGTAGAAAGCTCATCGATCAGAATGATCGATTTTGTTGCTGAAACGATTGTTCGAAATACGTGAGTAGAAATAACGACTTTATTATAGTTTGAAAAAGAACCGCTCTCATGCTTAGTAGGATTCATTTATTTGGCTTACCCATGTGATACAGTGTAACTACACTCGGAGTGACGGTCAGTAGTCGATTTGGAGTGAAAAACAAAGAAACTGAAGATTTTGAATGCATATTTCTTTTAATAAATTCACAAGTAATGCAAGTCTCAAGAGTCCTTCAAACTAGCTGTTACGGAATTAATTGTATTCCTGTAGGAGGCGAGAGTGGATGCAGATTATAAGGATAGATACTGATTGATACGAGAGTTAAACTCTTCAAAGTGAAAATAGCAGCCATCAAAAATCAACCTTTCGACAGACTGTTCCTCAAAATAACACTTCTGCAGAAGCGTATCTCTAATAGAACTTCTTCCTTACTAATGGAATACGACAGGAATGAGCACTATTTGCTCCTCTGTAGGCTGTAAAGGTCAAAACTGATGAAACGAGGGAATTTTTAATGTTAGTTTGTGGCATATCAACACCTCGGCGGGTCATTTATTGTAAACTAAACTTTTATTTATTTATTGCTGGTAATACCTTTTTCTTTCAAATAATTTATTGTTGTTTTTATATAAGTTTTTGTGTCTAGTAATACGTTTTTTCTTTTTGAGTATCAAGATTCATTGGAATTTGTTTTTAAGGGCAGGGTCCCCAAGTCCTACCCTTGTTATTTAACCCATAACTGGAGAGAAGTAACGGATTAATACCTTTCCCAAGGGCACCAGTGCTTAAGTGAATGCAGGGTATTCAACTGGAATTCGAACTCGGCTCATCGACTTCTCTTTCCACTGCACCACAAAGCACATCCGGATCCAGAATGATTTTTTTCTTTAGCTTTAGAAAAACCGTTTCTCAGACGTATTTTGAATTTTGCGATTTTATGACCAATCAGGATCCAGAGTTCCGCTACAATAGATAGATAGATAGATAGATAGATAGATAGATAGATAGATAATTAACAGAATGAGATAGATAGATAGATAGATAGATAGATAGATAGATAGATAGATAGATAGATAGATAATCAACAGAATAAGAACAGATAGATAGATAGATAGATAGATAGATAGATAGATAGATAGATAGATAATCAACAGAATGAGATAGATAGATAGATAGATAGATAGATAGATAGATAATCAACAGAATGAGATAGATAGATAGATAGATAGATAGATAGATAGATAGATAGATAGATAGATAGATAATTAACAGAATGATAGATAGATAGATAGATAGATAGATAGATAGATAGATAGATAATTAACAGAATGATAGATAGATAGATAGATAGATAGATAGATAGATAGATAGATAGATAGATAGATAATCAACAGAATGAGATAGATAGATAGATAGATAGATAGATAGATAGATAGATAGATAGATAATCAACAGAATGAGATAGATAGATAGATAGATAGATAGATAGATGATAGATAGATAGATAGATAGATAATCAACAGAATGAGATAGATAGATAGATAATCAAGAGAATGAGATAGATAGATAGATAGATAGATAGATAGATAGATAGATAGGTGTAAACTCTCTTGATAAGATGACTCAATGACTTAAATTTAATGATGTAAAGCGAGAACAATTGAAAAGAAGACAACTTTTTTATCGATTTTGTGCTATCAAAACGACAAAATAATGGCAGTGTTGAGAACACAGGAGAGAATTACAAAATATTTTTCTTGCAATCAGGCAACGTTACTCCATTAAAAATCATTTTTAACAAATGAAGAGCTGATGTCTGAGAAGCGAGGCGCGTTTATCAGTAGATTTACGCTCCGTAATTTTTTGAGGACCCTAGATGACACGTCAGGATTTGTTTTTGGAGGCCACAACCTGAACAACATAAGATATGCGGACGATACAGTGCTGATTGCAGACACGGAAAGGAAACTACAAGACCTCATACAGAAAGTAGCAGTGGAGAGTGACAAGAAGGGACATCAAATAAACTTTAAGAAAACTGAGTGCATGGCCATCAGCAAAAGATACAATCCAAAATGCCAAATACAGGTGGAGAATAACAGAATCAAACAAGTACAAGAATTTAATACCTAGGAAGTGTTCTAACAGGAGATGGAAAGTGCGACACGGAGATCCGAAGGCGAATTGGCATGGCAAAGGACGCGTTCCAGAAGATGAGCAAAATACTAACACACAGGAAAATCTCAATAGAAACGAAGAAAAGAGTTCTGGACTGCGACGTGATGTCAGTTCTTCAATACGGCTGTGAATGCTGAACAATATCATCGAAAATGAGGACAAAACTGGAAGCGGCCGAAATGTGGTTCTACAGAAGGATGCTACGGATATCATGAACCGAGCATGTGAGCAATAACAAGCTGTTGAGCAGATTGGAAACGAAAAAGAAATTAATACTGAGTATCAGGAAAAGACAGCTAAATTTCCTGGGACATGCAATGAGGAAGGCAGGCTTGGAGAACCTGATACTAACAGGCCAGATAGAAGGAAGGAGAGACAGAGGAAGGCAGCGTATAACATATTTGAAGAGCCTGAGCAGGTGGATGACAGAACGGGTATTGCGTGGTGTAACAAGAGAAAACATACTAAAAGCCACCAAGGATAGGGAGACGTGGAAAGCTATAATCGTCTACGTCCTGAAGGGACAGGGCACATAGAAGAAGAAGAATTTGGTTTTCACAATCCTCCACAAACAAATTTCACGTGAGTAAGGTCTTAGCAAATTTTCCTCCAAAAATATTCCTCACAAACAGAACAAATTCCAGGGGCAAAACGTATACTACTTTTCACACACTCCACACACGCACACATATATACCTTCTAAACAATCAAATAACTTCTTCTTTTATCTTGAAGAGTTCGTGCTGCCCTGGTACAAGGGGATGGCTGCTGGAAATTCCTATGTCTGGAAAAGAATTCTGCACAATGCCAAATAGGCAGATAGTTTTTCAGACCTTTCATCAAACCTTACATCTGGCCGCCAAACTCTTCAGACTGCCTCAACCTTGATTCTTATGTTTAGGGCAGGGGTTGAGCGAAAGACCGAAAAAAAACATCTTTTAACCCCAAAGATAAACTGAAGATAAGGATTATAACAGCATCTACCATCTTAAACACTGAGACCACCTACAAGAGTTGCAGAAGATTCCGAAGTCGTCTGGAGGCCGTGGTTGAAACCAATGCCGAATGTATTGAATAAATTTACCCTTTTGCAGGTCAAAATATTTTTTGTTAAATATTTTTGTTAAATATTTAAATATTTTAAATATTTTTAAATATTTTAAACATTTTAAATATTTTTAAATATTTTAAACATTTTAAATATTTTTAAATATTTTAAACATTTTAAATATTTTAAACATTTTTAAATATTTTTAAATATTTTAAATATTTTTAAATATTTTAAATATTTTAAATATTTTTAAATATTTTTAAATATTTTAAATATTTTTAAATATTTTTAAATATTTTAAATATTTTTAAATATTTTTAAATATTTTAAATATTTTTAAATATTTTAAATATTTTTAAATATTTTTAAATATTTTAAATATTTTAAAATATTTTAAATATTTTAAATATTTTTAAAAATTTTTTCTTCAATTTGAATAAGAAACATTTCCCCAGTCATAATCCTTTAAGTAAACTTTTGAATAAAAATTAATCCCCTTAAATCCCCTTAAATTAGATTATAGTTGTACAAATAATCTAGAAAAATTATTAAAAATCATAATAGCAAAATCTTAAGTGAGCACGTAAACCAAAATAACTGAAAATAACAATAATACAAATTTATGTAATTGTCAAAATCCTAAGAATTGCATACTAAGAAATAGGTATGTAACAATTCTATTGTTTACCAATATACTGTATCAGCTAATGAAGACCCAACTATGAAAAAAACGTTTACATTGGTTCTACTAAGAACACTTTTAAAAAGAGATGCCATATCTATTTAACTTCCTTAAAAAATAACGCGTATCGAAACCAAACATCCATTTCTGCGTATTCTTGGCAGTTAAAAAAAGGCAAATAAAACCTCCAAAGTAAAATAGAACATTCTTGGAAAATAACAAGAATCTCTAAATCATTCTATGACAGTTGCCTTCAGGGTCTGAATGAAAAGCTGCATATTATTAAATTTCCTAAAAAGAAGTACTACTAAACCATTGAAATTAATTAACAGTATTATATAAACACCGTAAAGGTTTCACTTTAAAATTTAATTAATTATAATGTTCATTTAAAACTTATGCTCTAATATTACATAACAACTATTTTATTAAAATTTAATAATCTTCACAATACTTATTTGTTTTTCATAACTCCAATATATCTTAGTATGCTATATTTACTTAATTTAAATTATAACTTTAGCCACTTTAACAAATTCAGTCGTATGAAAATTAATTTTTTCAAAAATCTAAAATCTGGCCTGTTGTCTCCAACCATTTCCTACACATCTGACAAACAGATAAAAAGTGAGATTTTATCATGACATAATTGAACAACTCACCTCCATATGGCCTAAATATTCAACTTTATAGTACAGCCTAATTGTCCCTTTTGAATGAGTAAAACAGACACACCCATAAATATATTACACAACTCTCCACCCACCGTTCACCTCCTCAGCGGACAAGGCTGAATGCTTTGCCCATAGATTCTCGACCAATTCCAGTCTGGATTCGTCTGGAATCCATACACCCGATTTCCCATCTAGAACTGAGGCCCAATTGAATGACGTCCACATCACGCCCTCGCTGATTTCTAGCATAATCTCAAAACTGGACCCTCACAAAACGAGTTTTGGGGATGGAATCCCAATCATAGTTTTGAAGAATTGTGCCTCGGAACTCTCCTCTATACTTTCTAAGCTCTACAGCCTCTGCCTATCTTTCTCCTGCTTTTCTGCCTGTTGGAAGTCTTCTTCTGTGTTTCCAATATTCAAGAACGGTGGTGAACCATCGGACCCCGCAAATTACCGCCCCATCAGCCTTCTTCCGATCTTCAGCAAAGTTTTCGAAGCCATTATCAATGCCGAAGTCGTTCAGCATCTCACAGCCCACAGGCTTCTCTCGGACAAAAAGTATGGCTTCCGCTTCACCAGGTCTACTGCTGATATGCTAACGACCATCACCGAGTATATATACCAGGCTCTCGACAAGAATGGTGAAGCCCGAACCTTCGCCTTGGATATCTCTGAAGCATTCGACAGAGTATGGCATGACGGCCTTCTACGGAAACTGCGAAGCTACGGCATAACTGGACTTTTGTTGGACTTAATCCGGTCATTTCTCTCTAACCGCACACTGAAAGTGATATTAAACGGACATGCTTCCCAGGACTACCCTACAAACGCGGGTGTCCCCCAAGGCTCTATCCTAGGTCCTACGCTCTTTCTAATCTATATCAATGATCTCCCTAATCCCATAAGATCACAAGTAGGCATGTACGCCGATGATACCACAGTTTATCTCGCCTCGATCAAAAATCTGGTGTTGGTGACAAGGCAAACCTCGCTGCCGAGCTTGAGAAGGACTTCCAATCCGTGGTGGATTGGGGTAAGAAATGGCTCGTAAAATTCAATTCTTCCAAAACGAAGCTGCTGCCAATTAACCACCACAGACAACCGCACCTCCCTCCCATTAGCATGGAACAGGCTTGCCTCCCAGAGAGTAAAACACTACGCCTGCTTGGCCTGACACTCTCAGCGGACCCCAAGTGGAATTACTACGTCGAATCCATTGCTAAACACGCAGCTATGAAAGTCGGCTCCCTGTGCAGGGCCCGGAAATTATTTCCGCCTGAATCTATCCTGCACTTATATAAATCTACCATCCGCCCGTGTATTGAGTACTGCTGCCACATCTGGTCGGGTGCCCCTGCTATTCTCCTCGGGCTTCTTGACAAAATACAGCGGGGAATCTTTAATGTCATTGATACCGACTTGGCTGACCGCCTGCAGTATCTCTCTCACCGGCGTGACGTAGCATCCCTGTGCCTCTTCTATAAATACTTTTCATGGCTTCTGCTCTGATGAACTTAAATCACTGGTGCCCCCTTGATATGAATTTGCACGAGATACTAGATTGGCAACTAGGTCCCACCCTTTTACAGTGAAACCGATGAAATGTAACCGCAATTTCTACTCCAACAGCCTCTTTCCACGCACTTCCCTCCTGTGGAATTCCCTACAGCATGCTTGCTTCCCCGACGGCTACAGCCTCCAGGATTTTAAATGTAAGGTCAATAGACACCTCCTAACACACTAACTCACACCCACTCTCTCCTATGTACATCCTAAGTCGTCTACCACCCTCCTTCTGACATTTCCCATACCCAATCCCTCTATGTAACCCCCTGCGCTATAGTGGCAGTGGAATGCCTTGCTTGGTGTGACATGATTAAAAAAAAAAAAAAAAACAGTCTACAGCGGAAAGTAATGCCAACCTATTGCGAGATAATCTTCTGCCCAGTCAGTCATATATCTTTCGAGACATGATCGCCCATCCATGTTTCACGTATGGCACGTAACTGAATATAATAGTTGGAAACATAAATAAAAATTCTACTGGTCATAAAAAGGGGGATCTGTTTTTATAGTTATGAAGTAATAAACTGATCCCCCACTAATTACTCCTTATTAATATAATACATATTTCCCCCTCTAGCGATTGGCAGTCAAAAGATATTTACGCTGAGGGAATACAGAAGCTTGTTCACAGATGGGAAAAGTGTGTGACACTGCGGGGAGACTACGTTGAAAGAAATAAAAAAAAGTAAGCTTCTATCTGTATTAGAAGTCCTTATACCAAAATATTCACCTTATTGATTGAATGACCCTCGTAGAAGTCCTTAAAAATTCACCTTATTTATTGAATGACCTTCGTAGAAGTCCTATTACCGAATAATTCACCTTATTTATTGAATGACCCTCGTAAAAGTCCTTATACAGAAAAATTCACCTTATTTATTGAATGACCCTCGTAGAAGTCCTTATACCGAAAAATTCACAATGACCCTCGTAGAAGTCCTTGTACTGAAAAATTCACCTTATTTATTGAATGACCCTCGTAGAAATCCTTATACCGAAAAATTCACCTTATTTATTGAATGACCCTCGTAGAAGTCCTTATACAGAAAAATTCACCTTATTTATTGAATGACCCTCGTAGAAGTCCTTATACCGAAAAATTCACCTTATTTATTGAATGACCCTCGTAGAAGTCCTTATACTGAAAAATTCACCTTATTGATTGAATGACCCTCGTAGAAGTCCTTATACCAAAAAATTCACCTTATTTATTGAATGACCTTCGTAGAAGTCCTATTACCGAATAATTCACCTTATTTATTGAATGACCCTCGTAAAAGTCCTTATACAGAAAAATTCACCTTATTTATTGAATGACCCTCGTAGAAGTCCTTATACAGAAAAATTCACAATGACCCTCGTAGAAGTCCTTATACTGAAAAATTCACCTTATTTATTGAATGACCGTCGTAGAAATCCTTATACCGAAAAATTCACCTTATTTATTGAATGACCCTCGTAGAAGTCCTTATACAGAAAAATTCACCTTATTTATTGAATGACCCTCGTAGAAGTCCTTATACAGAAAAATTCACCTTATTTATTGAATGACCCTCGTAAAAGTCCTTATACCAGAAAAATTCACCTTATTTATTGAATGACCCTCGTAGAAGTCCTTATACCGAAAAATTCACCTTATTTATTGAATGACCCTCGTAGAAGTCCTTATACCGAAAAATTCACCTTATTTATTGAATGACCCTCGTGAAGTCCTTAGTACCTTAAAAATTCACCTTATACCGAAAAATTCCCACCTTAATTTATTGAAAAATTACCAATGACCCTCGTAGAAGTCCTTATACAGAAAAATTCACCTTATTTATTGAATGACCCTCGTAGAAGTCCTTATACAGAAAAATTCACCTTATTTATTGAATGACCCTCGTAGAAGTTCTTATACAGAAAAATTCACCTTATTTATTGAATGACCCTCGTAGAAGTCCTTATACCGAAAAATTCACCTTATTTATTGAATGACCCTCGTAGAAGTCCTTATACCAAAAAATTCACCTTATTTATTGAATGACCTTCGTAGAAGTCCTATTACCGAATAATTCACCTTATTTATTGAATGACCCTCGTAAAAGTCCTTATACAGAAAAATTCACCTTATTTATTGAATGACCCTCGTAGAAGTCCTTATACCGAAAAATTCACCTTATTTATTGAATGACCCTCGTAGAAGTCCTTATACTGAAAAATTCACCTTATTTATTGAATGACCCTCGTAGAAATCCTTATACCGAAAAATTCACCTTATTTATTGAATGACCCTCGTAGAAGTCCTTATACAGAAAAATTCACCTTATTTATTGAATGACCCTCGTAGAAGTCCTTATACAGAAAAATTCACCTTATTTATTGAATGACCCTCGTAAAAGTCCTTATACAGAAAAATTCACCTTATTTATTGAATGACCCTCGTAGAAGTCCTTATACCGAAAATTTCACCTTATTTATTGAATGACCCTCGTAGAAGTCCTTATACCGAAAAATTCACCTTATTTATTGAATGACCCTCGTAGAAGTCCTTATACCGAAAAATTCACCTTATTTATTGAATGACCCTCGTAGAAGTCCTTATACCGAAAAATTCACCTTATTTATTGAATGACCCTCGTAGAAGTCCTTATACAGAAAAATTCACCTTATTTATTGAATGACCCTCGTAGAAGTCCTTATACCGAAAAATTCACCTTATTTATTGAATGACCCTCGTAGAAGTCCTTATACCAAAAAATTCACCTTATTTATTGAATGACCCTCGTAGAAGTCCTTATACCGAAAAATTCACCTTATTTATTGAATGACCCTCGTAAAAGTCCTTATACAGAAAAATTCACCTTATTTATTGAATGACCCTCGTAGAAGTCCTTATACCAAAAAATTCACCTTATTTATTGAATGACCCTCGTAGAAGTCCTTATACCGAAAAATTCACCTTATTTATTGAATGACCCTCGTAGAAGTCCTTATACCAGAAAAATTCACCTTATTTATTGAATGACCCTCGTAGAAGTCCTTATACCGAAAAATTCACCTTATTTATTGAATGACCCTCGTAGAATTCCTTATATCGAAAAATTCACCTTATTTATTGAATGATCCTCGTAGAAGTCCTTATACCGAAAAATTCACCTTATTTATTGAATGATCCTCGTAGAAGTCCTTATACCGAAAAATTCACCTTATTTATTGAATGACCCACGTAGAAGTCATTATACCGAAAAATTCACCTTATTTATTGAATGACCCTCGTACAAGTCCTTATACCGAAAAATTCACCTTATTTATTGAATGACCCTCGTAGAAGTCCTTATACCGAAAAATTCACCTTATTTATTGAATGACCCTCGTAGAAGTCCTTATACCGAAAAATTCACCTCATTTATTGAATGACCCTCGTAGAAGTCCTTATACCAAAAAATTCACCTTATTTATTGAATGACCCTCGTAGAATTCCTTATATCGAAAAATCCACCTTATTTATTGAATGACCCTCGTAGAAGTCCTTATACCGAAAAAATTCACCTTATTTATTGAATGTTCCTCGTAGAAGTCCTTATACCGAAAAATTCACCTTATTTATTGAATGACCCTCGTAGAAGTCCTTATACCGAAAAATTCACCTTATTTATTGAATGACCCTCGTAGACGTCCTTATACCGAAAAAATTCACCTTATTTATTGAATGACCCTCGTAGAAGTCCTTATACCGAAAAATTCACCTCATTTATTGAATGACCCTCGTAGAAGTCCTTGTACCGAAAAATTCACCTTATTTATTGAATGACCCTCGTAGAAGTCCTTATACCGAAAAATTCACCTTATTTATTGAATGACCCTCGTAGAAGTCCTTATACAGAAAAATTCACCTTATTTATTGAATGACCCTCGTAGAAGTCCTTATACCGAAAAATTCACCTTATTTATTGAATGACCCTCGTAGAAGTCCTTATACCAAAAAATTCACCTTATTTATTGAATGACCCTCGTAGAAGTCCTTATACCGAAAAATTCACCTTATTTATTGAATGACCCTCGTAAAAGTCCTTATACAGAAAAATTCACCTTATTTATTGAATGACCCTCGTAGAAGTCCTTATACCAAAAAATTCACCTTATTTATTGAATGACCCTCGTAGAAGTCCTTATACCGAAAAATTCACCTTATTTATTGAATGACCCTCGTAGAAGTCCTTATACCGAAAAATTCACCTTATTTATTGAATGACCCTCGTAGAAGTCCTTATACCGAAAAATTCACCTTATTTATTGAATGACCCTCGTAGAATTCCTTATATCGAAAAATTCACCTTATTTATTGAATGATCCTCGTAGAAGTCCTTATACCGAAAAATTCACCTTATTTATTGAATGATCCTCGTAGAAGTCCTTATACCGAAAAATTCACCTTATTTATTGAATGACCCACGTAGAAGTCATTATACCGAAAAATTCACCTTATTTATTGAATGACCCTCGTACAAGTCCTTATACCGAAAAATTCACCTTATTTATTGAATGACCCTCGTAGAAGTCCTTATACCGAAAAATTCACCTTATTTATTGAATGACCCTCGTAGAAGTCCTTATACCGAAAAATTCACCTCATTTATTGAATGACCCTCGTAGACGTCCTTATACCAAAAAATTCACCTTATTTATTGAATGATCCTCGAAGTAGTCCTTATCCCGAAAAATTCACTTTATTTATTGAATGACTGTCGTATTTCCTCCTGCTATTCACAGGGGTGATAACTTGTGAGGAAGCGATCACATCTGACATTTGTGTTTTTTCTCGTTTCAAGCTACTAAATTTTTATCCTTTTTTTTGTTTAAAATAACGGTAAAAAAGTACCAACAATTAAAAAAACTTGACCAAATTTCATATTTTTATTAGCTGTTTTTGTAGCTGAAGCCTCGTATTGATTCATGAAGGTTCGATAGAGGGATTGTAATGATTCCTGTTAAAAGAAATCATAAAGAAAACAAAAAATTGTAGTCACGAGTACAGCCCACACCTTATGAAGAGTTTTATCTATTTAAAATGTGTACTATCTTTTTTCTTTTCTTTTTTTTTTTTTTTTTGGAGTGTGGAGGAGGTACTTAAAAATTGTTTTTTGAGAGTGAGGGATGTGCTAAAAATGTTCTGTGGTAAATGTCATGATGCCATTTCTAATCTTAGATTTCTGGTTGAGACTAAGAAAGGAATGGACATTAACCACAAATAAAAAAATAAATAAATAAATAAATGAATTGATAATAATAATAATAATAATAATAATAATAATAATAATAATATATTACATGGAAAATTCAAATGGAAGGCTTTTAAATAATACGTCTTCCAGATGAAGATGGAATTTTATTTTGTTTAACCTGAGGGGAGCTTTAATTGTTGTGGTCGTTGAATTCCGATAAAGGTTCATTCTTATTGTTATACGATGTGCCTTAGAGCGCAGTGAACTTTTCACTGCGTTCGTGGTTAGATGATTGGTTTTCATGAACTGTGAAGTAGGTGACGCCATCGGGCTTAAGGGGCTGAATATTGAGTGCACTGAGTAATGGGAAGACGATTATAGTGAATAAAGATTTCATGTGTCCTAGAAAAAAATGTTTTCATGTTTCTCTCACTGATATTTATTTGTTTATTTTTCTGTTTTATTTGCTCCTTGCTTTATGCTTGCATCTGTATGTTTTATGTATCTTTTCTTCATGCTTGTATCATGATGTTTTATGTATCTTAGTTTGATGTTTGTATTATTGTTTTATGTATCTTTGTTTTATGCTTGTAACTTTGTTTTCATTTTAGAAAATTACTTTTTTTACTGATATTTTATTATTTAATTCTTCTTGTTGCTTTTATTTGTTCTTTGTAACTGTATCTTTGTAAATGTATCTTTGCTTCATGCTTGTATCATTATGTATTATGTATCTTTATTTTATGCTTTTAACTTTGTTTTCATTTTAGAAAATTATTTTCACTTTACTGATATTTCATTATTAATTCTTTTTTCTGTTTTTATTTGTTCTTTGTATCTTTATGGTTTATGTATCTTTGCTTCATGATTGTATAATTATGTTTTATGTATCTTTGTTTTATGTATCGTTGTTTTATGTTTGTATTTTTATGTTTTATGTATCTTTGCTTTATGCTTGCAACTTTTTCATTTTAGAAAATTATTTTTCTTTTTCTTTACTGATATTTATTATTTAATTGTTTTTTCTGCTTTTATCTGTTCTTTGTAACTGTATGATTTATGTATCTTTGTTTCATGCTTGTATCATTATGTATTATGTATCTTTGTTTTATGCTGGTAACTTTGTTTTCATTTTTGAAAATTACTTTTTATTTAATTCTTTTTATTTCGTTCTTTTTTTTTAATTCTTTTTTCTGTTTTTATTTGTTCTTTGTAACTGTATGATTTATGTATCTTTGCTTCATGCTTGTATCATTATGTATTATGTATCTTTGTTTTATGCTTGTAACTTTGTTTTCATTTTAGAAAATTATTTTCACCTTACTGACATTTTATTATCTAATTATTTTTTCTGTTTTTATTTGTTCTTTGTATCTGTATGGTTTATGTATCTTTGCTTCATGATTGTATCATTATGTTTTATATATCCTTGTTTTTCGCTTGTATCATTATGTTTTAGGTATCTTTGTTTTATACTTGTAAATTTATGTTTTCCTTTTAGAACATTTTTTCTTTATTCATATTTTTTTATTAAATTGTTTTTTCTGTTTTTATTTGTTACTTCTTTTGTGCTTGTATCTGTATGGTTTATGTATCTTTGCTTCATGCTGGTATCATTATATTTTATGTATCTTTGTTTTAAACTTGTATCTTTATGTATTATGGATCTTTGTTTTATGCTTGTAACTTTATTTTGTTTATATTCTAGAAAAATTAGCATTTTTAATTCTTTTTATTTTTTAGTTATTTTTTTATGCTTGTCGTCTATACAGACGACAAAACAAAGATACATAATACAAGTTTTATGCATCTTTATGTTTTATGCATCTTTATGCTTTATGCTTGTAACTTTATTTTGTTTTTATTTATTTGTTTTATGCTTGTGTCTGTACGTTTTATGTATCTTTATGGTTTATGTATGTGTAATTATTATGTATATGCATTATGTGTATGTATTATGTATATGCATTATGTGTATGTATTATGTGTATGTATTATGCGTATGTATTATGTATATGCATTATGTGTATGTATTATGTGTATGTCTTATGTGTATGTATTATGTATATACATTATGTGTATGTATTATGAGTATGTATTATGTATATGTATTATGAGTATGTAAAATGTATATGCATTATTTGTATGTCTTATGTGTATGCATTATGTGTATGTCTTATGTGTATGCATTATGTGTATGTATTATGTGTATGTCTTATGTGTATGTATTATGTGTATGTATTATGTGTATGTATTGCGTGTAGGTATTGGGTGTATGTATTATGTGTATGTATTATGCATATGCATTATGTATATGTATTATGTATATGTATTATGTGTATATATTATGCGTATTCATTATGTGTATGTATTATGTATATGTATTATGTATATGCATTATGCGGATGTATTATGTCTATGTATTGTGCGTATGTATTATGTATATGCATTATGTGTATGTATTATGTGTATGTCTTATGTGTATATACTATGTATAAATTCTTATGTGTATGTATTATGTGTATGTATTATGCATATGTATTATGTCTATGTATTATGTGTATGTAATATGTATATGCATTATGTGTATGTCTTATGTGTATGTGTTATGTGTATGTATTATGTATATGTATTTTGCGTATGCATTATGTGTATGTATTATGTGTCTGACCTATGTGTATGTATTATGTGTATGTCGTATGTGTATGTATTATGTGTATGTATTGTCTGTATGTATTGTGTGTATATATTATGTATATGCATTATGTGTATGTATTATGTATATGTATTATGTATATGCATTATACGTATGTATTATGTGTATGTATTATATATATGTATTATGTATATGCATTATACGTATGTATTATGTGTATGTATTATTCGTATGTATTATGTGTATGTATTATGTATATTATGCGTATGTATTATGTATATGCATTATGTGTATGTATTATGTATATGCATTATGTGCATGTATTATGTGTATGTATTATGTGTATGTATGCTAGAAAAAATGTCGTTTTTTTAGTTTTCTTCCATTTATATGTTTTATTTAATTCTTCTTCTCATCGTCGAATCTGGTCAATATCTAGACGGGAGATCGCTTGGAAATACCAGGTTTTGTAAGCTTGGATTTGTGAGTGGTGTAATGGATACTGATTAGGAGTGCTTAATCGGAGAATCGAGTTCGAATTAGTGTTAGTTTCGTTATATTAACTTTCATGCAAATATCCTTGGAAGAGGTATAAATCCACATCTTCTCCCCAAACTGTGGGTTAATTAGTAAGACTTATATCGGCAAACCATTATTATCGCCATAAATAAAACAAAATTGCGAGCAAAATATTCAGATTTCGGCTTTAGTCATAAAGGTTGATATGATGCTAGAAAGAAAAACAAAACAACCAACAAAAATAAGAAATAAAGTCTTTTTTCTTTTCACTCATTTCTTTCTTTCTTTCTTTAGTTTCTTTTGCATGCACATTTTTTTTTTATTGTTTTAATTCTTTTTAGTTTTTGTTTTTCATTTTCCTTACTATCATTTTTAATCATTAGCTTTCTTTCTTTCTTTTTTTCGTCTCTTTCTTTCATTCTCTCTTTCTTGTTTGTTTGTTTCTTTCTTTCTTTGGCACACCTGAAGGAGACTACCACCACTTTTAAATTTGCTGTTTTTCATTTTTTGACTTTTTTCAGTGCTGTCTTATCGATCATTACATAGTTTCCGGTTGTCAAAAAAAAAAAAAAAAAAAAGAAATTTGAAAAACATTTCAATATTTAAACAATTTTTGGGGGACTCACTTTCTCATACAACGTTATAGTAAATAAATCCTCCATTTTGCAACCACTCGCGTCGGGGTCGCTTTGTTTTTGTTTTTTGTTTTTTGGATGAATTTTTGCCCTTGTCTTTCTTTACTTCTTTACTTCTTACGATGGCATCTTCCTCGAAAACTCCAAGAATGGCTTTATTAAAAAATTTCGCAAAGGATTCTATAGCCTTGGTTGACAACCAGTCTGTTGAAGAAAATAATAGTAACTTACTGCGGGAAAATCTTCTGCCTATCAGTCATAGATCGAAAAAGACATGATTGTACAAGCGTGTATCATGTATGGCACTTAGCTGGCTGACCGATTAGATTGGCAGCTAGTCTCATCATTTTACAGTTTAAATGACTGAATGCAACCGTAAGTTCTATGTTAACAGCTTCTTCTCGCGTACTTATTGCTTTGGTAATCTTTTCTGGCTTCTTGCTTTCTATTCAAATTTGATCTCGAAATTTAAAATGCAGTGTTAATCGGTATCTTCTGTCATTAAATCATGCTTTTTCTTTCCCTCAGGTTTGTAAGACCTTGAGTCTTCTTAGCTTTTGTTATAATGGAACATCCTATCACCTCCGACAGTTGATTCGCCGAAAAAATTAAGAAATAAGGAAGTACTAGACGATTCGACTTCCGATTCTCGTTCCGTCTTGACTTACCATTTTATTGAACGCTCTGTTAATTGTACTTTTCCGTCTAACAAACTCTGTTATTTGTTTACCCCTTACGTGTTGCGTAAATTTTTCCACTTGGAATTTACCTTGTTATTTTTAGTTTTATTGACTTGCTTGGAGGATATGATTAAAAAAAATTAATGGCGTATCATTCGTTTGCGTCTTATAAGAATTGCGTGTTTACCAAAATTGCCATGTCTCTTAGCCTGACTTTCTCTACAACGATCAAACTGAATACAAACTTTATTTTCTTTTGTACAATCTTCTATAGAGAAATATATCCAATTTAATACCAACTGCTTCTTGAAATAATAATTCACCTGCAAGGTCCTAATTACAGAGAACCAAAATTATTTACGAGTTCACATGTTACTTAAGAAACTGTGTTTCTTTATTATTTGTTTATATTTCTGAGATGCGGTAGTATTTATAGTATTAATATGATTCGAACTATTGTCCTCATTTTTGTTGCCATTTGTACGATGTCTCGGCCGTTGTACAACCCGGCCTTCTTCATGTGCTAGGAATTTTGAATCGAACCCTTTGTCTATATTGCTGTGATGACGTAGTATTTACAGTATTTACACTATTTGGACTATTGTCCTCATCTTTGTTGCCATTTGTACGACATTTCTGCTGTTGTACAATCTGGCCTTCAGTAGTAGGAATTTTGAATCAAACACTTTGTCAATATTTTTGAGAAGAATTAGTATTTACAGTGTTTACATTATTGGGACTATTGTCCTCATCTTTGTACGACGTTTCGGCCGTTGTACGCTCCGGCCTTTTTCAGGTGCTAGAAATTTCGAACCGAACCGTTTATTACAATCACTGGGGTATATGATATCCATTTCTTGCTTAGTAGTGCCTCTTCTGGTAGTCATGACTTATCTCCCTCTCACCCTGTAGGTTACTTGTTCCGCACAGCTGTAGCTTTTTTTTTTTTTTAAATCATGTCACCCCAAGCAAGGCATTCCACTGCCACTATAGCGCAGGGAATTACACAGGGCAATAGACGAGTTGGGATGTACATAGGGGGAGAGTTGGGGAGAATGGGAGGGTTAGTGTGTTAGGAGGTGTCTATTGACCTTACATTTAAACTCCTGGAGGTTATAGCCGTCGGGGAAGCAAGCATCCGGAAGGGAATTCCACAGGCGGGTAGTGCGAGAAAAGAAGCTGCTGGAGTAGAAACTGCGGTTACATTTCATTGGTTTCACTGTAAAAGGGTGGGACCTAGTTGCCAATCTAGTATCTCGTGCGAACTCACACCTAGGGGGCACCAGTGATTTAAGTTCATCAGAGCAGAAGCCATGAAAGTATTTGTAGAAGAGGCACAGGGTAGCCACGTCACGCCGGTGAGAGAGTGACTGCAGGTGGTCAGCTAAGTCGGTATCAATCACATTACAGATTCTTCGCTGTATTTTGTCAAGAAGCCCGAGGAGAATAGCAGGGGTACCCGACCAGATGTGGCAACAGTATTCAAAACACGGGTGGATGGAAGATTTGTATAAGTGCAGGAGAGATTCAGGCGGAAAGAATTTCTGGGCCCTGCACAGAGAGCCAACTTTCATGTCAGCGGATTTAGCAATGGATTCGACGTAGTCATTCCACTTGAGGTCCGCTGAGAGTGTCAGGCCAAGCAGGCGTAGTGTTTTACTCTCGGGGAGGCATGCCTGTTCCATGCTAATGGGAGGGAGGTGCGGTTGTCTGTGGTGGTTAATTGGCAGCAGCTTCGTTTTGGAAGAATTGAATTTTACGAGCCATTTCTTACCCCAATCCACCACGGATTGGAAGTCCTTCTCAAGCTCGGCAGCGAGGTTTGCCTTGTCACCAACACCAGATTTTTGATCGAGGCGAGATAAACTGTGGTATCATCGGCGTACATGCCTACTTGTGATCTTATGGGATTAGGGAGATCATTGATATAGATTAGAAAGAGCGTAGGACCTAGGATAGAGCCTTGGGGGACACGCGCGTTTGTAGGGTAGTTCTGGGAAGCATGTCCGTTTAATATCACTTTCAGTGTGCGGTTAGAGAGGAATGACCGGATTAAGTCCAACAAAAGTCTAGTTATGCCATAGCTTCGCAGTTTCCGTAGAAGGCCGGCATGCCATACTCTGTCGAATGCTTTAGAGATATCCAAGGTGAAGGTTCGGGCTTCACCATTCTTGTCGAGAGCCTGGTATATATACTCGGTGATGGTCGTTAGCATATCAGCAGTAGACCTGGTGAAGCGGAAGCCATACTTTTTGTCCGAGAGGAGCCTGTGGGCTGTGAGATGCTGAACGACGTCGGCATTGATAATGGCTTCGAACACTTTGCCGAAGATCGGAAGAAGGCTGATGGGGCGGTAATTTGCGGGGTCCGATGGTTCACCAGTGTTCTTGAATATTGGAACCACAGAAGAAGACTTCCAACAGGCAGAAAAGCAGGAGGAAGATAGGTAGAGGGCTTTGTGAGGGTCAAGTTTTGATATTATGCTAGAAATTTTTAAAAAAAGTGGTGAGATAACTAAGTTTTAACTTAGTTAAGTCTAAAGAAATTTCTATTCAGTTGTTCGTAGCGTAGCGGATATAGAGTTTGGTTAGTTCCTGTGACTTGACCCAAAGAGTTATAGGTTCAATAACAGGCTACAGCAGTGAACAACAAGTAACTTACTATCAAATGCCTATAATTAAAACAAAATTCATTTGTTTCTTCCAATGGCTTCCCATGCTTAATATATTTAGTTTTCATTCTCGCTTGGTCATGTGTGACGTCATGAGCTGTGATGCAATATTAGCTTCCAGCGTCACGTCTTATATATATATATGTGTGTGTGTGTTAATTATTTTTATTTTTATTATTGCACACTGCAACTCAATACCGATAAATTTTTGGTGATGGTGTTTTAACACCGAAACTTTATAGCTGTTGAGTTGCAGTATGAGATAATAATAATAATAATAATAATAATAATAATAATAATTATAATGAAAACTTTATCTATGTAACGCTAGGGATGATAGGGAAGATAGAAAAACATGAAATGGAGCCATGACAACACGCCACGACCTGCCTTAGGTCTACCCGCAGACTTGGTTGGTAGTGAGACCAAAGCAGAAATCGAAATATGATGAAAAATGACATAATAATAATAATAATAATGAAAAAAGCCAAGGATAAAGCTCTTGGATAGATGAAACAACGCTGGCAAGACAAACCTCTGCATGGCCAATATCCAGAACGTGCCAATAAATCCAATGTTGATAGAGTTATTACTCATCGAAGGTTACGTGCATCTGGATTAAAGTCTGAGATTGAAAGCTTTATTCTTGCAGCGCAAGACCAAAGTCTTTTCACTAGGGACTTTCCGGCAAATACTGTACATAGTGATGAGGATCCAAAGTGCAGGTTCTGTGTTAGATACCAGGAATTAATAGACCATAAAATATCAGGATGTTCTGTACTTGCCCCAAATGAATATAAAAATCGTCACGATAGAGTGAGTCATTGATTACATTGGACGGTGTGCAAACGCTGTCGAGGATGTGTGGGCAAACAATGGTATGGGCGCCATCTGGCTCCAGTTGCAGAGGTGGAGGATGTCGCCATTCTGTGAGATTGCGCCATCTACACGGACGGAGAAATTGAAGCGGGTGGGCCGGACATTATTGTTAAAAACCAGAAAGAATAGACTTGACTAATAATTGATATGGCTTGTCCAGCGGATTGTAACATAGAAACCGGGGATTTCGAGGAACTGTCAAAATATAAAGACCTGGAAATTGAAATGGAAGGGGTGTGTAGGTTGAAAACAGGAATCGTACCGGTGATAGTGGGTGCACTTGGAATGATAAAAAATGGAACAAAACAACACATTGAAAGAATCCCTGGGGACCCCAGCTTGGGAGATATACAAAGAATTGTCTTGTTAAGTACAGCCCACACACTAATGAGAAGTTTGTCTAGGTAACGCTAGGGATGTTAGAGGAGATATAAAATATATAGATCTTCCCGCAGACTTGGTAGGAAGTGCGACCATAGCAGAAATGGAAATATAATAATAATAATAATAATAATAATAATCTAATCTAATCTAAACTTATTTATAAATGAAACTTTGTCTGTGTGTGTCTGTGTGTGTATCCGTTACCTATAGACTCCAAAACGGCTGAACCGATTTTCTTGAAAATTTACACAGTTGTACTATAAGCATCTGCGAGTGTTCTTAGCTAGATTTTGTGTCCAGGTACACCCGATAAATATCGAAAATCGATAATCGAAAAAAACGGGTCATGGAAGGAGTGGTCCGATTTTAATCAAATTTGATACATAGACAAAGACATAAGAAACGATATTCAGAAGTTTCAAGGTTGCAGTTCTTACAATAGTGCAGAAAATCGATAATATATATATATATATATATATATATATATATATATATATACAAGGCAAGATGTTTGTGTGTCTGTCTGTTTATCTGTCTGTATGTCCTTTATACAAATCCACAATTTTTATCCGATGCTTACCAAATTTCACACAAATATTCTTTAGGCAGAGTCTGAGCTCCAAGACCATGGATTAGTTTTAAAGCTTTCATTACACCCGAGCAACGCCGGGCTATACTGCTAGTAACTATATATTTATGCTCCCCTTTGTACTGAGCAGTCTTTAAAAGTAAATTTCTAACAGTGGAATGTACTTCCATTAGAAATCATTATTTATTATTACTATATGCATGTTTATATATGTGTATATCTGTATGCCTATATGTGTGTATGTGTGTGTGTAGAGAGAGCGAGAGAGAGAGAGAGAGAGCGAGTGAGAGGAGTTTGTGTGTATGTGCATGTGTGTATGCATGTTATTTTTTAATGTACAGCCATATTGGAAATCGACAGACTATTTTTTTATTTTTAAACAGTGTTATTTTAAGAGTGTTTCAGGTTAATATTATTTCGTTTATTTGTGATATGTTCATCCATATATATAATTTGTTTCTTTGGAAGCACATATGTGTATTTTTTTTATCAAATTTCCGAATAAGATGTCTTATGTAATTGGTAAAAGTGTTTCATAATTTATTTTTCTTGAGTACTTTCAAATGTTGGTACGTTCGTTTTTTAAGGATTTCATTATTTTTCTCTTGTTATGTAAATGTTTTTGTCTCCGTCTTTCGCTCGTTTGCTGCCACTAATTTAAACCCACTCAATATGGCGTCATTTACAACGGTTGAACTGAATTTCTACGTGGATCTTTCTTATATCCACTTTAATAGACGCTCACTTTTCGAGAGAGAAACTTCATTTAATGTCGGCTGCTTCACTGATATTGCAACAGCTTCCGGAATTTTGAGTTTTAATTTGAATTACAGTTGTTATCGACTCAACTTTGTGTATTGACAAATGCACGTATAAATTCAGTTTGATTGTTGTAGATGACGTCCCCTTGAAGTGAATCTAAATTGTCTACAGCAGGCTAACAAACGCCGGGCTTGGCTAAACCAACAATTCTAATAAAACGCAAATCCAGATAAATATTCTGTAGAGTACTGAGGCAGAATACAAAAAACGAAGCTTGCAAAATTAATTCTAACATGAGACAGCTTAGTCGGAAATTCTTCTTCTTCTATGTGCCCTGTCCTTTCAGGACGTATGTGATCATGGCTTTCCACGTCTCCCTATCACTGGTGGCTCTTAGCACACCTTCTCCTGTTACACCAAGCAACCCTCGTTCTGTCATCCACTAGCTCAACCCCATAAATCTAGAATATAAATGTATAGAAACTAATATGGCCACAGATTGAGGGATCAGTTTACATAGTGTTTATATTATAGATTTGATCCCCCACTTTATATGGACATTATAATTTCTTATAAACAGTTGGTATACATTTTCTTCTATGTGCCCTATCCCTTCAATACGTAGGCGATCATGGCTTTCCACGTCTCCCTGTCCCTGGTGGCTCTTAGCACGCCTTCTGTTACACCATGCAACCCTCGTTCTGTCATCCACTAGCTCAAGCCCATAAATCTAGAATATAAATGTATAGAAACTAGCATGGCCACAAAATGAGGGATCAGTTTATATATTGGTTATGATATAGATTTGATCCCCCACTTTATATCCACATTATAATTTCTTATAACCAGTTGGCATATATCTTCTATGTGCCCTGTCCTTTCAGGACGTAGGCGATGATGGCTTTCCACATCTCCCTATCACTGGTGGCTCTTAGCACGCCTTCTATTACACCATGCAACCCTCATTCCATCATCCACCTGATTAGGTCCTTCAAATATGTTATCCGCTGCTTTCCCCAGTCTCTTTTTCCCTCTATCTAGCCTGTTAGTATCAAGTTCTCCAAGCCCTCTTTCCTCATTGCATGGCCCAGGAACTTTAGATGTCTCTTCCTGATGTTCAGTATTAATTTCCTTTTCGACTCCATCCTTTCCAACACCTCATTGCTCACATGCTCGATCGATGATATTCGCAGCATCCCTCTGTAGAACTACATTTCAATTGCTTCAAGTTTTTCCTTCATTTTTGATGATATTGTCCCGCATTCACTGCCATATGGAAGGACGGACATCACGTAGCAATCCAGTACTCTCTTCTTTGTTTCTAGTGAAATTGTCCTGTTTCTTAATACTCTTCTCAGCTCCTGGAATGCCTCCTTGTGCTTTTGGATTTCAGGAATATAAATGTATAGAAACTGATGTGACCCCAAAGTGAGGGTTCAGTTTATATATTGAATGTAATATGGAACTGATCCCCCACTTTATATCCAGTATGCTTCTGTAGAACCACATTTCAGCTGCTTTAAGTTTGTCCTTCATCTTCAAAGATATTGTTCAACATTTACTGCCATATTGATGAACTGACATCACATAGCAATCCAGTACTCTCTTCCTAGTTTCTAGCGAAATTTTCCTGTTTCTTAATAATTTACTCAACTACTGGAATACTTCCTTCGCCAAACCTATTCTCGTTCGGATCTCTGTGTCGCACTTTCCGTCTTCTGTTATAACACTTCCCAGGTATTTAAATTTTTGTACCTGCTTGATTTTAGTATCCCCGACCTGTATTTGGAATATTGGGCTGCCCTTTTTACTGATGACCATGCATTCGGTTTTCTTGCAGTTTATTTGTAGTCCTTTCTTGCCACTTTTTTCAGCTACCTTCTGAAGGAGGTCTTGTAGTTTCCTTTCTGTGTCAACTATCAGTGGAGTATCATCTGCGTACCTTAGGTTGTTTAAAATTTGGCATCCGATGACGAATCCAGGCATAACTTCTAGGGTTCTCAAAATATTCTCGCTGTACAAGTTGAACAGATCCGGAGAAAAAAAAACACATCCTTGTCTTACGCCCCTTTCTATCTTTGTGTATCTGCTGAATTCATTACCTGTCCGTATACAAGCGGTTTGCTGCCATTAAAGATTCTTGATTACTCTTAAGTCTTTCCCAAATATGTCAAGGCTACCGAGCATCTCCATCAATTCTTTGAGGCGTATTTTGTCAAACGCCTTAGCATAATCAATAAAGCACAGGCCTAAGTCCTTCTTCATTTATATTTCCCTTTTAGAGAGCATCCTAATAATAAATATGGCGTTTCTTGTTCCAGTGTCTTTGACGAAACCGCACTGTTCTTGTCCTATCTCTTGCCTGATTCTGCTTCTCGCTCTATTCATCAGGATTTGGAAGATCAGTTTTGTTATATGGCTCATTAAACTGATGGTTCTGTGGAGTTCGCACTCGTTTGCTCCTGGCTTCTTAGGCAGTGCTATGAAGATCAACTTGCTGAGGTTATCTGGTATTACACCACTATTATCAATTTAATTTATTATTTCTTTAATTTTCTTTATACCAAATTCTTCCCAGGCTTTCAGAAGCTCTATGACTATGCCGTCTGGTCCAGCTGCTTTGTTTCTATTCAGTTTGGCTACTGCAGATTCCACTTCAGACTTTCATATTTCCGGTCTGTCTTCATCTTTGCGTATTATTGGTTGCTCTCTCTTTTCGTGGAAAAGATCTTTTATATATTCTTCTCGTCGTTGGAGTATTTCCTCTTTCTCCAAAATGATTGTTCCATCCTTAGATTTTAGACATCCTTTTAAAGAGCAGGTTTTTTGTCCTGTCAGTTCTTTCAGTAATCATTTCCTCTGTGAGGTTATTAGCCAGAATTTATTTCTATATAGACTGATATTACATAGCCGTTCAGTAATCATTTTCTTTGAGTTTATTTTTTCATTTATCGTGTCCAACTCTGATGATATTACCCAGCACTCATTTTTATATAGACTGATATTACATAGACTTGCTGAGGTCATCTATTATAAATTCCATTTATTATTTCTGTAATTTTCTCTTTGCCGAATTCTTCCAGGGCTATCAGCAGCTCGTTGACTATGCCGTCTGGTCCAGCTGCTTTGTTTCTATTTAGTTTGGCTTTTGCAGATTCCACTTCAGACGGAAGATAGAAAAGCTAAATATAATATTGAAGAGGCAGACCTTGTCGGTACCCGCCATGTTACGGAAAATCCCGAAGATTAACGAAATGTTTTTAACAACCGACATATTGAAAATATTTTTTTGAATATTATTTTTAATCGATAGTCCGATTTAATTAGATATTCTGTTTTTAAACAAAGAGTATATTTATGTATTTATTTCTACCGGCCTGATTATTTTTGCACAAAAATTTATCGCAAATAATCAGGCAGGTAGAAATAAATATATAAATATAGTCTTTGATTAAAAACAGAATATCTATTCGAATACGAGTATCGATTAAAAATAATGTCCAAACAAATAATTTCATATATATATATATATATATATATATATATATATATATATATATCACTAATCGACAACATAATTTCTATATTTGTAAGTATTTGTTCTGTAAATTTAAATTACATCGAGCTCTCTGTTGAATCAGTTTTAATATTTAATCTAATATTATTAGGATCCATTGGGATTATTTACCAAATCTTTTCCTCCGACTTATTACCGATATATATTTATATATATATATATATATATATATATATATATATATATATATATATATATATAACCTAAACTTGTTTATAAATGGAACTTTGTCTGTGTGTGTGTGTGTGTGTATGTCTGTTACCTATAGACTCCGAAACAGCTGAACCAATTTTCTTGAAAATTTACAGAGTTGTACTATAAGCGTCTGCGAGTGTTCTTAGATAGATTTTGTGTCGAGGGACCCCCGATAAATATCGAAAATCGATAATCGAAAAATTCGGGTTATAGAAGGATACACACACACACACATACACACAGAAAAAGTTCCATTTATAAATAACTTACTTATATATATATATAATATATAAATAACTTACTATATATATATATATATATATATATATATATATATATATATATATATTAGTCATCCACATACAAGCCTGTCTCGCTGTATCACAGTTCATCAGTGTGGCTAGACACTTCCACTTGGATCGAAATTCGACCGATTTGGTGTCAGTCGGAGTCGATACTCCCTAACCATCGACGCATGGAATCGGAGAAGGGAATTTTAACGTGTTGTATATAAGCAGTGTATACACAGGCCAGTCACCGAAAGAACTCAATTCATTTCTGAAGAGTCACGCATATAGTCGAAGTGGAAACTGTTTTTAAAATTTTCTTTCTCGTAATGAGAGCATAATATATTAGTCATCCACATACATTATATATATATATATACTTTATATATAATTTTTTGACTGGAATCTAATCTTTATTCTATTTATCGTTAGTATGTTAGTATCTTTCTTTCTTTCTTTCTTTCTTTTCTTTCTGTTGCCTTATTGGAGAGGTGACACACTGTCTCTTACTCCCCCATCCACCGATTTTCTCTGACCAAAAGTTGGAAATATTTTTTTTTATTCACTTTGCCGGCAGTCCGACTTGGAATCACTTTCTTCCCCCCCCCCCCAATCTTCTATCAATTTTTTTTTGTTTTTTTCAATTGGAGTAGATAGACTTAACTATCGCCCGGTTCACACTCCACCCACGTCTTTTGAACAGGTGAAGAGGCTCATCCCTTGTTTCCTGTTTAGGATGTGGTTCCCGGCTTTCTTTTTTTTCCAATCATTCTACTCTTAAGTAGCCCCATGCGCATCAGTGGCGTCACCGCCTTGCTTGGGGTGATATGATGAAAAAAAAAATGTATATACATTATATATATATATATATATATATACTTTATATATATAGATATAGATATACACATACATTAAATATATATATATGTATATAATGTATATGTATAATATGTATATATATATACATTATATATAATATATATATACATACATTAAATATATATATATACATACATTAAATACATATATATGTATAGATATATTTAATGTATATATATACATACATAAAATATATATATATATGTATATACACATTAAATATATATATATTTAATGTATATATATATACATACATTAAATATATATAATGTATATATATGTACATACATTAAATATATATATATATACATTAAATATATATATATTTAATGTATATATATATATATATATACATTATATATATATAATAATATATATATACATTATATATATATACATACATTAAATATATATAATGTATATATATATACATACATTATATATACATACATTTTATATATATATATATATATATATATATATATGTATATATATATATATACCCAGTGTTAAAGGAGAGAAAGAAAAAGACGGAGTAAAAGAATGAAAGCGGAAAATTACCCCCACATACCCAAACACCCAAAAATAATCCCTACACTAATAATTAGTGCTTAAATGGATTTTAACTTAACATAAAAATAACGAAAATTAGAAAATATGTAGTCAAGTGTTGAATTCTACTGACGAGTGGACAGAATGAATTCTAAACAATGCGTCTACGAAAATCCAAAGTTACGTGCTGAATATAACATTATTCCGTTAAGCGACAAATTTTATTTGCATTATGGACTCTCCCGTCGATTTCGACGTATGAGAGTCTAACTCGGTTAGACTACCACACAAAGAATTATTTAAAGTGGTGAAGGCTTGTGTAGCACCATCCATACATTTTGGAACTGCTGATAACCAACAATCGCTGCAGACGTCTGACACAGATCGCATGAACAACAGACCTCAGTCATTTAACTCATAACTGGAGGGAAGGGACGGATTAATACCTTTTCCAAGGGTACCAGTGCGTAAGTGAATGCAAAGTGTTCGACTGGAATTGAAACTCGGCTCACTGATTTTCCCCTCCGAGCCGACATCCACCGCACCACAATGCACATCCGTCAATAACGCTTAAAGCACCTGGTATTCCTAAGCAGTCACCCGTCTAAGTACTAACCAGGCTCAACGTTGCTTACGGTCATATTGTAATATAACAATCCCGCCCCACCCAAGAAAGGCTGATACAAGCCGTGTTGTTTCCGGTCGGTGAAAAGTAACGGATGTCACTTTGACCCTATTTCCGGCAGATGCGGAAATAACTCAGAGGCAAACAGACAGGTGACTCTGAGAATTACGTAGGCGTCGCGTGGGCGTCGCGTGATCAAGGCAAAGCCGGAAGAAACAAGTCCCGGTTTTGGAAGATATATAAAGACCGCGAAAGCACGGATTCGCCAGTCAGTCTGGGCAGAGAGACAGTCCGGATAGACCAGACCAGAGTAGCACCGACAGAGATCGGCCGGTGAAGAGAGACACTCCCGTCAGCCCTTAGAAGAGCGCTCCCTCAACTCTCTGTATCCTAGGCTACACGGTCCATCGTTCATTAATAAAAATATCACTTGATATATTTTTATATATATGCGTGTTTGTCGCTATATAACAATATCACGTTGAATACACCGATTTGCATTAATCTTGTGCGTGTGTAGAAATTTCAGAAAAAATATATCTGTAAAAAGGTATTATAGCAAAGTCAAAATGTGAAGCCCTAACTTATCTGACGCCTTTCGTCCTATGTAGAACTTTATCAAGGAAAATGCAAGGACTTCATTTTGTAACAAATATTTACATCCAAGAGCAAAAATATTACAGTATTTACATTATTCGGACTATTGTCTTCATCTTTGCTAAGAAAAAAGAATCCAGTGGATATAGACGTTGGTTAGTTCCTGTGACTTGACCCAAAGTGTTGTGAGTTCAATACCAGTCTGCAAAAGCGGTGAACAAATAAATTGCAGGGTTAGAGAGAAATAATTCCCAATCGCGGCTTTACGCAAGGAATGAGGATGATATACTCCAGTGATTGTAATAAAGCACCTGAAGAAGGCTGGAGTGTACAAAGGCCGAAACGTCGTACAAATTGGCAAGAAAGATGAAGACAATAGTCTGAATAAAGTAAGTACTGTAAATACGACCTCATCTCAGAAATGTAAAAAAAAATATTATTGTTATTTTTTTGTAATTTTCAAATTTAGGAATGATCATAAATATTCTTCAGATTAAGTAAAAAATTAGACAAGCTATGGAGGAGACAACGTGACACAATTAAATGTTTAATAGCCGAAAGTATATATATATGAATAAATTTGAAACAAAAGAATTTGCATAAAACGAAAAATTTTAAAACATCGCTTACTTCAGATATATATATATATATATATATATATATATATATATATATATATTATATTAATATATATATATATATATATATTATATATATATATATATATTATTATATATATATATTAAATTAGAGAAAATTTTCAAAATTCAAAGGTGTCGGATGTACATTTCGACATAGGATCTCTAATAGAGATTCTACGTCACGTCAGCGACATTGTTTTGTTCCAAATTTTCTCTAATTTATACTGGCTCATATTCTTAATACATTGAGCTCTCTGCCTGCATCACTTTTTAATGTTAATTTTTTTTAATATTAATTAGGATCAGGTTCTTGGAATTTACCTTCCTACTCTTCCACTTCGGATTAAAATATATATATATATATATATATATATATATATATTATAATCGTGTTGCCCCAAGCAAGGCATTTTACTGCCACTATTTTGCAAGGGGTTACATAGGAGGAAAGTTATAAGAAAGAGAGACAGGTTATAAGGGGTGTCAGGAAGTGGATAAGAGAAGGATGTGAATACTGACGAGAGTGGAGTGGACGAAGAAAGGAGCATGAGAGAGATCGCCCCAAGCAAGGCATTTTACTGCCACTGTTTTGCAGGGGGTTACATAGGAGGAAAGTTATAAGAAAGAGAGACAGGTTATAGAGGGTGTCAGGAAGTGGGTAAGAGAAGGATGAGAATACTGATGAGAGTGGGGTGGACGAAGAAAGGAGCATGAGAGAGAGAGGATCCAAGTTAGTGAGATAATTGATGACTATTGACTTTACATGTGAATTCTTGAAGGTTATAGCTGTCAGGAAAGCAAGTAAACAGAAGGGAATTTCACTGGTGCTAGAAAACAAGCTGATGGAGGAGTATTTGCGTTTACAATTTATTGGTTTCACAGTAAAAGGGTGAGACCTAATTACTAATCGTGTGGCTCGAGTAAACTGATATATATGGAGTACCAGTGAACTAAGTACATTTGCGCAGAAACCGTGTAAGTATTTGTAGAAGAGACACAAGGAAGCCACATTGCGCCGGTGAGAAAGTGACTGTATCTGAGCTGCTAAGTCGTAATCGATCACATTAGAGATTTCCCGCAGGATTTTGTCAAGGACCCCTAGGTGGACAGCAGGAGCACTCGACCAGATATGGCAGCAGTATTCAATGCACGGGCGGATGGTAGATTTGCATACTTGCAGGATTGTTTCAGACGGGAAAAATTTCCTGGCCCTACACAGAGGACCGACTTTCATAGCAGCGGATTTAGCTATGGATTCTATATAGTCATTCAACTTGAGGTTTGTTTTTGAGAGTTAACCCGAGGAGGCGCAGTTTTGCTTTCAGAGAGACTAGCCTGATCCATGCTAATGGGAGGCAGGAACGATTGTCTGTGATGGTTAATAGATAGCAGCTTCGTTTTGGAAGCATTAAAATTCACGAGCTATTTCTTATCCCGGTCCACCACAGATTGGAGGTTCTGTTCAAGCTCGACAGCAAGGTTTGCTTTGTCAGACTCGTCAGATATATATATATATATATATATATATATATATATACTAGCAGCATAGCCCGGAGTTGCTCGGGTGTAATGAAAGCATTCAAACTAATCTATGGTCCTAGAGCTCAGACTCTTTGGATGTTGACACGAAAGACTAAAAAGCAATAGTTGTTTCCAGTTAAAGCGAAACCGTAGACTGAAAGAAAAATGAATGAATGTACTTCAACATTTGAAGTTTGTTGAGAATCGTATAAAAATTGTGGATTTGTATAAAGGACATAGAGACAGATAAACAGACACACACACAAACATCTTGCCTTATATATATATATTATCGATTTTCTGCTCTATTGTAAGAACTGAACATTGTTTCTTATGTCTTTGTCTATGACTGTATCAAATTTGATTAAAATCGGACCACTCCTTCTATAACCCGATTTTTTTGATTATCGATTTTCGATATTTATCGGGGTACCTCGGCACATAAAACCTAGCTAAGAACACTCGCAGACGCTTATAGTACAAATGTGTAAATTTTAAAGAAAATCGGTTTCGCCGTTTCGGAGTCTATAGGTAACGGACACACACACACAGATGAAGATACACACACACAGACAAAGTTCCATTTATAAATAAGTTTATACATATATATATATATATATATATATATATATATACAGAGAGAGAGAGACTGACAGAGAGAGAGAGAGTATTACATTTACCCATCAGTTCCTCTAGATTCTTTAGAAACAGCACTAAACCAAAACTTTTATTCACCCTCGATGTCAGGTAGATGCTACTGAAAGTAAAGAAATAGAAATTAAATCAGTCATGACTTTTGATCTTATATATATATATATATATATATATATATATATATATATATATATATATATAGTGTATTGAGACAGCAAATAATTTTCTAAACATATACTGTTAAATATAAGAGACAATGAATGTCTATTATGTTTGAGCCGTTCTAAACGTCGGATTTTGGCTTTAATTTCAGTTGAAAATAAAGACAAAATTCTCCGAAATTTGGATAATATTTTATGAAGTTGGTTCTCAGCTTTCGGCTCACATGAGCCATCATCAGAGAGGTCATTAAGACGATAACTCAATAACATCCACCATCAGCGATGATTTTATTTTCTGTTGACAAAACATGTTGTCTATTGGGCGTGTATAATGACAATATACAAGCAAAAAATCTGGCTTCTTCTACCGTGCACCCATAGCCCAGAGGTAGAATCGCCGACTGACGCCACGTCGGTCTGTTTTCAACCCTGGGTTAAAAGCAATCGGAGTCTAATCGTACTGATGAGCTGTGATACGCTCTCACAACCTGAGTGAGCACTCTGGAAGAATGGTAGACTTTGAAAAACAGTTGCTACCCTGGCATGTACGCATCGCTCATTCACTAATGAATTAGATCACTCTGGCTATTGGGCGTGTATAATGACAATATACATGCTAAAAGGTCTGACTTCTTCTACCGATCGCCCATAGCCCAGAGGTAGATCGCCGACTGACGCTACTTCTTTCGGGTTTCAATCCTGGTTTAAAAGCAATCGTAGTCTAACCGTACAGATGAGCTGTGATACAGCGAAACAGATCTGTCTGCGGATGACTATATATATATATATATATATATATATATATATATGAAGTAAAATAATTAAGAAGGCTTGATCATCAAATGTCTGAATAGTAAATGATTTTCAGTAAGCGTTGAAAATAAATAAATACCTTTATAGCAATATTTAATAAAGTGTGAATAATGGCAGTAATTCTCTAACCACATCAGCTGCACTAAGAAAAGCTAAGCGACGTCAAAGGAGGACAAGCTTGACAGCAACATCAAACGCAAATGAGAGTAGATGGTCATCAATAAGGACATTAGGTCTCAGCTTCTAAATTCCATATTCAGAATTGACCGATTCGTTTACACTCTAGAGCATTACAAAATTTGTTTGCGAATTTAGTCGCATAGAAATTGTGACGTCAATCCAAGGACGAACATTCCTGAATCAAAACCATTGGATACAGAGTGAAAAATAACAAGATAACAAGATTAGATATGCCTAGATATTGATGGCGGATTGAGAACAATCTATTTCTGCAGGGTCGACAGAATCTTGAAGATGACCGGAGAGTATAACTTTCGGAAATATTGTGATAATAACAGTAAATTATAAGCATATTAGTCCGAATGTAAATTCGGTATTTTTTTTTTTTTTTTTTCATATCGCCCCAAGTAAGGATTTTACTGCCATTGTTTTGCAGGGGGTTACATAGGAGAAAAGGTGTGAGAAAGAGTGACAGGTTATAGAGGGTGTTAGGAAGTGGGTAAGAGAAGGATGAAAATACTGATGAGAGTGGAGTGGACGGAGAAAGGAGCACGAGAGAGATCGTCCCAAGCAAGGCATTTTACTGCCACTGTTTTGCAGGGGGTTACATAGGAGGAAAGTTATGAGAAAGAGTGACAGGTTATAGGGGGTGTCAGGAAGTGGGTAAAAGAAGGATGAGAATACTGATGAGAGTGGAGTGGACGGAGAAGGGAGCATGAGAGAGAGGATGCAGGTTAGTAAGATAAGAGATGACTATTGACTTTACAATTAAATCTTGGAGATTGTAGCTGTCGGGGAAGCAAGTAAATTGAAAGGGGATTCCACAGGCGGGAAGTGCGAGAAAAGAAGAAAGAAGTTATCAGAAAGAGTTAAAGGTCATAGAGGGTGTCAGGAAGTTGGTGAGAGAAAGATGACTGTAGCCCAAAGTGAGGGATCAGTTTAAATATTGATTGTAATGTAGAATTGATCCCCCACTTTATATCCATATTATAATAGTATAGAATGTTTTTTTTTATAATCATATCACCCCAAGCAAGACATTTTTTGTGACTGTTTTGCAGGGGTTACATACGAGGAATGTTATGAGAAAGAGTGACAGGTTATAGGGGGTGTCAGGAAATGGGTAAGAGATGGATGGGAATACTGATGAGAGTGGAATGGTCGGAGAAGGGGGTATGAGAGAGAGGATGCAGATTAGTGAGTTAGGAGATGACTTTACATTTAAATTCTTAGAGTTTGTGGACATAAAGTGAGGGATCAGTTTATATATTGATTTAATGTAGAATTGATCCCCCACTTTATACCCGCATTGTAATAGTATAGATTTTTTTTATAATCATATCGCTCCAAGCAAGACATTTTATTGCGACTGTTTCGCAAGGGGTTACATAGAAGGAATGTTATGAGAAAGAGTGAAAGGTTATAGTGGGTGTCAGGAAGTGGGTAAGAGAAGGATGAGAATACTGATGAGAGTAGAGTGGACGGAAAAGGGAACATGAGAGAGAGGATGCAGGTTAGTGATTTAGGAGATGACAATTGACTTTAGATTTAAATTCTTGGACTAACTTCTACTCCAACAGTTTCTTTCCTCGCACTTCCCGACTGTGGAATTCTCTTCCAAACGATTACTTCCCCGACGGCTACAATCTCCAGGAGTTTAAATGCAAGGTCAATAGACACCTCCGAACACACTAACCTGCTCCCATTCTATCAAACACTCTTCCCATCTGCCCAACCCTCATCCTCGCTATCCTTACTCATCTGTCACCTTCCTCCTGACATTCCCTATGTCTAACCACTCCTTCTCTTTACCGTCCCCTATGTAGCCCCATGCGCAATAGTGGCAGTGGAATGCCTTGCTTGGGGTGAGATGATTAAAAAAAAAAATGAATAAATAAAAACGGATGTAAAAATTTAGATCCACAAGGCCGGGGCTTCCGCAAGTTTGTAGATTTTCTCTTGCATTCGAAGCCATAAAAGCATATATCCCGGCTAAAACTGTAATCATAGTTTTGAATAGACGTGCTTAGATCTTTCGAAATTTTTGTTTCTAGTGTCAAGACATTATACACTTGAACGGTGGTAGAATCTACGTAAAAATTGTTCTAACTAATGCAAAGATGGCGGCATAGACTTTCTTTTTTCTCAAAATCATATATTTTTGCTGTTAATTAGAAACATTCATGATGTGTTATGGAATAGACCTGCTTGGAAAATCTTTAACGCATATTGTTGGCGTTCCAGTTATCTCTATTTGCTATGATAATTCAATGGACGTTAATTGCTTATACAATGAGCTGATATCCGCGATGAACGTTTCCATCAAGGAGCATAACGTTAAATCCAATCGAAATACTCTTTTGCAACATGGCAAACCTGCATGCATAAGTGCAGAATTGCAATACATTAATATTAAAATACAATTACACACACGCAGGTGTATGCATGGACAAAAATCAAAAAATCGTAGTTCTTAGTCTCAGCCATGATACCATTTACTCAGAGGACTTATTTAGCCTTCAAAATTCAGTTTACGACGAAAAAGAACATATTTGATATCGATAGCAGGAAATCAAAATTTGACTTACATCCATTCATTTTTCTTTCAGTCTACGGTTTCGCTTTAAACTGGAAACAACTATATTTTTAGTCTTTCGTGCCAACGTCCAAAGAGTCTGAGCTCCAGGACCATGGATACACACACATGCTCATTCTCTTCATATATACCTGTGGTGTGTCAGTATGAAGTAAATTTTGACTCATAGAGGGAGAGAGAAACAGGGAAAAAACGCATGCCATGCTTGATGAGCTTAAACAAATGGTTAGCAGAGAAAGGTTTGGGAGAAATAGTAGTAGACCTCCGTCGGTCGGAGTTGACCATGGGTAGCATCCTAGTTGTCTGCTTGGCTGGAGCATCGGCGTCTGTGATTGTAGAAGCCGATGCGGGAGTGACAGTCATTGTTGCAGAGGCTGCATTTATGTTTTATTTCTGGTCTGTCGGAGCTGTCATTTTCCTTTCTTCGAACCCGACTCTCCATGGCGACTTGTGTCAGTTGCTCCTCCTTTAATTGGAGTTGTTGGGCCAGGGTTCCTCTCTATTTAGACCGGTTGACCGCTGCGCTCTCCCATGACTCAGTGTTGATATCCACAGCTTTCATATGGCGTTTTATGGTGTCACGATAACGCGGCTGGGGCCACCCCGTGGGTCTTCTCCATTTAGACCCGTTGGCGTAATTCATAATTGTGAAAAGTAATATTTGCGGGAGAAATAAAGAAAGAAAGGAAGAAAGTAAAGAAGAAAGAGAGAAAGAAAGGATTGAGAAAACGAAGAGCGGTGTTCGAATTTCAGTCACATTCACTTATATGATAACTAGCAGTATAGCCCGGCGTTGCTCGGGTGTAATGTAAGCTTTAAAACTAATCCATGGTCCTGGAGCTCAGACTCTTTGGACGTTGGCACGAAAGACTAAAAAGTAATAGTTGTTTCCAGTTAAAGCGAAACCGTAGACTGAAAGAAAAATGAATGGATATAAGTCACATTTTGATTTCCTGCTATCGATATCAAATAAGTTTTTTCGTCATAAACTGAATATTGAAGGCTAAATAAGTCCTCTGAGTAAATGGATTCATGGCTGAGACCAAGAACTACCTTCTATAACCCGATTTTTTGATTATCGATTTTCGATATTTATCGGGGGTACCTCGACACAAAGCCTAGCTAAGAGCTCTTGCAGACGCTTATAGTACAACTGTGTATTTTTTCAAGAAAATCTGCTCAGCCGTTTCGGAGTCTATAGTTAACGGATACACACACAGACACACACACACACACACACATACAAAGTTCTATTTATAAATAAGTTTAAATCTTGAGGTTCTCCACAAAACCTAAAGGAGGGTCTGCAATATAATCGATCTTGGAAGATCCTTTTCAGCCACTTTCTGAGGTAAAAATGCTATGAAACTATTAAAATAGATTTTTATAGTTAAAATTCCAGCAATACTTTTTGAAGAATAAAATATTAACATCAATATATTTTTAAAGAAAAAAATGAAAAAATATATATATATACCAGTTACACAGCTAACTCTTCTTCGCATATATATGAATTGTACAATCACTCTCTGGTGAACTGTATGATCAGTCTATTAACAGTAGAAAGGGGTAGTGAAAGATTTTCAGATATTTTTCTTTGTCTAAGACCACCTTCATGTTGGCTCACGATACGTCCGCGTTGAAATTCGGATAGGTCTGATGCTCCTTTAGTTCGTGGCATGTTCCAGAATTGTTATCTGCAATTTTAATTAAATAATCTATCTTAATTTATTTTGGTTATTAAAAGAAAAAATCAGAAATAAAATTTATTGTTGGTGTCTATTCAATTCTGTCATGTCTGTATACATGGAGATAAAAAAAATCAAAATTAAAGTTTTCAAAATACAAATTGAAATGAAAATTTTAAAATTAAAAAATATTAAAATGAAGGTATATAAAATCGAAGGGGCATAATTCATGATTATTAATAGTAATATTCGCGGGGGAAAGAATTTAAAAGAGTGAGAAAGAAAGAAATGAGTATAGACCTTTTAAGAATTTAAGCATTTTTCTATGGCAGCATGTGGTCATTAAATCACTTTTTTGTTAAGCAGATTAGGGTTATTTATATTTTTAAGATGATGAGTTTGAGTTTGAGTTTTGTTTAACGGCATATCAACACCTCTGTGGATCATTTAATGCGAAAAAGGTGGGGTTTTAATGTATTTTTTACTTTCTATAAAAATCTATTTTTATGCATATATTTCTATAAGAGTCTATTTTTATACTTTCATAGAGTTATGACCCCAGTTTGGGGGTCAATTATTTGCCCATAGCTGGGAACCTAACAAGTGCTACCACTCCGGGTCAAGATAGACCTGAGAACAACAGAAATTACGTGGTGAGTCTATTCTCTTCACAACCTCTCAATCAGAGGCCTTGCTGCCGGATGCAGTTTACCGTCATGCCCAGGATGAGATGAGAAATATTGTAAATTATTCATGGACTTTATTTTTTAATCCTACATTTTTTTAATCATTTCACCCCAAGCAAGGCAGTTTTCTTGCCACTGGTTTGCAGGGGTTTACATAGGGGAAAGTGATGAGAAAGATGGGCAGGTTATAGGGGCTGCCAGGAAGAGGGTAAGAGAAGAGTGAGAATATTGGATGGAGTGGATGGAGAAAATAGCTTGAGAGAAAGGATGCGAGTCAGTGAGATAGGAGACGACTATTGACCTTACATTTTAATTCTTGGATATTGTAAATGTCGCGGAAGCAAGTATACTGAAGGGAATTCCACTTATGAGAAGTGCGAGAAAAGAAGCTATTAGAGCAGAAATTGCGGTTATATTTTATCGGTTTCACTGGAAAATGGTGGGACCTAGTTGTGGCCTGAGGAAATTCATACATAAGGGGCACCAGTGAGCTAAGGTCATTGGAGCAGAAGCCGTGAAAGTATTTGTAGAAGAGACACAGGGAAGCCACATTGCGCCGGTGAGAAAGTGACTGTATCCGAGCTGCTAAGTCGGGATCGATCACATTGCAGATTCTTCGTTGAATCTTGTCAAGAACACCCAGGTGGATAGCAGGAGCACCCGACCAGATATTGCAGTAGTATTCAATGCATGGGCATATGTCAAATCGGGATCGACCCCATTACAGATTCTCTGTTGGATTTTGTCAAGAACTCCAAGGTGAATAGCAGGGTCACCCGATTAGATGTGGCAGCAGTATTCAATACACGGCCTATTTGTATTACTTCAAGATTTATTCTCAGTGGTTATCTCTATTTGAATAGACGCTTCGTTTGGTTTAATCAGTATGTAGATATTTACCTACTGCCTCACTGGAGAAATATGTGACACAAGGTCTTTTTTAACGTGGAGAGCCCGACTGTGTACAGACGAGTGACGGAACAAAAATTCCCCAGTCCCCTCAACCGCCGGTTAAGCTGGCCCGATGACGAGCACAAGGTCCGTCCCTCTGCTGCAATGAGGTGACGCGGCCGCGGGACACTGTTCCCCGGGACTGGGCAAAGGCAGAGTTTAATTTTTCTCAAATCCACCTCTGCCCTCGGGGACGGAGATGCAACTGAGCCACACTCTGTCTTCGAGGACAGAGACTCAACTGAGAGATGATTGTTGGACCCTAACTGATTTGCATCAGGTTTAATCAGCAAGTATTTCATCTGCGTATTAAAGAAAACTAAATAAAGAATTGAAGCGTCTACTTAAACACGGGTATCCATGAAAAATAACGCTTGAAGTAACATGTCGCATTAAAAATCGGAATCCATTAATTCTTTAGAAATTGCTTTGTTTACAATTCAGATACGAAACTGGGTAGATATGTGTTTTAAGTAAAAATCTAGACGAATGTTTTTTAAAGGCAAAATAGAATCATGATTTATTGTGAAGCTCTTCGTAGATGGGCGGTGAAATTTCAACGGATCAGAAATTGGTTCCTCCTACAATGGTGAGTCAAGTGCAAATCCTACCTTCGAATAATTATTATTTATTATGTTTTCCTGAGTATGCAGAACAGTTGACGAAATAAAAAAGTGTTTGAAATAAACATAGCGTGTACTCAAATATGTGTATCCACTAAAAATAATGTTTGACAGAAATATATATATATATATATATATATATATATATATATATATATATATAGTCATCCGCAGAGAGATCTGTTTCGCTGTATCACAGCTCATCAATACGGTTAGACTCCGATTGCTTTTTACCCAGGATTGAAATCCGACCGAATTGGCGTCAGTCGGCGATTCTACCTATGGACTATGGGCACTCGGCAGGAGAAGACAGACTTTATAGCGTATACATTATCATTGCTGAGGCGTAATAATGTTTAGCGCCAAGATTATTGTTATTTTCACTAGTCTTACTGCTAAAAAATATTTTGGCAAGCATTTTTTTTATTATAAAGTGCTCAATATCGAGGCTGGGATTGAGCGCTGATAGTTTAACTGAGCAGGAGTATTTACCTGCTCAGTTCTTTGCAATAAATATATATATATATATATATATATATATATATATATATGCATTAGATAGATAGATAGATAGATAGATAGATAGAAATACAGGTGAAAAGAACGAACAGTTTTATAATTCCGAGTTCTCCGGCATTTACTTTTTTTCTTGAAGTACTCAATACAAGAAATATTGTAGAGCATAATATAATCATAAAATTAAATTTGTTTTTTAATTAAAAATACTTTGCGACACGGAAATTCTGTTTCGAGATTTCTACCTCGTTATCAAGCAAAGTTAGATCATTGTTGTGAAAATGATTTTCATTTAAATATAAGAAACAAAACGTTTGTTATTTATAAATATGGGAAGACATAAAAAATTATGTGTGTTATTAATTTAAGTAATCAGAATAGAGATTCACTTTAAATTTTAAAAAAGTTTTATATTTGTGGGGAAAATATAATTTTTTCTTTCCATCTTAACGGCCAAACTGTTAGCTTATTTTAAGACCCCTGTCTAATCCCTATTTCCGTTGTTGTATCCATTATTGTTAGAGAATGTTTTCTTTTAGCTTCGTCTATATCTCAACATTTTCTAAAAGAAACAACACACACACACATATATATATATAAAGTGAACATTGATGTCAACACTCAGAGCATGAAAGTCTGTCACATCTGAGGGTTGACTTCAATGTTCATTTTTATATTTACATACGCTCTATCTGTGCTATTCAGCATTATATATATAGATATACACTCACACTACCACACACACACTCACACACACACTCGCACGCGAACACACACACACACACACACCTATATATATAAACTTATTTATAAATGGAACTTTGTCTGTATGTGTGTGTGTATGTGTGTGTGATGTGTGTGTCCGTGACTGCAAAACCGATTTTATTGAAAATTGACACAGTTGTACTATAAGCGTCTGCGAGTGTTCTTAGCTAGGTTTTGTGTCCAGGTACCCCCGATAAATATCAAAAATCGATAATCGAAAAAATCGGGTTATAGAAGGAGTGATCCAATTTTAATCAAATTTGATACTCACATAGACAAAGACATAAGAAACGATATTCAGAATTTTCAAGGTTGCAGAAAATCGATAATATATATATATATATAAAAGACAAAATGTTTGTGTGTGTGTCAATTTATCTGCCTGCATGTGTGTATTTTTTCAGCCCTTTTATTTTAGTTTTTGCTTCGGATTTTGCTCTAAGTAGGTATAATTGTAGTTTTTAGTCTCAGCCATGATACCATTTACCCAGAGGACTTATTTAGCCTTCAAAATTTAGTTTACAACGAAAAAAACTTATTTGATATCGATACCAGGAAATCAAAGTTTGACTTACATCCATTCATTTTTCTTTCAGTCTACGGTTTCGCTTTAAGTGGTAACAACTATTACTTTTTCGTCTTTCGTGCCAATGTCTAAAGAGTCTGAACTCCAGGACGAAGAATTAGTTTTAAAGCTTCCATTACATCCGTGCAACGCCGGTCTATACTGCTAGTATATATATATATATATATATATATATATAAGATTAATGCAAATCCAATTTGTCGCCTAACTGAATTATGTTATATTCAGCACCTAACTTTGGATTTTCGTAGACGCACTGTTTAGAATTCGTTCTGTCCACCCGTCAGTAAAATTCAGCACTTGACTGCATATTTTCTAATTTTTGCTAGTTTTGTATTAATTTAAAATCCATTTATGCACTAATTATTAGTTATTTCGCTACCCAGGTTTCTACCATGAGTGGTGTCTTCAGGCGATTTTTAATAAAACACCGTTACAAGAGCGTTTTTAAAAAGAAAAACGGTAAACGGTAAAATCAGTTATTAAAAATCGCCTGAAGACACCACTCATGTTAGAAACTTGTGTAGCGAAATAACTAGTTTAAAAATGGAAATATATATATATATATATATATATATATATATATATATATATATATATATATAATTTGTGCTAGATAGACTAAACTATAGCCCGGTTCACACTCCACCCACGTCTATTGTACAGGTGTAGAGGCTCATCCCTTGTTCCCTGTTTAGGATGTGGTTTCCGGCTTTCTCTTTTCCAAATCTTTTCACTCTCATGTAGCCCCTGCACATCAGTGGCGTTACCGCCTTGCTTGGGGTGATAAAATTAAAA
>JBBBDQ010002351.1:355000-502500 GCA_037127315.1 Ascarosepion bandense
AGTGCTCAATCCAAAAGTAGAGCTAATAATATTATTTATTCATAAATTATAACATGGCTATGTTACAATATCACTACAAAAGTAGCCATTTTGTTTCAACACTTTTTTGTCTTTTCTAGTGATGTGATAGTTCTTAAAAGAACTTTTTAAGAACTATCACATCACTTGACAAGACACAAAAGTGTCGAAACAAAATAGATACTTTTGTAGTGATATTGTAACATAGCCATGTTATAATTTATGAATAAATAATATCTATCTATCTCTCTGTCTATCTCTCTCTCTATCTATCTATCTATCTCTCTCTCTCTCTATATATATATATATGTATATATTGTTCATATTTCTTAATCTATTTCGCTCTGTTGATTGTTATTTCTCTCACTTGCAGTTAGATCAACCAAAGCAGCCGTCAATTCTACTCCATCAGTGCCTTTTCTTGCACTTCTAACCTGTGGACGCCCCTTACGAATACTTGCTTTCCTGACGGCTACAATCCCCAGGTATTTAATGCAAGGTCAATACCCATCTCTTATCCACATGATTCCAGTTGTTTCTACATCACCTTGTATATATTGTTCTTTTTATTTCTCTCTACCTTCACAACTGTCTTCACGCCTCTTGCCCTTTCTCTGACACCCTCTGTAACTGGTTTGTCTTTCTCTTCACTCTCCTCCTGTCTAATTCCCATCTCTTATCCACTTGACTCCAGTTCTTTCTACATCATCCTGTATATTTTATTCTTTTTCTTTCTCTCTAACTTCGCAACTGTCTTCACTCCTGTGTTCCCATCTTCTCTTGCCCTTTCTCTGACACCCCCTGTAACTGGTTTGTCTTTCTCTTCACTCTCCTCCTGTCTAATTCCCATCTCTTATCCACTTGACTCCAGTTCTTTCTACATCATCCTGTATATTTTGTTCTTTTTCTTTCTCTCTAACTTCGCAACTGTCTTCACTCCTGTGTTCCCATCTTCTCTTGCCCTTTCTCTGACACCCCCTGTAACTGGTTTGTCTTTCTCTTCACTCTCCTCCCGTCTAATTCCCATCTCTTATCCACTTGACTCCAGACTCCAGATATACATCACCCTGTATATCTTGTTCTTTTTCTTTCTCTCTACTTTCGCAACTGTCTTCACACCTGTGTTCCCATCCTTCTCTTGCCCTTTCTGACACACAATGTAACTGGTCTGTCTTTCTCCTCACTCTCCTCCAGTCTAAACTTTTGCTCTTATGTAGCCCCCTGCGCATCAGTGACGGTATCGCCTTGCTTGGAGTGAAAAGATTTTTAAAAAAAGTTTCCCAAATACAGCTTCAACGATCCATAATATTTAAGGAGCATATACCTTGAATTCCTGCCGAGCGGAGTGCCAATTTTCACTGAAATTAGATAAGAGATTCTTAAGGATGTTTTTGCTTCGTTCTCAATGCACATTCTTATATCAATCCGCCTATAAAAATAAATACTTGCATCTTCTATTCCAACAAGTATATGTATTCATAATCTAAACTTATTTATAAATGGAAATTTGTCTCTCTCTCTCTCTCTCTCTCTCTCTATCTATCTCTCACTCTGTGTGTGTGTGTGTGTGCGTGTGTGTGTATCCGTTACCTATAGACTCTGAAACGGCGAAACCGATTTTCTTGAAAATTTAAATAGTTGTACTATAAGCGACTGCGAGTGTTCTTAGCTAGGTTTTGTGTCGCGGTACCCTGATAAATAACAAAAATCGATAATCAAAACAATCAAATTCGATACACTCATAGACAAAGACATAAGAAACGATATTCAGAAGTTTCAAGGTTGCAGTTCTTACAATAGTGCAGAAAATAGATAATCTATATATATATAAAAGGCAAGATGTTTGTGTTTGTGTCTGTTTATCTGCCTGTATGTCTGTATTTTTTTCAGCCCTTTTATTTTAGTTTTTGCTTCGGGTTTGGCTCTAAGTAGGTATAATTGTAGTTCTTAGTCTCAGCCATGATACCATTTACTCAGAGGACTTATTTAGCCTTCAAAATTCAGTTCAGGACGAAAAAAACTTTTTTGATATCGATACCAGGAAATCAAAATTTGACTTACATCCATTCATTTTTCTTTCAGTCTACGGTTTCGCTTTAACTGGAAACAACTACTGCTTTTTAGTCTTTCGTGCCAACGTCCAAAGAGTCTGAGCTCCAGGGCCATGGATTAGTTTTAAAGCTTTCATTACACCCGAGTCACGCCGGGCTATACTGCTAGTACATTATAAGAACATTATGAAATAAATGTAACTCTCTGCATAATATAATATATAATATATATTAATACAATTCACTACACTATGTTTAATCATTTTTATACACAAATATATCAGATGATTTTCAAGTACTTGATATGTGAATCCGTCATGTATAATTAACCTGTTAATAAATAGATAAAGAGATGCACCTTGGTTTGCCGCCGTTACGCATTTTGAAGTAAATGTAAAAAAGAAACGATAGCGTATTATAAAAAAATATGGTCATTATTAATGTAATAGTGTGTTTGATCATATATAATGTGGGTGATAATAATTATTAAAATAACTTACATTTCATATGTAGGGATGTGCGTTGTGGTACAGTGGATATCGGCTCGGAACGAAAAATCGGGGAGCCGAGTTCGAATTCCAGTTGAATCCATTGTATTCACTTACGCGCAAATACCCTTGGGAAAGGTATTAATCTTTCTCTTCCTTCCAGTTATGGGTTAAATAACAGGACAGATTTGGTTCTGTAGTCTTGGGTGGTAACCAGTCTACCGCAGAAATTAATGGTAACCTACTGCGGGATAATCTTCTGTCCAGTAAGTCATATCTCTTTCGAGACATGATCGCCCAAGCGTGTATTACGTATAGTACTGAACTGACTGACTGACATTTCAAATATTAGTTAATATATGTCTAATTAATAATAAAATTGATAATAATCATGAGCTGCTTTTAAAAGAAAACTACCGAATTCATGGGTTGTCTGGTATATATATATATGTACGTTGTTGTGTAATGGAGATCGACTAGGAATGAGAAACAGGAGATTCGAATTCTAGTCGAACTCGTTCCATTCACTTGCGTACATATCCCTTTGTGACAGGAACTAATATATATATTTTCCCCTCAGCTATGGGTTGAATAGCAAGTCAAATTGGGTTCTGCAGCCTTGTTTGGCAACCGGTCTACCAGAGAAAGTAATAGTAATCTACTCCGGGAAAAATCTTTTGCCTAGTCTACCATGTCTGGAAAGAGATCTATACACAAGCGTGTAACACGTGTGGTACTTAATCGACTGAATATATATATCTATAAAATAAAATAAAATATAAAATAAAATTGAGCTCTCCACCTGTATCATTTTTTAATATTAAAATATTAATATTAATTAAGATCGGGTCTATGGGATTTACCTTCCTGCTTTTCCTTTTGGATTAAAGTTATTTTAGATTATATATATATATCATATAAAATAAAATAAAATAAAATGAAATATAAAATAAAATTGAGCGCTCCACCTGTATCATTTTTTAATATTAAAATATTAACATTAATTAAGATCGGGTCTTTGGGATTTACCTACTTGCTTTTTCTTTGGGATTAAAGTTATTTTAGATTATATACATATATAAAATAAAATAAAATAAAATAAAATATAAAATAAAATTGAGCTCTCCACCTGTATCATTTTTTAATATTAAAATATTAATATTAATTAAAATCGGGTCTTTGGGGTTTACCTTCCTGCTTTTCCTTTTGGATTAAAGTTATTTCAAAATATATATATATATATATATATATATATATATATATATATGTGTGTGTGTGTGTGTGTGTGTGTATGTGTGTGTATGTGTGTGTGTTTTAGGTTGTGCTATAATTATGGGTAAAGACATTCAATATCAGGGATCGAGCGTATGTACAGTCCTGTGCAAATGTATTAAAACAAGAACTATTTTTTTCTTTTATAAGGCATCAAAATAAACTTTAAAATCACCCCTGTCTTATTACCTTCGCACACCACCATAGGTGCAAAAGTATTAGAACAGGGGTGATTTTCCTAAAAACCTCACTGAAATTCAAATACAGGGTGAAAAGCCAAGTAAATTGCTAATAAATACTGATTATTTAAAACTATCTGTAAAAGAAAAATGTATTAAAAAGAAGTTATATTTAATTTTTCCTATTTTCTATTAAACAAGTTATTTTGAAACTACTCATTATTCTATTATCCTTGGATATGACTGACTTGTTTCTTATTCCCCCCCCTCTCGAATTGATAAATCTAATGTTACTTTTCAAGACACACTTTGGGAACAAATACAAGCTGCTTGGCAGGAGATACCATTAGATACACTGAAGAAGCTTGTGATGTCAATGCCTGACAGAATGAAGGCTGTAATCAAAGCCAAAGACTATTATACTAAATATTAAATTTATTTTCTAACAAGTATTTTTGTATTTTTTTTTTTGTTAAGGCATTTATTCAAATTGTTTATTTTCTCTCAATATGCCTCATAAAAGATAAAATAATTCTAGTCCTAATACTTTTTACAGTATATATATATATATTGTCATCCGCAGACAGATCTGTTTCGCCGTATCACAGTTCATCAGTACGGTTAGACTCCGATTGCTTTTTTACCCAGGATTGAAACCCGACCGAAATGGGCTATGGGCGTTCGGTGGAAGTAGGCAGCCTTTTTAGCGCATATCATTATACACGCCCAATAGCTAGAGCGCTCTAATTCATTTCACTGAATGAGCGATGCTTACACGCCATATATATATATATATATATATATACACACACACACACACACACACACACTAGGTGCGATAGGTAAATTGCTGCAATTATTTTATTATTTCAAAGTGAAAGGTTATAATACTAAATATTAAATTTATTTTGTAACAAGTATTTTTTTCTTGTTAAAACATTTGTTGAGTAAATCAAATAAAACTGATTTCATTAAATTGTTTATTTTCTGTCAATATGCCTCATAAAGATAAAATAGTTCTTGTCCTTATACTTTTGCACAGTACTGTATATAAAAGTGGACGCGGAGCGGCGACTGTTAAAATCTATCCTAGACATTTAATTCTTTTATTGTTTTATTTTGGTATCTCCAGTTTATACTTCACATCTTGGTCTGTTCTTTTTTGCTACTCTTTTAAAAATTAAAGCTCAGTCTTATCTTCTCGCCTTCCTTTACTTATTTCTGTTCACCTATGTGCAAATTAATGTCTTTCCAGAATCTCTCCCACTTTTCCTGGTCACGTATACGTCGTCTCTTGGTGTTGTTTTTCTCTTCCGATCGCATTTTCCTTTACGATTTGGACTTACATAGATTGATATATATGAACGGAGATATACCCTTGTACGAATTCATTGAAACAAAACGAATAATGTCTTACTAGGATCTTTCACACTTTCCCTGATCACGTATACGTCGTCTCTTGGCGTTGTTTTTCTCTTTCGACCGCATTTTTCTTTTCGTTTTGGACTGATGGAGCCACTTTGTTTCTTCTCCTTGACTATACGACTGACAGTTAAAAGGCTGACACCAAGAATATCCGCGATCTTTCTGTAAGGCTTGCCAGTGTGTTCGTGCACTGTTACAATTTTCATACGCTTCTTTAGAGTAACGACAACTGAGGCTTTAGTGTCTGTAGTGTCTGTACGTGATAAAAATCTGATGCAGTCATAGATGATGCAATATTTTAAGCCAAACAAATTTCATCATACACCCCAAAAATAGATTCATATTACTGCACATCACTGCAAATGACCTAATGTATTCATAAACTATGGTGGACATTGTCAACAAAGGTTATGGGCCCAGTATTCGATTGTATTTTGACGGAGACGTGTCAAAATACGAATTGTGGGAAGTGAAATTTCTAGGCTACCTTAGAATATGAAACACGCGTGGGCGATCATATCTGGAAAGAGAAGATTATCCCGCAGTAGGTTGCCATTGCTTTCTGCGGTAGACTGGTTACCACCCAAGGCTACAGAACCCAATCTGTCCTGTTATTTAACCCATAACTGGAAGAAAGAGAAGGATTAATACCTTTCCCAAGGGTATCTGTGCATAAGTGAATGCAATGAATTCAACTGGAATTTGAACTCGGCTCCCCGATTTCTCGTTGGATACTATACCCAATAGATTTTCTCAGTGACTCAAAAAGGAGAAATAACATAATGGCTTATGGGAAAGAAGATACAAATGCTTAAAAATAAATTCAGTCAGGAGTTGTTCTGTGTTTTGGCATAGTTTACATGCCAGGTCACCGAATGACAGTAAACGCACAGTACGGAAACATATTTCTACAGCAATTGGCTTTGCCAGCCAACTCATTTAATTTTGGCACCAACCAAGGCTTACCAATACCCGAGTGAAAGACACCATTTTCTAAAGACATCCGACCACATCAAATGATCCAGAACTCAGAGACGTTTCATTAATAAAAAAAAACAGATTCTTTTAACAAACATAAATACCCAGTTGGGAACTAATGACATAATACTTAATGTCTGGGTAGTTGACAAAATGTATGATTTGCCTATGATACAGTTATATAATCGATTCATATTGACATATTGCAGCCATTCTTTCCACATCAGTCGATTGCAGACGATATAATTAATACGGTTTTCCTTCAAGAAACGGCGTTCCTTGCCATTTTTCAATAATTGTTCAATATAACCTAAATGAACCGCTTTCAAATGATGGACTTGACGTAAAAGTTTCAGGCCTTAGCCAGCAATTTTAAACAAGCATTTGGAATTTTTTCCCCTATTCTTTTGATGGGAGACCTTTGACCCAGCACAAACTTCAGTCTGACAAACTAAATTACGCTTCCGAACAATTCCACATAATAAGAATAAGATTTATTCAATGTTTTCATTGAAATTTATTAAACATGAATGGAGTTTAATGATGATCTTAAAATCAACAAAACTATAATTTTGTTTAAAACTTAGCTAACATTAAAGAAAAGAGAGATAGAAAATTTGTGGTCCACAGCGTTCCTTTTGACATTAAAAATGGGATGATAATTTAAAATAATTATAATTTCACTGTTCGTCACAAAGTAAAGAATACTGAACTGTTACGTAATATCATTCCTCCTATATGGCAATGAATGCTGGACAATCACCTCACAGATGAAGAAGAGAGTTGAATTTACAGAGATGTGGTTCTACTGACGAGTGTCCTTAGAAACAAAGAAAAGCGTGTTGGACGGCTATGTAATATCTAATCTCCTATATAACACTGAATGCTGGACAATCTCCTTAAAGATGAAGAAGAGAGTTGAAGCGACAGAGATGTGGTTCTACTGACGAGTGTCCTTAGAAAAAAGAAAAGACTGTTGGATGGCTATGTAATATCTAATCTCCTATATGACAGTGAATGCCGGACAATCTCCTTAAAGATGAAGAAGAGAGTTGAAGCGACAGAGATGTGGTTCTACTGACGAGTGTCCTTAGAAACAAAGAAAAGAGTGTTGGACGGCTATGTAATATCTAATCTCCTATATAACAGTGAATGCTGGACAATCTCCTTAAAGATGAAGAAGAGAGTTGAAGCGACAGAGATGTGGTTCTACTGACGAGTGTCCTTAGAAACAAAGAAAAGAGTGTTGGACGGCTATGTAATATCTAATCTCCTATATAACAGTGAATGCTGGACAATCTCCTTAAAGATGAAGAAGAGAGTTGAAGCGACAGAGATGTGGTTCTACTGACGAGTGTCCTTAGAAACAAAGAAAAGAGTGTTGGATGGCTATGTAATATCTAATCTCCTATATAACAGTGAATGCTGGACAATCTCCTTAAAGATGAAGAAGAGAGTTGAAGCGACAGAGATGTGGTTCTACTGACGAGTGTCCTTAGGAAACAAAGAAAAGACTGTTGGATGGCTATGTAATATCTAATCTCCTATATGACAGTGAATGCTGGACAATATCTCACAGATGAAGAAGAGACTTGCCATGACAGAGATGTGTTTTACTCGACGAGTGTCCTAGAACAAAGAAAAGAGTGTTGGACGGCTATAACATCTAATCTCCTATATGACAGTGAATATGACAATATCCTCACAGATGAAGAAGAGACTTGAAGCGACAGAGATGTGGTTCTACTGACGAGTGTCCTTAGAAACAAAGAAAAGAGTGTTGGATGGCTATGTAATATCTAATCTCCTATATAACAGTGAATGCTGGACAATCTCCTGAAAGATGAAGAAGATATTAAGCGACAGAGATGTGGTTCTACTGACGAGTGTCCTTAGAACAGTGAAAAGACTGTTGGATGGCTATGCACATCTAATCTCCTATATAACAGTGAATGCTGGACAATCTCCTTAAAGATGAAGAAGAGAGTTGAAGCGACAGAGATGTGGTTCTACTGACGAGTGTCCTTAGAAACAAAGAAAAGAGTGTTGGACGGCTATGTAATATCTAATCTCCTATATGACAGTGAATGCTGGACAATATCCTCACAGATGAAGAAGAGAGTTGAAGCGACAGAGATGTGGTTCTACTGACGAGTGTCCTTAGAAACAAAGAAAAGAGTGTTGGATGGCTATGTAATATCTAATCTCCTATATAACAGTGAATGCTGGACAATCTCCTTAAAGATGAAGAAGAGAGTTGAAGCGACAGAGATGTGTTCTACTGACGAGTGTCCTTAGAAACAAAGAAAAGACTGTTGGATGGCTATGTAATATCTAATCTCCTATATAACAGTGAATGCCGGACAATCTCCTAAAGATGAAGAAGAGAGTTGAAGTATAGAGATGTGGTTCTACTGACGAGTGTCCTTAGAAACAAAGAAAAGACTGTTGGATGGTTGTGCAATATCTACCCTTATAACAGTGAATGCTGTACGGACTCTTTAAAAGATGAAGAAGATATTGAAGTTGACAGAGATGTGTTCCATTGACGAGTGTCCTTAGAATGTTAAAAAGAGTGTTGGATGGCTATGTAATATCTAATCTCCTATATAACAGTGAATGCTGGACAATCTCCTTAAAGATGAAGAAGAGGAGTTGAAGCGACAGAGATGTGGTCTTACTGACGAGTGTCCTTAGAAACAAAGAAAAGACTGTTGGATGGCTATGTAATATCTAATCTCCTATATGACAGTAATGTTGGACAATATCCTCACAGATGAAGAGACTTTCAGCGACAGAGATGTGGTTCTACTGACGAGTGTCCTTAAAAACAAAGAAAAGACTGTTGGATGGCTATGTAATATCTAATCTCCTATATAACAGTGAATGCTGGACAATCTCCTTAAAGATGAAGAAGAGAGTTGAAGTGACAGATGTGGTTGTCTACTGACTATGTCCTTAGAAACAAAGAAAAGAGTGTTGGACGGCTATGTAATATCTAATCTCCTATATGACAGTGAATGCTGGACAATATCCTCACAGATGAAGAGAGTTAGTTATAGAGATGTGGTTCTACTGACGAGTGTCTTAGAAACAAAGAAAAGAGTGTTGGATGGCTATGTAATATCTAATCTTTACAGAACAGTGAATGCTGGACAATCTTAAAGATGAAGAAGAGAGTTGAAGCTATAGAGATGCAGGTTCTACTGACGAGTGTCTTAACAAAGAAAAGACTGTTGGATGAAGCAAAATATTCTAATCTCCATAATATAGAATGCTGACAACTTCCCAAAGATGAAGGAAGAGAGTTGAAGCGACAGAGATGTGGTTCTGATTGATGAGTGTCCTTAGAAAACAAAGAAAAGACTGTTGGATGGCTATGCAATATCTAATCTCCTATATAACAGTGAATGCTGGACAATCTCCTTAAAGATGAAGAAGAGAGTTGAAGGGACAGAGATGTGGTTCTACTGACGAGTGTCCTTAGAAACAAAGAAAAGAGGTTGGATGATATGTACGTATCTAATCTCCTATATAACAGTGAATGCTGACAATCTCCTTAAAGATGAAGAAGAGAGTTGAAGCGACAGAGATGTGGTCTTCTTACTCGACGAGTGTCCTTAGAAACAAAGAAAAGACTGTTGGATGGCTATGTAATATCTAATCTCCTATATGACAGTGAATGCTGACAATATCCTCACAGATGAAGAAGAGATCAGTTAGACAGAGATGTGGTTCTACTGACGAGTGTCCTTAAAAACAGAAAGTGAAAAGAGTGTTGGATGAAGGCAATATCTAACTTCCAGAGAAAGAAAGTGAATGCTGGACAATCTCCTAAAGATGAAGAAGAGAGTTGAAGTGATGGAGATGTGGTTCTGATTGACGAGTGTCCTTAGAAACAAAGAAAGAGTGTTGGACGGCTATGTAATATCTAATTCTATATGACAGTGTGAATGCTGGACAATATCTTCAAAGATGAAGAAGAGACTTGAAGCGACAGAGATGTGGTTTTACTGACGAGTGTCCTTAGAAACAAAGGAAAAAGAGTGTTGGACGGAAGAAGAAGACTAACTCTCTATATGACAGTGAATGCTGGACAATATCCTCACAGATGAAGAAGAGACTTGAAGGACAGAGATGTGGTTCTGATTGACGAGTGTCCTTAGAAACAAAGAAAGAGTGTTGGATGGCTATGGAAGACCTTAATCTCCTATATGACAGTGAATGCTGGACAATCTCCTGTGCTGATGAAGAAGAGAGTTGGAAGCGACAGAGATGTGGTTCTACTGACGAGTGTCCTTAGAAACAAAGGAAAGAGTGTTGGACGGCTATGTAATATCTAATCTCCTATATAACAGTGAATGCTGGACAATCTCCTTAAAGATGAAGAAGAGAGTTGAAGCTGACAGAGATGTGGTTCTACTGACGAGTGTCCCTAGAAACAAAGAAAAGACTGTTGGATGGCTATGTAATATCTAATCTCCTATATGACAGTGAATGCTGGACAATATCCTCACAGATGAAGAAGAGAGACTTGAAGCGGACAGAGATGTGGTTCTACTGACGAGTGTCCTTAAAAACAAAGAAAAGAGTGTTGGATGGCTATGTAATATCTAATCTCCTATATAACAGTGAATGTGCTGGATAATCTCCTTAAAGATGAAGAAGAGAGTTGAAGTTGACAGAGATGTGGTTCTACTGACGAGTGTCCTTAGAAACAAAGAAAAGAGTGTTGGACGGCTATGTAATATCTAATCTCCTATATGACAGTGAATGCTGGACAATATCCTCACAGATGAAGAAGAGACTTGAAGCGACAGAGATGTGGTTTTACTGACGAGTGTCCTTAGAAACAAAGAAAAGAGTGTTGGACGGCTATGTAATATCTAATCTCCTATATGACAGTGAATGCTGGACAATATCCTCACAGATGAAGAAGAGACTTGAAGCGACAGAGATGTGGTTCTACTGACGAGTGTCCTTAGAAACAAAGAAAAGAGTGTTGGATGGCTATGTAATATCTAATCTCCTATATGACAGTGAATGCTGGACAATCTCCTTAAAGATGAAGAAGAGAGTTGAAGCGACAGAGATGTGGTTCTACTGACGAGTGTCCTTAGAAACAAAGGAAAGAGTGTTGGACGGCTATGTAATATCTAATCTCCTATATAACAGTGAATGCTGGACAATCTCCTTAAAGATGAAGAAGAGAGTTGAAGCGACAGAGATGTGGTTCTACTGACGAGTGTCCTTAGAAACAAAGAAAAGAGTGTTGGACGGCTATGTAATATCTAATCTCCTATATAACAGTGAATGCTGGACAATCTCCTTAAAGATGAAGAAGAGAGTTGAAGCGACAGAGATGTGGTTCTACTGACGAGTGTCCTTAGAAACAAAGAAAAGAGTGTTGGACGGCTATGTAGTATCTAATCTCCTATATGGCAGTGAATGCTAGACAATCTCCTCACAGATGAAGAAGAGAGTTGAAGCGACAGTGATGTGGTTCTACTGACGAGTGTCCTTAGAAACAAAGAAAAGAGTGTTGGACGGCTATGTAATATCTAATCTCCTATATAACAGTGAATGCTGGACAATCTCCTTAAAGATGAAGAAGAGAGTTGAAGCGACAGAGATGTGGTTCTACTGACGAGTGTCCTTAGAAACAAAGAAAAGAGTGTTGGATGGCTATGTAATATCTAATCTCCTATATAACAGTGAATGCTGGACAATCTCCTTAAAGATGAAGAAGAGAGTTGAAGCGACAGAGATGTGGTTCTACTGACGAGTGTCCTTAGAAACAAAGAAAAGACTGTTGGATGGCTATGTTATATCTAATCTCCTATATAACAGTGAATGCCGGACAATCTCCTTAAAGATGAAGAAGAGAGTTGAAGCGACAGAGATGTGGTTCTACTGACGAGTGTCCTTAGAAACAAAGAAAAGACTGTTGGATGGCTATGTAATATCTAATCTCCTATATAACAGTGAATGCTGGACAATCTCCTTAAAGATGAAGAAGAGAGTTGAAGCGACAGAGATGTGGTTCTACTGACGAGTGTCCTTAGAAACAAAGAAAAGAGTGTTGGATGGCTCTGTAATATCTAATCTCCTATATAACAGTGAATGCTGGACAATCTCCTTAAAGATGAAGAAGAGAGTTGAAGCGACAGAGATGTGGTTCTACTGACGAGTGTCCTTAGAAACAAAGAAAAGACTGTTGGATGGCTATGTAATATCTAATCTCCTATATGGCAGTGAATGCTAGACAATCTCCTCACAGATGAAGAAGAGACTTGAAGCGACAGAGATGTGGTTCTACTGACGAGTGTCCTTAGAAACAAAGAAAAGAGTGTTGGACGGCTATGTAATATCTAATCTCCTATATAACAGTGAATGCTGGACAATCTCCTTAAAGATGAAGAAGAGAGTTGAAGCGACAGAGATGTGGTTCTACTGACGAGTGTCCTTAGAAACAAAGAAAAGACTGTTGGATGGCTATGTAATATCTAATCTCCTATATGACAGTGAATGCTGGACAATATCCTCACAGATGAAGAAGAGACTTGAAGCGACAGAGATGTGGTTTTACTGACGAGTGTCCTTAGAAACAAAGAAAAGAGTGTTGGATGGCTATGTAATATCTAATCTCCTATATAACAGTGAATGCTGGACAATCTCCTTAAAGATGAAGAAGAGAGTTGAAGCGACAGAGATGTGGTTCTACTGACGAGTGTCCTTAGAAACAAAGAAAAGAGTGTTGGATGGCTATGTAATATCTAATCTCCTATATAACACTGAATGCTGGACAATCTCCTTAAAGATGAAGAAGAGAGTTGAAGCGACAGAGACGTGGTTCTACTGACGAGTGTCCTTAGAAACAAAGAAAAGAGTGTTGGATGGCTATGTAATATCTAATCTCCTATATGACAGTGAATGCTGGACAATATCCTCACAGATGAAGAAGAGACTTGAAACGACAGAGATGTGGTTCTACTGACGAGTGTCCTTAGAAACAAAGAAAAGAGTGTTGGACGGCTATGTAATATCTAATCTCCTATATAACACTGAATGCTGGACAATCTCCTTAAAGATGAAGAAGAGAGTTGAAGCGACAGAGATGTGGTTCTACTGACGAGTGTCCTTAGAAACAAAGAAAAGAGTGTTGGACGGCTATGTAATATCTAATCTCCTATATGGCAGTGAATGCTGGACAATCTCCTCACAGATGAAGAAGAGACTTGAAGCGACAGAGATGTGGTTCTTCTGACGAGTGTCCTTAGAAACAAAGAAAAGAGTGTTGGACGGCTATGTAATATCTAATCTCCTATATAACAGTGAATGCTGGACAATCTCCTTAAAGATGAAGAAGAGAGTTGAAGCGACAGAGATGTGGTTCTACTGACGAGTGTCCTTAGAAACAAAGAAAAGAGTGTTGGACGGCTATGTAATATCTAATCTCCCATATAACACTGAATGCTGGACAATCTCCTTAAAGATGAAGAAGAGAGTTGAAGCGACAGAGATGTGGTTCTACTGACGAGTGTCCTTAGAAACAAAGAAAAGAGTGTTGGACGGCTATGTAATATCTAATCTCCTATATGGCAGTGAATGCTGGACAATCTCCTCACAGATGAAGAAGAGACTTGAAGCGACAGAGATGTGGTTCTACTGACGAGTGTCCTTAGAAACAAAGAAAAGAGTGTTGGACGGCTATGTAATATCTAATCTCCTATATAACAGTGAATGCTGGACAATCTCCTTAAAGATGAAGAAGAGAGTTGAAGCGACAGAGATGTGGTTCTACTGACGAGTGTCCTTAGAAACAAAGAAAAGAGTGTTGGACGGCTATGTAATATCTAATCTCCTATATAACAGTGAATGCTGGACAATCTCCTTAAAGATGAAGAAGAGAGTTGAAAGAAGAGAAATGTGTTCTACAGTAGGATGCTGAGAATTCTATGGACCGAGCATGTGAGCAACGACGAAGTTTAAGAGGAAATGGAAAACAAAAACAACACTTATACATACCATTAGAAAGAAATAATTATAATTTCTAGGTCACGTAATGAAGAAAGGGGGATTGGAAATTTTGATACTGATAGGGAAAATTGAAGGCTTGAGAGGCATAGGAAAACAATGCATAACCTACCTAGCAAGCTTGAGTAAATGGGTTGCCGAACAAGATTTAAGAGAGATAACCAACAGAAAAAAATATTAAGGATAGGAAATTGTAGAGAGCCATGATCACTAACGTGCTAAAGAGAGAACAGCACATAGTTGAAACTTCATAATTTGAAATACATTCATCAACCTAAATTTCTAGTTTTTAAAACAGTTTTCCTTGGCAAAACTGAATTGTCCTGGTTGAAAAAATAGACATCTGGCAGCCTGGCCTCTGGTCAAGAGAGTGTAGTTTTTTTTTGTTTGTTTGTTCAATCGTTTCACCCCAAGCAAGGCGGTACCATCACTGATGCGCAGGAGTTACATAAGAAAGTAAAAGTTTATGAAGGAGGAAAAGAACAATATATACGGGGTGATGTAAAAAGGACTGGAGTCAAGTGGATAAAAGATGGGAATTGACATTGCATTTAAATTCCTGGAGGTTGTAGCCGTCAGGAAAGCAAGGGAGTTCCACAGGCGGGAAGTGCGAGAAGAAAAGCTGATGGAGTAGAATTGTCGGCTGCATTTGGTTGATCTAACTGTAAATGGGTGGGACCTTGTTGCCAGTCTGGTTGCCCGAGTAAATTCTTGTGGCAGAGGCACTAATGATTTAAGTTTGTCGGAGCAGAAGACATGAAAATAATTTGTAGAATAGACAGAGGGAAGCCACATCCTGCCGGTAAGAAAGTGGCTGGTGTCGAGCTGTCAAGTCGGGATCTATAACATTCGTTGGAGCAGAAGCCATGAAAGTATTTATAGAACAGACAGAGGGAAGCCACATCCTGTCGGTATGGAAGTGGCTGGTGTCGAGCTGCCAAGTCGGGATCTATCACATTCGTTGGAGCAGAAGCCATGAAAGTATTTATAGAACAGACAGAGGGAAGCCACTTCCTGCCGGTGAGAAAGTTGCTGGTGTCGAGCTGCCAAGTCGGGATCTATCACATTCGTTGGAGCAGAAGCCATGAAAGTATTTATAGAACAGACAGAGGGAAGCCACTTCCTGCCGGTGAGAAAGTGGCTGGTGTCGAGCTGTCAAGTCGGGATCTATCACATTACAAATTCTCCTTTGGAGATGTTTGATCGCAATTGGATGCCTTCAACTATAGATAAAATGTGTTGTTGGTAATTTTGCTTTTAACAATATATTGTTTGTAATTGTATTATAAATATGCATTGTTGGTATTTTTGATATAAAAATGAATTGATGGCATTATTACAATAAATATATATATATATTTTTGCTTTCATAGTGTTTTGTTTTTTCTTTGAGAGTTCACTAGCAGCCTACATCTGTGAGGCTTATTGGTTCTACCATCTCGGGTCTACGTGGATCTGTCAGCAGCTGCTGTTAAATATCGGCTCTGTTGGTTGCACGAGTACATTCTTGAGGAGTAGGCACCGGTGTTCTAAGTTCGTTGGAGCAGAAGCCATGAAAATATTTGTAGAAGAGACAGAGGGAAAACCACATACCGCCGGTGAAAAAGTGGCTGGAGTCACATTACAGATTCATCTTTGGAGACTGTCGAGAACACTGAGATGAACAGCAGGGGCGCCTGAATAACAACAGTATTAATGAAAATACTTCTTATAAACCTGTGCAAACAACTAATTTACTCACCTCTTTTTCACCATACGGTCAGTTTTAGACCTAATGTAGTGACAGGATGTAATCGATTTCCTATTTTTCCTCACATATGTCATTTGCAGTGGTGTGCAGTAATATGAATCTATTTTCGGGGTTTATGATGAGATATGCTTGACGAAAAATAGTTTTGATGACACAACTGACAGTTAAAAGGCTGACACCAACAATATCCGCGATCTCTCTGTAAGACTCAGTCTGCTCTATCAATCTAAAACGTAAAGGAAAATGCTATCGAAAGAAAAAACAACGCCAAGAGACGACGTTTACGTGTTCAGAGAAAATGTGAAAGATACCAGATGACCTTATCCGTTTTCTTTTTCAATAATTGTGAACATGGGTTTAAAATCTGTTATGTCAGGTTCACCCTTATTCGGAGTGCTAGCCTCTTTTACATCAATACATAATCTAATTTAATTGCCAATAATATATTTTTATAATAAATTGACCAACAATGCATTTTATAATAAAATGATTAACAATATATTGTTATAATAAAATGACCAACAATACATTTTTATAGCAAAATGACAATCAATGCAACACTAAAAAAATATAAAATTTAATTTTTATAGTAAAATTACCTATGAACCCTCATACCAACGGTTCTTTGTGTCTACGCCAAAATCTTGAGGACGATCGATAGTCGATCACTTCGTTCCAAACCGGGCTCTGCCTACGTTGTGCTTGAGTGATCATAAAGCCGGTCTTGATTGAAAGTCGCCGAAAATCCGTGTCATCTATGATCTCGACAGAGCTGGGAGCCACAATAAACAAAGGAAATCTTTGTAAAATTAACAAGGAGTTTATATACATACGTTCTGTTCAGTACAGTATTTGATTAGAGTTTCTCACTGTTGCATTCAGACAACTATAATTCCAACCCATGTCTTCTACAAGATGCAAAGCTAAGTTGGTTTTTATGACACCAGGCTGTAATCGGAATTTCTTCTAAGGCAGGCAGTCACGTGACAACACGTCTTTCATATTATCTCGCTCCATACATATCCAAATGTCTTCTCTCAGCTGGAATTTTCCAATCTTTACTTGCACTGATCGAATTATCTTCATTTCCTCCGTATCCCATGTATTGAATATTGCTGCCACATCTAGTCGGGTGCCCCTGCTACTCTCCTTGAGCTTCTTGACAAAATACAAAAGAGAATCTGTAACGTAGTTGATACTGACTTGGTAGACCGGCTCCAAACACTCTCACTGGCGTGATGTGGCTTCCCTGTGCCTCTTCTACAAGTACTTTCATGGTTTCTGCTCCGATGAACTTAGATCATTGGTGCCGCCTAGGCACGAATTTACACGAGATACTAGATTAGCAACTAGGTCCCACCATTTTACAATTAAACAGATAAGATGTAACCATAATTTCTACTCCAACAGCTTCTTTTCTCGCGCTTCCCGCCTGTGGAATTCCCTTCGACATGTATGCTTTCCCGACAGCTACAATCTCCAGGTGTTTAAATGTAGGGTCAATAGACAGCTCCTATCACACTACCTTCCAATTATTCTCCCAACACTCTCAACATCTACCCACTCTCGGTATCCTTACCCGCCTATCACCCACCCTCTGAAATTTCCTATATTTAACCATTCTCGGTATCCCTACCCGCCTATCACCCACCTTCTGACATTTCCTATATTTAACCATCCTTTCTCCACTCTATGTAGCCCCCTGCGCAATAGTGGCAGTGATATGCCTTGCTCGGGGTGAAACGCTTATAAAAAAAAAATCCGCACCTAAGAAGAAAGTTAAACTCAGAAAGATTTTGCCAAACGACTGTTACTTTCTGGAATAGGCTCCAGTAGGGTTGATTTGCTGCGTCTATCACGTGCATCGGCACATATCGGTCAGCACATCATTCTGCAGATCAAGCTGGGTGCAAAAGCCGTTCTGGCACGAACCAACCAGGGTAGATTAACCATCGTCTTGGTCTTACGTTTTCAATTCACTTGAAGTAGGATGTGCGTTGTGTTGAATGGTGAATTAAAAAAAGTGTCGATGGGGACTTCAGTGACTTTTTAAAATGGTTTTCCCCGTAAATCTAAACCTTGAATCACATTTCATAACGACGTGGATCTGGAAATAAATACACCTACTACACGATTTTTTTTACTAAATGATAAAGACTTTATTAAATGTATTCAAACTGGAAACAAATTTGAGTGTTTTTCGATCCTTGCAAATGTAGAAAATAAGTGAAAACCTTCACGTAACCTTTCCTAATCAAAGGCTCTAACCCTCCGAATATATTCACGGCATACTTTTAACAAAGTAGGGTGCTCAAAACTTATCTGAACAGTAAACTGCCATCAAGTGCACCTGGTCTTTGATAGAAGCATGTCACAGGGTAAATGCTCGTTTCGTATGCGCTAATCAATGAGGTGTATAGGAAATGTGTGTCCTTTGTGCATTCTGCTCTCTGTTGTTAAATAAGGTACATGGCAAACTTGAACGTAGTATCAGGGAATTTTAATATAGGTAAAAAGGTTGGGCATGCATTGAATTGAGTAGAATTCGGTTCAGTTCGTAGCCACGTATGAAATTTGCAGGAATTATCCAGACAAGTTTTACAGATTCCTTACATTAACAAAAAGAAAACATGTATCTTTCAGTGATAAACTGGCGATCTTCCGTAAATAGATGATGCATAAATAAATTTTGGAAAGATAACTGTCGTGGACCCGGCAAGAAATAACACAAACACCAAAATAGGAAATAACGATACATATATTCTTCATCTTCTATGTGCTTTCTCCCTTCAGGACGTAGGCGATCATGGCTTTCCACGTCTCCCTATCCCTGGTGGCTCTGAGCACGCCTTCTCCTGTTACACCATGCAACCCTCGTTCCGTCATCCACTAGCTCAAGCCCATAAATCTAGAATATTTAGAAACTAGCATGGCCACAAAATTAGGGATCAGTTTATATATTGATTATAATATAAATTTGATCCCCCACTTTATATCCACATAATAATTTCTCATAAACAGTTGGCATATACCTTCCTCTTTTATGTGCCCAGTTCCTTTAAGACGTAGGCGATCATGGCTTTCCACGTCTCCCTATCCCTGGTGGCTCTTAGCACGCCTTCTCCTGTTACACCATGCAACCCTCGTTCCGTCATCCACTAGCTCAAGCCCATAAAACTAGACTATAAATGTATAGAAATTAGCATGGCCACAAAATTAGGGATCAATTTATACATTGATTATAATATAGATTTGATCCCCCACTTTATATCTACATTATAATTTCTTATGAACAGTTGGCATATATCTTCTTCTTCTATGTGCCCTGTCCCTTCAGGACGTAGGCGATCATGGCTTTCTACGTTTCCCTATCCCTGGTGGCTCTTAGCACGCCTTCTCCTGTTACACCATGCAACCATTGTTCTGTCATCCCCCTGATTAGATCCTTCAAATATGTTATCGGGTACTTTCCCCTGTCTATCTTTCCCTCTATCTGGCCTGTTAGTATCAGATTCTCCCAGCCCTCCTTCTTCATTGCGTGTCCCAGGAACTTCAGCTATCTTTTCCTGATGCTCAGTATTAATTTCCTTTTTGCTTCCATCATTTCCAAGACCTCATCATTACTCACATGCTCGATCTAACACAGCAAAATACAATAATACGTGGAACTCTGTTAGAAGAACGAATAAATACGGATTAGGAAGTAATACTATAATTGGGACTCGGAATAGTCGTACAGTAGCAGTTTTGCCTATCTCTGCCTATTGCTCCCGCTGATCTCCTTATGCTGATCTCCTGCGGATCTCTCTCTCTCTCTTTCTCTTGATCTCTTGAGCGTTGCCCTCCTTGTGAGGGGAAGTATATGTAGTTGTAAGAAGAGTTCAATCCGTTGAATGGTTGATGCCACCATGACAATAACATAAAAACAACATTTATTAAGCGCTACAAAAAGTAGAAAATTGTGGAGAGCCAAGATCGCCTACGTCATAAAGGGACACGATATGTAGAATAAAATAGCGTTCAGTAAATTGGTGATGGAACAAAGTTTCTGGCGAGATAACAAAAAAGATAATTTGTTAGGAAATACAAAGGTAAGAAAGTTGTGGAGTGCCATGATCACCAAAGTTCTAAAGGAACAGGAACACGGAAGAATGAACTTGAGTAAATAGAATGCAGAACATGGTTTAAGAAGGATAATGAAAACAAGATTTACTAAGGGTTAAAAAGGAGAGGATGTTGTGGAGTGCCATGATCGCCAACATCTTGAAGGAAAGTGGAACAAAGAATAAGAATAAGAATGAGCTTGAGTAAATAAAATGCAGAACAAGGTTTAAGAGGGACAATAAAAACACAAAATGTATTAAGAGCTACAAAGGAGAGGAAATTGTGGAGTGCCTTGATCGCCAACGTCCTGAAGTGATGGGAACATAGAAAAAGAAGAAGAATGAACTTGAGTAAATGGAATGCGGAACATGGTTTAAGAATAATAATGAAAAGAGAAAATTTATTAAGAGCTACAAAAGAGAGGAAATTGTGGAGTGCCATGATCGTCAACATCCTGAAGAGGCGTGGAACATAGAAGAAGAAGAAGAAGAAGAAGAAGAAGAATGAGCTTGAGTAATTGGAATATGAAATAAGGTTTAAGAGGGCTAATAAAAACACAAAATGTATTAAGAGCTACAAAGGAGAGGAAATTGTGGAGTGCCACGATCGCCAACGTTCTGAAGGGACGTGGAACGTAGAAGAAGAAAATTGAGTTTTAGTAAATGGAACGCGGAACAAGATTCAAGAGGGATAATAAAAACACAATGTTTATTAAGAGTTGGAAAGGAAAAGAAATTGTGGAGAACGATGATCGCCAACATCCTAAATGGACACGAATAAAGAAGAGGAAGAATGAGTATGCCTAACTGGATGGCACAACAACATTTCAGGGAGATGATAAATTGACATTTATTAAAAGTTACAAAGAACAGGAAATTGCGAGTATCATGATCACCAACGTTCTGAAGGGACACGGCACATTAAAGAAGATGTTTGGTGTACTTCAATATTAAATAATGGTTTCCTCCTCAGTACTCGATACGAGTTGCCTTGTGCCCAAACTAATATAGGCTTTAAAATGATATTGGCAACATCTTTTCGCTCAGAAAGTCCTGTGGAAATATTAACGTCTATTCACTCTGTTTATGACTTGCAGCCATTTGATAAGGAACCACAAGAATTCATCAATGTCTTGACGTATTTTGCGAATGAACCCGGACTGATGAAAGGAAATTACATTCTTTAAAGGAAAAGTTAATAAAGTCCAGCCAATGTAAAGTGAATTTATATTTTGACGTATTTCGAAATGTATTCCTAGACGTCAGAAACTTTAATATTCTTATCTGATGAATAAACAGTAACAGTTATATATGTAGATATTAGAATAAATGAACAATAATATCGGTTTAATTCATCTCCCCGTTATAAATGTAATCATTTGACGTATTTATTTAAGAAATCCAATCCGTTATATATGTAATCATTAGAGGGAATGAAAGTTTTGACGTATTTGTTTAATAAATCCTATCCGTTATATATGTAATCATTAGAGGGAATGAACGTTTTGACTTATTTGTTTAATAAATCTTATCCGTTATATATGTAATCATTAGAGGGAATGAACGTTTTGACTTATTTGTTTAATAAATCCTATCCGTTATATATGTAATCACTGGAGGGAATGAACGTTTTGACGTATTTGTTTAATAAATCCTATCCGTTATATATGTAATCACTGGAGGGAATGAACGTTTTGACGTATTTGTTTAATAAATCCTATCCGTTATATATGTAATCATCACAGGGAATGAAAGTTTTGACGTATTTGTTCAATAAATCCTATCCGTTATATATGTAATCATTAGAGGGAATGAAAGTTTTGACGTATGTGTTCAATAAATCCTATCCGTTATATATGTAATCATTAGAGGGAATGAAAGTTTTGACGTATTTGTTTAATAAATCTTATCCGTTATATATGTAATCATTAGAGGGAATGAAAGTTTTGACGTATTTGTTCAATAAATCCTATCCGTTATATATGTAATCATCACAGGGAATGAAAGTTTTGACGTATTTGTTTAATAAATCATATCCGTTATATATGTAATCATTAGAGGGAATGCAAGTTTTGACGTATTTGTTTCATAAATCCTATCCGTTATATATGTAATTATTAGAGGGAATGAATGTTTTGACGTATTTGTTTAATAAATCCTATCCGTTATATATGTAATCATTAGAGGGAATGAAGGTTTTGACGTATTTGTTTAATAAATCCTATCCGTTATATATGTAATCATTAGAGGGAATGAAAGTTTTGACGTATTTGTTTCATAAATCCTATCCGTTATATATGTAATCATTAGAGGGAATGAAAGTTTTGACGTATTTGTTTCATAAATCCTATCCGTTATATATGTAATCATTAGAGGGAATGCAAGTTTTGACGTATTTGTTTAATAAATCCTATCCGTTATATATGTAATCATCACAGGGAATGAAAGTTTTGACGTATTTGTTCAATAAATCCTATCCGTTATATATGTAATCATTAGAGGGAATGAACGTTTTGACGTATTTGTTTAATAAATCCTATCCGTTATATATGTAATCACTGGAGGGAATGAACGTTTTGACGTATTTGTTTAATAAATCCTATCCGTTATATATGTAATCATCACAGGGAATGAAAGTTTTGACGTATTTGTTCAATAAATCCTATCCGTTATATATGTAATCATTAGAGGGAATGAAAGTTTTGACGTATTTGTTTAATAAATCTTATCCGTTATATATGTAATCATTAGAGGGAATGAAAGTTTTGACGTATTTGTTTAATAAATCTTATCCGTTATATATGTAATCATTAGTGGGAATGAAAGTTTTGTCGTATTTGTCTAATAAATCCTATCGGTTATATATGCAATCATTCGAGCTTATGAACGTTTTGATAAATACTTGCCGTTATATAGGTAATCATTAGAGGGATTGAAGTTCTTGATGCATTTGTTTTGATAAATCTTATCCGTTATATACACAATCATTACAGGGAATTAAATTTTTAACATATTTATTTAATAAATCTTATCCGTTATATAGATACCATTAGAGGGAAATAATATTTTTATATATTTGTATAATAAATAATTACAGTCATATATTTAATTATTAGAGGGAATATAACTTTTTATGCATTGGTTGATTAAATCTATCTGTCATATATACAATCATTAGACTGAATAAAATTCTGACATAATTGTTTAATAAATACTTGGTGTTATATATGTAATCATTAGAGGGAATGAAAGTTTTGATTTATTGTTTTAGTAAATCTTATCCGTTGTATATGTAATTATTAGAGGCAATGAAATTTTGAGGTATTTGTTTAATAAATCCTATCCGTTATATATATAATCATCACAGGGAATGAAAGTTTTGACGTATTTGTTCAATAAATCCTATCCGTTATATATGTAATCATTAGAGGGAATGAAAATTTCGAATATTTATTTAATAAATAGTATTCATTGCATATGTAATTATGAGAGGGAATATATGTTCTCATAAATCTGTTGAATGAATAATAAATTTTGTATTGGTAATTAGCAGAGATAATTAAAATCTTGACAGATTTGCTTAGATATTTCTAACTCTTATGAGCGTAATCCATAGGGATAATGGTTTTCTAACTATTTCTAACGAATAATTCCCCTTATTTATTGAATGACCCTCGTAGATGTCCTTATACCGAGAAATTCAGCATATTTATTGAATGACCCTCGTAGAAGTCCTTATACCGAAAAATTCACCTTATTTTCTGAATGACCCTCGTAGAAGTCCTTATACCGAAAAATTCACCTTATTTACTAAATGACCCTCGTAGATGTCCTTATACCGAAAAATTCACCTTATTTATTGAATGACCCACGTAGAAGTCCTTATACCGAAAAATCCACCTCATTTATTGAATGACCCTCTTAGAAGTCCTTATACCGAAAAATTCACCTTATTTATTGAATGACCCTCGTAGAAGTCCTTATACCGAAAAATTCACCTTATTTATTGAATGACCCACGTAGAAGTCCTTATAACGAAAAATTCACCTTATTTAATGAATGACCCTCGTAGAAGTCCTTATACCTAAAAATTCACCTTATTTATTGAATGACCCTCGTAGAAATCCTTATACCGACAAATTCACTGTATTTATTGAATGACCCTGGTAGAAGTCCTTATGTCGAAAATTCACCTTATTTACTGAATGACCCTCGTAGAACTCCATATGTCGAAAATTCACCTTATTTTCTGAATGTCCCTCGTAGATGTCCTTATACCGAAAAATTCACCTTATTTACTGAATGACCCTCGTAGAAGTCCTTATACCAAAAAATTAACTTTATTTATTGAATGACCCTCGTAGAAGTCCTTATACCGAAAAATTCACCTTATTTATTGAATGACCCTCGTAGAAGTCCTTATACCTAAAAATTCATCTTATTTATTGAATGACACTCGTAGAAGTCCTCATACCTAAAAATTCACCTTATTTTCTGAATGACCCTCGTAGAAGTCCTTATACCTAAAAATTCACCTTATTTATTGAATGACCCTCGTAGAAGTCCTTATACCGAAAAATTCACCTTATTTTCTGAATGACCCTCGTAGAAGTCCTTATACCTAAAAATTCACCTTATTTATTGAATGACCCTCGTAGAAGTCCTTATACCTAAAAATTCACCTTATTTATTGAATGACCCTCGTAGAAGTCCTTATACCTAAAAATTCACCTTATTTATTGAATGACCCTCGTAGAAGTCCTTATACCTAAAAATTCACCTTATTTACTGAATGACCCTCGTAGAAGTCCTTATACCTAAAAATTCACCTTATTTATTGAATGACCCTCGTAGAAGTCCTTATACCGAAAAATTCACCTTATTTTCTGAATGACCCTCGTAGAAGTCCTTATACCTAAAAATTCACCTTATTTATTGAATGACCCTCGTAGAAGTCCTTATACCTAAAAATTCACCTTATTTATTGAATGACCCTCGTAGAAGTCCTTATACCGAAAAATTCACCTTATTTATTGAATGACCCTAGTATAACGTTATGTATAGACGCACCACATCGACGAAGATTCAGCTTTGCGTAAATGGATGGTGAGACAAGGTTTAAATGAAATTTTCCGGAAATCTTCAGTCTCTTGAATCGCTACATTTTACATTTTGTCGCTGTTAATATCTAGTCATAATGTAAATTGATATATGGAACTAGGTGCTTGAGTGTACTCCAGTATGTATGACGTCGCTTTTGCGCTATATAGATTTTTTTATAATTTCACCCCAAACAAGGTAGCAATTTTATTAGACCACAGAGATTACAGGGAGTGAAAATGAATGCAAAGACTGAGATTTTGAAGGATGGAGGAAAGAACAAAGCTTTAGATAGGGTTCGGGATGATATCAAATAGCAATTTACGTTGCATTTAAATCTGTTTAGCTCGTAGTAATCAGGGAAGAAAAAATCTGGAGGAAGTGAGAAGTGCGAGAAAAGAAACTGTTAGAGTAGAAGTGAAGGTTAAATCTAGTTATTTCGACAGCAAAAGGGGGTGACATTGTTTCCAATCTAGTAGCACGTTTATATTCACGTTGTTAGTACACAAGGGAAAGAAAAGCTCGTCAGAACAGTTGCCATGAAAATATTTGAAGAAAAAACAGAGAGACATCCCGTCACGTCGGTAAAAAAAAATCTGAAGTCGACGTGCCTGCTCAGGATGGATTGTTTTGTGGAGTTATTTTCGCTGTGGAGGCTAGTATTTGTCCTAATAGCCTCGACGTACAAAACGTTAGGAACTTGATGTAATATGTATGACGCAGTGTAATCTTGCCAGGTCACTGACTACTTTCGTATTCGACTAACTGTCGACTACAATCGTCCAACATCAACTGAGCCTTGTTCCTCTTACTACTTCTACTTAAATTAGGTAGGAGTGTCTATTGATATAGAATAGGTGTGTTTCACCATAACAGATTGCAATATGAACCCTTCTTTGAGTTTTGTCGAGAATCTCGAAATATATAGCAGGAACAACAGACCATATATGGCAACAATATTCTCACGAGAAAAAATATCTTTCTGGCACGACACATTGAAGCATTTTTCTTTGCAGCAGATGTAGCAATTGATCCGAAACAGTCGATACACAACATGTCGGTAGAAAAACGTGAATCCAAGAAGGCGAAGAGTGTTGTACTCTTAGTGGTCAACATCAATTATGCTTTGGTGATGAAAGGAAAGCAGTTTTGTTTTGTAGGCGTTCAAATTTACAAACCATTCCTTGCCCCAGTTAACCACTGATTTGGAATCTTGAGTTTGAGTTTTATTTATCAACACCTCTGTGGGTCACTTAATGCCAAAAAAGTAGGGTTTTAAAGTATTTCTTTTAATGTTTGGTTATAGTGAGAAGGTTGATTTAGTCAGATTGTGACGAAAAGTTGTGTTTATTTTTTTTTATTTTAGAAAAACTGAAGATGTTTTCTAGTTTTGCATTCAAAAATATATTGCTGGTATTTTTTTTTACTTCAAAAACGTATTTTTTTATCGTTTCACTCCAAGAAGGCATTCCACTGCCACTATTGCGCAGGGGGTTACATAGGGGAAGGTAAATAGAAAGAGTGGTTAGATATAGAAAATGTCAGAAGTGGGGTAATAGGTAGTTGGGAGGATGGGAAGAGTGTTTGAAAGAATGGAAGCGAGTTATTGTGTTAGGAGGTGTCTATTGACCTTACATTTAAACTCCTGGAGGTTGTAGCTGTCGGGGAAGCAAGTATGTGGAAGGGAATTCCACAGTCGGGAAGTACGAGAAAAGAAACTGTTGGAGTAGAAGTTGCGGTTGCATTTTATAGGTTTCACTGTAAAAGGGTGGGATCTAGTTGCTAATCTAGTATCTCGTGCAAATTCGAACCTAGTGGGCATCAGTGATCTAAGTTCATCGGAGCAGAAGCCGTGAAAGTATTTATAGAAGAGACACAGGGAAGCCACGTCGCGCCGGTGAGAGAGAGACTGCAGGCGGTCTGCCAAGTCAGTATCGATCACATTACAGACCCTCCGCTGTACCTTGTCGAGAAGCCCAAGGAGAATATAAGGCGCACCCGACCAGATGTGGAAAAAGTATTATTGCAATATTTTTGTCCTTCAAAAATATATTGTTGGTAATATTTTTCCTTCAATATATCTATATATTTCTATAAAAGTATTTTTATATTCTCATAGTGTTTTAATCCCAATTGTGGGATTTGACAACTAGATATTTATGAATATAACACAGCCATTTATTCTTGGTTTAGTAGAAAATCTATCAATTTCCTTTGAAAGAGATTCCAAATCTGGTTCTGGTCCATAGCTGGGAACCTAACAGGTGCTACCGCTCCGAGTCAGGGTGTACCTGGGAATAACAGTAATGAAGAGGTGGTTCCATGCGTCTCACAACCTCCCAATCAGAGGCCTTGCTGCCGGATGCAGTTTATCGTCATGCCCAGGACCAGATTTGGAATCTCTTTCAAAGGAAATTGATAGATTTTCTACTAAACCAAGAATAAATGGCTGTGTTATATTCATAAATATCTAGTTGTCAAATCCCACAAGATGTATCGAGTTACTTTTTTATTATTACAACATAAATTTTAGCTTGTAATATAACTTTAGCTGCATAGATCCCATTAATATGAAACTAATTTCTCATACATAATGTCAGTCCTCTACAAAGCCTGATATAGGTTACAAAATGATGAGTAAGAGTTAATGATGATATATGAAGATAACGTTTAACCTTACGGGTTAAGAGTGTAGTGATCTAGAAAGCATCCACTTGGGAGTCGTTTTCACAAATACCGGTTAGTGGGAAAAACGGTTCTAGTCGTACTTACATCTCACCTTTGGAATATAAAGAGATGTTAAAACTGGTGGAACTAAAGACTGTAGTTCGTTTGAGAACTTTCCATGTAAAAAGCAAGAGGCTTTCAAATTTTCGTTTAGACGAAAGGGGTTGTAGGTAGAAAAATAATCAAATAAAGATACAAATAACTGGAGTTTGTATGATGATTAACTTGATTGTGAAATTAAAAATTTAATGTGATAATGATACAGCTTTCCGTAAAAAAAAAAAATACTCATTTTCCCTCATCCACAGATATATACTGTTTTCTGGAATGTTTATCGGAGTTACTTTATACTGTTTTTGTACTGAAGTTATTTTTGAACTTTCTAAAAGAATCCAAATAGAAAGCGTTTATCTTGAAGCGTGCAGATAATGGCGCCCATTCTTGACATCTTGTATACTGAGTTCCCTCCCCACGAAAAAAAAAAAAAAGAAAAAAAAGAATAAGAAACCCCACAGCCCAAAGAACAACAAATAAACAAGAATTTTAGCATTAGTATATACTTTCTCAACGATTATATGAAGTTTGTCTGGCCTGAATATATTGTAAATAAGTTTGCGGCACCAGCAGACGATATTTTGGGATAATGGAGAACGGGCTATGCAAAGTAAACTGGTAAGAAAAAGAAAAGAAAGAGAAAAATGAAAGAATGACATTCGGTCGACTGCTTGTTTGTAAATGTAGAGAGACGAAAAGTCAAGCGGGTGGATTCTGGAATAAAGTACTAACAAATGGATTAAAAAAAATATTTCGGTTGAAAGAAAACGGAAATCATAAACGCATATTTTGAACCTAAGAATTGATCACATCGACTTTCTCTTCTCCCTTCTTCTCTGTCTGATAAACATCGCTATCTTAAGCTTCCTGCTTCCCAATTTTCGTCTGCAGTTACTCATTCTGTCTTCATTCACCCTTCTCTCTTATTATTTTACTGATCTTGTTACTATTTACCGGATTTTTTTCTCTGTGCCCTGTCCTTTCAGGACGTAAGCAATCATGGCATTCCACGTCTCCCTGTCCCTGGTGGCTCTTAGCACGCCTTCTCCTGTTACACCATGCGACCCTCCATCTGTCATTCACTAGCTCAAGCCCATAAATCTAGAATATAAATGTATAGAAACTAACAGGCCACAAAATGGGGGATCAGTTTATATATTGATTATAATATAGATTTGATCCCCATCTTTATATCCAAATTATAATTTCTTATAAGCAGTTGGCATATATCTTCTTATTCTATGTGTCCTTTCCTTTCAGGACGTAGGCGATCATGGCTTTCCACGTCTCCCTATCCTTGGTGGCTCTTAGCACGCCTTCTCCTGTTACACCATGCAACCTTCGTTCTGTTATCCACTAGTTCAAGCCCATAAATCTAGAATATAAATGTATAGAAACTAGCATGGCCACAAAATTAGGGATCAGTTTATATATTGATTATAATATAAATTTGATCCCCCACTTTATATCCACATTATAATTTCTCATAAACAGTTGGTATATATCTTCTTATTCTATGTGCCCTGTCCTTTCAGGACGTAAGCAATCATGGCATTCCACGTCTCCCTATCCCTGGTGGCTCTTAGCACGCCTTCTCCTGTTACACCATGCGACCCTCCATCTGTCATTCACTATCTCAAGCCCATAAATCTAGAATATAAATGTATAGAAACTAACATGGCCACAAAATGGGGGATCAGTTTATATATTGATTATAATATAGATTTGATCCCCATCTTTATATCCAAATTATAATTTCTTATAAGCAGTTGGCATATATCTTCTTATTCTATGTGTCCTTTCCTTTCAGGACGTAGGCGATCATGGCTTTCCACGTCTCCCTATCCTTGGTGGCTCTTAGCACACCTTCTCCTGTTACACCATGCAACCTTCGTTCTGTTATCCACTAGTTCAAGCCCATATATCTAGAATATAAATGTATAGAAACTAGCATGGCCACAAAATGAGGGATTAGTCTATATTGATTATAATATAGATTTGATCCCCCACTTTATATCCACATTATAATTTCTCATAAACAGTTGGTATATATCTTCTTATTCTATGTGCCCTGTCCTTTCAGGACGTAGGCGATCATGTCTTTCCCCGTCTCCCTATTTCTGGTGGCTCTTAGCACGTCTTCTCCTTTTAAACCATGCAACACTCGTTTCATCAGTCAATTGATTAGGTCCTTTACATATGTTATCTGCTGATTTTTGTCTCTTTTTCCCTCTATCTCTATATTCGCAGCATCCTTCTGTAGAACCATATTTCAGAAGCTTCAAGTCTTCGATGATATTGTCCAAAATTCACTGCCATATTGAAAAACTGACAACACATATCAATCTAGTACTCTCTTCTTTGTTTCTAGCGAAATTGTCCTGTTTCTTAATACTTTACTCAGCTTCTGGAATGCTTCCTTCGCCATGCCAATTCGCCTTCGGATCTCTGTGTAGTACTTTCCCTCTTCTGTTATAACACTTCGCAGGTATTAAAATTGTTGTACCTGCTTAATTTTAGTGTCCCTCACCTGTATTTGGCATATTGGGCTGCCTTTTTTACTGATTATCATGCATTCAGTTTTGTTGCAGTTTATTTGTAGTCCTTTCTTATCACTCTCTTCAGCTACCTTCTGTAGGAGGTCTTGTGGTTTCCTTTCTGTGTCAACTATCAGCACTGTATCATCTGCGTAGTTTAGGTTGTTTAAATTGTGGCCTCAGATGACAAATACAGGCATAACTTCTAGGGTCCTCAAAATATTCTCGTTGTACAAGTTGAACAGATCCGGTGAAAAGACACATCCTTGTCTTACACCCCTTTCTATCTTTGTGTATCTGCTGAATTCATTACCTGTCCGTATACAAGCGGTTTGCTGCCATTAAAGATTATTGATTACTCTTAGGTTTTCCCAAATATGCCAAGGCTGCCGAACATCTCCATCAATTCTTTGTGGCGTATTTCGTCAAACGCCTTCGCATAATCAATAAAGCACAAGTATGATGGCTATGCAATATTTACCGGATACAAGTCCAAAAAGCCCCCTCAAGCGAGGGGATTTATAAACGAGTTTGTTGTAATTTTGTAAAGCAATGCAAGGCTGTAAAGATGTGTAAATTTTGAGTGTACGTAGGATAGAAAACAGTTGATCCTAGACATAACGAGGTTAAGATGTTGTAGACGGGGGCTATCTTCTGTAGCCGATAGAGGTAACACACACTATTTTAACTAATGGGGCGTCTATTTCAAACACGAGACAACACTTGAAATAATCTATATATATATATATATATATATATATTCATCCGCAGACAGATCTGTTTCGCTGTATCACAGCTCATCTGTACGGTTAGACATGCGATTGCTTTTTTCCAGGATTGAAACCCGACCGAATTGGCGTCAGTCGGAGATTCTACTTCTGAGCTATAGGCGCTCGGTAGAAGGAGGCCGACTTTTAGCCTGTGATATATCATGCATACACACGCCAATAGCTGAGAGTGTTCTAATTCATTACTGAATGAACGATGCGTAGATGATAGAGTAGCTACTGTTTTTTCAAAGACTACCATTCTTCCAGAGTGCTCAATCAATCAATCCATCAATCAATATATATATATATATATATATATATATATATATATCGTATTTTCCGGCTTACAAGACGCTGCGGTTTGCAAGACGCACCAAACTATTAGAAAGACATTTCTAAGAAAAAATGTAATTCTCAATCAACAACACATTTGCCATACGTCCCTCGCATACTGCTATCACGTTTCATTAAAACTCGTCCGATTTTGTTTCTATGGCAATGACATACTAATTGGTGGTTAGTAAATATGCTGTACATCTTTCGTTGTCTAGGGGTGGTTTTATTTTCATAAAAATGAATTAAAATATTATTAAATATGCTTGTAAAAATCTAAAACAATCAAAGAAATTTTCTTTATTCTCAAATCTCCAAAATTCGCCACTACTGGATTCATATAAAAGCTCTCTCATCTGTAGAGTCATCACTAATGTCAGCCATTTACAATAAATGATCCTCACTCCCATCGATGTCATTGTGGTAACCATGACGGTAACTGATACATTCGTCTTGGAAGACGCACACGTATTTTTCTTGGTATTTTTTATGAAAAAAGTGCGTCTTGTAAGCTGGAAAATACGGTGCGTAAGTTTTTTTACGTGTCCAGTCAGTCAGTAAGTCAGTTAATATAATAGTTGGAAACATGATTAAGTCTTAAGTCTTCATAAAGTGGGTGATCGGTTTTTCTTTGTTATTAAGTAATAAACCGATCCCCCACTAATTACTACTTAATAATGTAATGCAATATCTTCCTCCTCTAGCTATGAGTCAAATAACAAGACAGTTTGGGTTCTATAGCCTTGGATGGCAACCAGACAATTGCAGGAAGTAATGGCAACCTGCTACAGTATAATCCTCTGCAAAGTCAGTCATGTCTCTTTTGAGACATGATCGCCCAAAGCGTGTGTCACGTATGGCACTCAACTGACTGACTGAATATAATAGTTGAAAACATGATTGTCTTTTCCTGGGCATAAATTGGGGGATCAGTTTTCTGACTGAACTGAATATAATAGTTGGAAATATGATTAAGTCTTCCACTTGGCATAAAGTGGGGGATCGGTTTTTGATTGTTATGAAGTAATAAACAGATCCCCCACTAATTACTACCTAATAATATAATGCAATATCTTCCTCCTCTAGCTATGAGTCAAATAACAGAACAGATTGGGTTCTATAGCCTTGGCTGGCAACCAGACTACCGCAAGAAGTAATGGCAACCTACTGCGGTATAATCCTCTGCCCAGTCAGTCATGTCCCTTTCGAGACATGATCGCCCAAAGCGTGTATCACATATGACACTTAACTGACTTACATTAATAACTCGTCCGATTTTGTTTCTATGGCAATGACATACTAATTGGTGGTTAGTAAATATGCTGTACATCTTTCGTTGTCTAGGGGTGGTTTTATTTTCATAAAAATGAATTAAAATTTTTTAAAATATGCATGTAGAAATATAAAGCAATCAAAGAAATTTTATTCATCCTCAAATATCCAAATTGATTATATCTTAATTTGTAGGTTGAAATAAAGATAAAATTAGAGAAAAAATAACACGAGAGATCATATAGTTAAAAGTGAATATTAAGATACAATGAATAACACTGTAAGGGGTTTATAGTTGCTTGAGATTCGAACTTTAGATTTTATAATTTTAGTATGATTTTAAGGTTAGGGATGTGTGTTGTGGTGCAATGGATATCGGCCCGGAACGAGAAATCGAGGAACCGAGTTCGAATTCCTTGCATTCACTTACGCGCAAATACCCGTGCGAAAGGTATTAATCCGTCTCATCCCTCCAGTTATGGGTTAAATAATAGGACAGATTGGGTTCTATAGCCTTTGGTCGGCAACCAGTCTACCGCAGAAAGCAATGGCAACCTACTGCGGGATAATCTTCTGCCCAGTCAGTCATGTCTCTTTCGAGACATGATCGCCCAAGCGTGTACCGCGCATGGCACTTAACTGACTGACTGTAAGGTTAGTTCTTTAATATGTTTACAATTTACATGCCCCTGATTCAGTAATATGTCATTCCTCATGTATTTAAAGATTTCCATTTTTCTTGTAGACAAAGGAAACATTGTTTTTTGTTTTTTTTTCCTGATCTAGATGTTCTAGTCAGTTTGAGAATTTTCAATTTAAATTTAGGTGTTTAATTTTCATTTTTTAACTTCCAAAAATATTTAGAAAGTGATGTCATTTTTTGTTTGTCATTGTGATCTAATTATTGTTCTTTAAAAATTGAGTTTTAAATTCAACTTTAACAAATAATTTTTCCTTTAATTTTAATTTTTAATTAAATGTTTAATAATACTTTCCGCTTTTTATTTCCTACTTTTGAATAATTTCTACATCTATTTACGTGATTTCACAATCTTCTCAAAGAATGGCAAAAAAAAAGTTTTAGTTTTATAATTCGCTACAACAATTTTTTTTTATTTACAACCCATTCCAGGCCGATTATGCTGTCCCCGCCCTCTTCCCTCTTCGCCCATTTTCTCTCACTTTTTTCTTCCTTCTAGCCATCTCTTTACTTCTTTCTCTTTGTTAAGCTCGGACACCGTGTCACTAAAGGTTGTATATGACTATAATGTACTTCCTACTTAAACCTATCGCATTTCTGAGATTCATGTCTCTTTAGTTCTCTCTCTCTCTCTCTCTCTCTCTCTCTCTCTCTCTCTCTCTCTCTCTCTCTCTTGTCATCATTGATATTGGCTGAGGTAAGCCGAAACCTTAGAAAGGATTTAATAAAAACATGTATCAATATTGTGATTTTCTTTCCTCTTTCAACGATAATGCTATTAAGCTTTTCAGACGATATGAAAAAAATTTACATGAAATTAATCCATAAATCTTGTCTATATTATTTAATGAAACATGCATCAATGAAAAAATGCTGCCTAAACACACACACACACACACACACACACACATATATATATATATATATATATATATATACAAATGAATAAAGAACGAAGAAAAAATTCACAACGTTCAAAACATTAATAAAATAAATCGACAAAACTTGTCTATATTATTTAATGAAACGTAGATCAATATATATATATATATATATAAGCATATATTTTACATAGGTGCGTGCAAAAGCCCACTCAGTATGTACTCGGAATATTTATTTTTTATTTAATCGCGACGAGTATGTTGCACATCGTATTTGTCATCATGTTTGTCCAAGTGAGCCCTTATAGAGCTATGGTCTTAGTAATATAGGGGTCAACCATCTTAATGAGCGAGAGGTGGTATATCCGAAGTAATTATAATATCGGATTTATTGGATTGAAATATTCAGATAATGATATGGATATTTGAAATAGGCAGACAAAGACATTTGTGGATGGCCAGAACAAAAGACTGAGATATAAATAGACTTAAATGAATTGATAATGGCTGATCGGCAGGGTTAGCTGACCGAAACAGTAATTGACGAAATCGGAATGAATTGGAAGATAGTTGAATAGATGGAGTTAATTAAACAGACGAATAGCGTACGACCTAACCACAGAGACATTCATACAATGCAGAGAGGCGTACACAATCACAGGACGTACAAACAGAAGCAGACACAAACCAGTGCACGTAGGCCCGGATACTCTCGAAAATACACAGAAGCATTTGCAAACACACACGTCTATTGAACAGGTGAAGAGGCTCATCGCTTGTTCCCTGGTTAGGATGCGGTTTCCGGCTTTCTATTTTCCAATCTTTTTACTTTTTCTTTTTTTAATTACAGTATTTAGACTAAACTATCGCCCGTTTCATACTCCACCCACGTCTATTGAACAGGTGAAGAGGCTCATGCCTTGTTCCCTTGTTAGGATATAGTTTCCGGCTTTCTATTTTCCAATCTTTTTACTTTTTCTTTTTTTAATTGCAGTAGATAGACTAAACTATCGCCCAGTTCACACTCCACCCACATCTATTGAACAGGTGAAGCGGCTTATCACTTGTTCCCTGGTTAGGATGTGGTTTCCTGCTTTCTATTTTCCAATCTTTTTACTTTTTCTTTTTTTTAATTGCAGTAGATAGACTAAACTATCGCCCGTTTCATACTCCACCCACGTCTATTGAACACGTGAAGCGGCTCATCACTTGTTCCCTGGTTAGGATGTGGTTTCCGGCTTTCTCTTTTCCAATCTTTTTACTTTTTTTTTTTTCAAATGGAGTAGATAGACTAAACTATTGCCCGGTTCACACTCCACCGACGTCTATTGAACAGGTGAAGCGGCTCATCACTTGTTCCCTGGTTAGGATGTGGTTTCCTGCTTTCTATTTTCCAATCTTTTTACTTTTTCTTTTTTTTTAATTGCAGTAGATAGACTAAACTATCGCCCGTTTCATACTCCACCCACGTCTATTGAACAGGTGAAGAGGCTCATGCCTTGTTCCCTGGTTAGGGTGTGGTTTCCGGCTTTCTCTTTTTCAATCTTTTTAATTTTTTTTTTTCAAATGGAGTAGATAGACTAAACTATTGCCCGGTTCACACTCCACCGACGTCTATTGAACAGGTGAAGCGGCTCATCACTTGTTCCCTGGTTAGGATGTGGTTTCCTGCTTTCTATTTTCCAATCTTTTTACTTTTTCTTTTTTTTAATTGCAGTAGATAGACTAAACTATCGCCCGTTTCATACTCTACCCACGTCTATTGAACAGGTGAAGAGGCTCATGCCTTGTTCCCTGGTTAGGATGTGGTTTCCGGCTTTCTCTTTTCTAATCTTTTTACTTTTTTTTTTTTCAAATGGAGTAGATAGACTAAACTATCGCCCGGTTCACATTCCACCGACGTCTATTGAACAGTTGAAGAGGATCATCCCTTGTTCCCTGGTTAGGATGTGGTTTCCGGCTTTCTCTTTTCCAATCTTTTTACTTTTTTTTTTCAAATGGAGTAGATAGACTAAACTATCGCCCGGTTCACACTCCACCCACGTCTATTGAACAGGTGAAGAGGCTCATCCCTTATTCCCTGTTTTAGGATGTGGTTTCCGGCTTTCTCTTTTCCAATCTTTTCACTCTTACGTAGCCCCCTGCGCATCAGTGGCGTTATCGCCTTGCTTGGGGTGATATGATTAAAAAAAAAACAACACATGCTCACAGAAACAAAAAACCTTCGCACATGCACACACGCATACATACATATACTAACGCGCACTCATTGCCTGGACATTGGCGTTAACTTTATATACATTGTTCGGACTATTGTCCTCATCTTTGTTGCTATTCGTACGACATTTCGGTCGTTGTACTCTCCGGCCGTCTTCAGGTGCTACGAATTTCGAACCGAACCCTTTATTACAATCACTGGGGTATATAAACTCCATTCCTTGTGTAGTAATGGCTCTTTTGAAAGTCATGAGTTATCTCCCACTAATTCTGTAAGTTTCTTGTTCACCAATGCTGTAGCCTGCTATTGAACTCACAACACTTTGGGTCAAGTCACACGAACTAACCAACGTCTATATCAACTGGGTCACGTGTCCTTAATTGGTGTTAATTACTGAAAAGTGTATGGTAAATTTAATCAGTAAGAATAATAAAAATAAAGAATTTTGTTAATTTCAACATCTAAGAAACATTTTTGTAGTGAAATGAGCCGCAATCCATTTTAAAAAAATTCTCCTTCTTCCTGTATGTGCCCTGTCCTTTCAGGACGTAGTCGATCATAGTCTTCCACATCTTCCTATCCCTGATGGCTCTTAGCACGCTTTCTCCTGTAACACCACCCAAACCCCGCTCTGCCATCCACTAGCTCAAGCCAATAAATCTAGAATATAAATGTATAGAAACTAACATGGCCACAAAATGAGGGATCAGTTGATACTTTGATTATAATATAGATTTGATCCCTCACTTTATATCCACATTTTAATTTCTTATAAACAGTTGGCATATATCTTCTTCTTCTATGTGCCCTGTCCCTTCAGGACGTAGGCGATCATGGCTTTCCACGTCTCTCTATCCCTGGCGGTTCTGTTATACCATGCACCTCTCTTTCTGTCATCTACTAGCCCAAGCCCATAAATCTAGAATATAAATGTATTGGAACTAGCATGGCCACAAAATGAGGGATCAGTTTATATGTTGATTATAATATAGATTTGATCCCCCAATTTATATCCACATTATAATTTTTTATAAACAGTTGGCATATATCTTCTTCTTCTATGTGCCCTGTCCCTTCAGGATGTAGGCGATCCCTGGTGGCTCTAGCGCGCCACCCAACACCCACTCTGTCAGCCACTCGCTCAGGCCCGTCAAGTATATTACACGCTGCTTTCCCCAGTCTCCCTTTCCCTCTATCTGACCTGTGAGTATCATATTCTCCAAGCCCACCTTCCTCATTACATGTGCCAAGAACTTAATAATCAAGAATATATTTTATCATCAACATTCTTCTATTTTTCTATGTGCCGTGAATTGATATATAGTAATATTTCCTTTTTTCTTTTTAATCCTCTCCATTGTTAAAATGTTCAGTCTCTGGGATCCTCAGCAACATTCTGCAGAATACCTTTGTTCTAAAAGTATAAAATTATGCAAAAAATATCTATATCTGATGACACAATTACGTTCAATATCTATCTAAACTTATTCATAAATGGAACTTTGTCTGTGTGTGTGTGTGTATGTATGTGTGTGTGTGTGTGTGTGTGTGTCCGTTACCTATAGACTCCAAAACGGCTGAACCAATTTTCTTGAAAATTTATACAGTTGTACTATAAGCGTCTGCGAGTGTTCGTAGCTAGGTTTTATGTCGAGATACCCCCGATAAATATCGAAAATCGATTATCGAAAAAATCGGGTTATAGAAGGAATGGTCCGATTTTAATCAAATTTGATGCACTCATAGACAAAGACATAAGAAACGATATTCAGAAGTTTCAATAGTGCAGAAAATTGATAATATATATATATATATATATATATATATATATATATATATATATATATAAGGCAAGATGTTTGTGTGTGTGTCTGTTTATCTGTCTGTATGTCTTTTATACAAATCCACAATTTTTATCCAATTCTCACCAAACTTCACGCAAATATTCTTTAGGCTGAGTCTGAGCTCCAGGACCATGGATTAGTTTTAAAGCTTTCATTGTTAAATATAAGAGACAATGAATCCGTATGCGTCTTGTGTATGTTAAGTTCCGAACACGATAAGCATATTGTTACCATGTTCATAACTGACGGTAGTAAGTATAGGATTTCTGACTTTTATTTGTAATGCCTCCAATATTTTACTATTTATTGAAACATATATATATATATATATATATATATATATATATATATATATATATATAGCTGAAGTCATAAAATTAAGTACAAAATATATATAAATAACGTGGGTAGGGAAAATGAGAAAACCAGAATGGGGGATTGTAGATGAGACATTGAGGAAATAAAGAACTAAAATAGGTCTAAAAGAGACATTTTCCCTACCTCCTTTATCTTGCACACAAAAATTTACCAATATAAAGAAGCGAATCTTTCATCTCCCTTTAAAAATAGCGCTTACTATCTGATGAAACATTGTTCGTTCAATGTCGAAATAAAAGGTATACTTTGTAGTAGATTGTAATTTCTACATGTTTAGAGTATATATATATATATATATATATATATATATATATATATATATATGTTCAATTCATTACAAATTGTCGGTTGCTTGTAACCAAGTTTCGTTAAAATTCGTTAATTTCCGTAACATGTTTACATTTGTTGACATTTACGATACATTTCAGAGCAGATATGGTTTGTTTACGATAGATCGAAAATTGTGTTATATAAGCATGATAAAAACCTCGTCTGGTCAAGAGGCTATTCATGGTCGAGTGGTCAAGACGGTACCAGATCAAATGGTATGCTTCCCCTATGTAAATAGGAGTCGCAGGTTCGAATCCTGCTGGATAGCACACATTTTCGTAATTAAATTTATCGTAAAATAATCAGACCGGTAGATATAAATATAAAATACTGTTTAATTAAAAACAGAATATCTATTTAAATACGAGTATCGGTAAAAATGATGTTCAAAATAATTAATTACAATAGATAGATAGATAGATGTATATGTATATATATTTTCTATTTGTAAACGAGTTATTGCGCGACCTAGGTTTCTACCACGAGTGGTGTCTTCAAGAGATTTGCAAATCGCCTGAAGACACCCCTCATGGTAGAAACCTAGGTCGTGTAATAACTCGTTTACAAATTGAAAATATTCAAAAGTTCTACAATATAATTGTATTGAATACATTTTAATACAAATGTGCACTGTTCTAATCTTATCATTACCAGAAACTAAGCAATTAAACAATCAATACATATATTAGGCATCCACATACAAGCCTGTTTCGCTGTATCACAGCTCATCAGTGTGGCTAGACACATCCACTCGCTTCTGTCCAGGATCGAAACTCGACCGATTTATTGCTTTAGTTGATACTCTTTTCAGCTGTAATTATGATGAATGAAGTACTAGTCAAAAGTTGAATAATAATGACTTAGAATATTTCAGCTAAAATTAATTCACGAGAACATCCCTATTACCAATGTTACATGTAGAAATAAAGTAATAAAAATTAAGATAGACATATACGTGCTAAAAATGAATATCTGACAATGCTTCATCCAATAAAATACCTTATTAATACCTGTAGGTCATACGGAAAATAATGTCCATTTTTAGAATCAACTGGTATTCCTGAATTAATGTCTTTAATCAGTCGAGAGAGGAAACTTAAACATCGAGTTGCAAAGTGATTTATATCTTTGACATAAATACTAAATCTAAACTTATTTATAAGTGGAACTTTGTGTGTGTGTGTGTGTGTATGTATGTGTGTGTGTGTCTGTGTGTATGTGTGTCCGTTACCTATAGGCTCCGAAACGGCTGAACTGATTTTCTTGAAAATTTACACAGTTGTAATATAAGCATCTGCGAGTGTTCTTAGCTAGGTTTTATGTCCAGGTACCTCGATAAATATCGAAAATCGATAATAGAAAAAATCGGGTTATAGAAGGTGTCATCCGATATTCAGAAGTTTCAACGTTGAAGTTCTTACAATAGTGCAGAAAATTGATAATATATACATAAGAAAGGCAAGATGTTTGTATGTCTGTATTTTTTTCAGCCCTTTTATTTTAGTTTTTGCTTCGAGTTTGGCTCTAAGTAGATATAATTGTAGTTCTTAGTCTCAGCCATGATACTATTTACTCAGAGGACTTATTTAACCTTCAAAATTCAGTTTACGACGAAAAAAACTTATTTGATATCGATACCAGGAAATCAAAATTTCACTTACATCCATTCATTTTTCTTTCTGTCTACGGTTTCGCTTTAACTGGAAACAACTATTGCTTTTTAGTCTTTCGTGCCAACGTCCAAAGAGTCTGATCTCCTGGACAATGGATTATTTTTAAAGCTCTCATTACACCCGGGTAACGCCGGGCTATACTGCTAGTTTTCTTAAAAAAAAACGTTTTTGTCCAGAGTCAAATATATTGCTGGTAATATTTTTTTAAATGTATGGCTGTTATTTTTACTATAAAAATCTATTTTTATACTTTCGTAGCGTTTTGATCCTATTCTGGAAGTTAACTATTTGCCCATAGCTGGAACCCTAACAAGTATTACAACCCCGGGTTAGGGTAGATCTGGGAACAACAGCCTCACTCCTCAAAACCTCTCAATCCTTTGCTGCCGGATGCAGTTTATCGTCATACCCAGGACGAGATTCAAAAGGAGTATAATTGGAAGTAGGCGAATTGATATCCGTTTTTTTATTTTTATTTTTTTGTCATAAAACTAGTACCGATAATTTTAATCAAAATCGTAAATTTTCCCGAGCTTAGACAAATACCTACTAAAATCACCTTGCTGGTGTACGGTCGACTAACGGAACCGGTATTGACGAATGCATTTCTTTTTCATTCGTAGTTAATCGAATCGCTATTGACACAGCAAACGGATTTACCTTTTCTGTTCTGACACACTAACTTCCAATCCTGAGGGCCTTTCAAGTGGAATCCGTTCGTTGGTTAATTTCTACTTTTCTTAACCTCGGTGCAAGTGGCGTCATCACGTCAGTCTTGTTAGTCTATATATCTATAAATTAATGCGTTTGTGCGTCATTAGATCAATTCTGTCATTCGTCGACATTTCTTTACTTGTCATATACACTACTGGTCATATATACTTGTCATATACACTACTTGTCATATATACTTGTCATATACACTACTTGTCATATATACTTATCATATATACTACTGGTCATATATACTTGTCATATACACTAACGACCATAAGTTTGGGAGCACTAAGATTTATTCTCTAAGAGAAAGAAATAATAAATTTTATGTCTTAGAAGAATAAATATAGATATATTTAATTGTTACTCACAATTGTACAATAATTAAAACCAAAATTAACATTTTTTTAAAATTATGTCACCCCAAGCAAGGCATTCCACTGCCACTATAGCGCAGGGGGTTACATAGAGGGATTGGGTATAGGAAATGTCAGAAGTAGGGTGATAGACGACTTAGGATGTAGATAGGGAGAGAGTTGGAGAGAGTGGGTGTGAGTTAGTGCGTTAGGAGGTGTCTATTGACCTTACATTTAAACTCCTGGAGGTTGTAGCTGTCGAGGAAGCAAGCATGCGGTAGGGAATTCCACAGGCGGGAAGTGCGAGGAAAGAAGCTGTTGGAGTAGAAATTGCGGTTACATTTAATCGGTTTCACTGTAAAAGGGTGACCTAGTTGCCAATATAGTGTCTCGTGCAAATTCACATCTGGGGGGCACCAGTGATTTAAGTTCGTCAGAGCAGACGCCATGAAAGTATTTATAGAAGAGGCACAGGGAAGCCACGTCACGCCGGTGAGAGAGATACTGCAGGCGGTCAGCCAAGTCGGTATTAATCACATTACAGATTCTTCGCTGTATTTTGTCAAGAAGCCCGAGGAGAATAGCAGGGGCACCCGACCAAATGTGGCAGCAGTACTCAATACACGGGCGGATGGTGGATTTATATAATTGCAGGATAGATTCAGGCGGAAAAAATTTCCGGGCCCTGCACAGAAAGCCGACTTTCATAGCTGCCGATTTAATAATGGATTCGACGTAGTCATTCCACTTGAGGTCCGCTGAGAGTGTCAGGCCAAGCAGGCGTAATGATTTACTCTCTGGGAGGCAAGCCTGTTCCATGCTAATGGGAGGGAGGTGCGGTTGTCTCTGGTGATTAATTGACAGCAGCTTCGTTTTGAAAGAATTGAATTTAACGAGCCATTTCTTACCCCAATCCACCACGGACTAGAGGTCCTTCTCAAGCTCGGCAGCGAGTGTCGCCTTGTCACCTACACCAGAATTTTGATCGAGGCGAGAGTAAACTGTGGCATCATCGGCGTACATGCCTACTTGTGATCTTATGGTATCGAGGAAATCATTGATGTAGATTAGAAAGAGCCTAGGATAGAGCCTTGGGGTACACACGCGTTTGTAGGGTATTTCTGGGAGGCATGTCTGTTTAATACCACCTTCAGTGTGCGGTTAGAGAGGAATGACCGGATTAAGTCCAACAAAAGTCCAGTTATGCCATAGCTTTGCAGTTTCCGTAGAAGGCCGGCATGCCATACTCTGTCGAATGCTTTAGAGATATCCAAGGCGACAGTTCGGGCTTCACCATTCTTGTCGAGTGCCTGGTATATATATTCGGTGATGGTCGTTAGCATGTCAGCAGTGGACCTGGTGAAGCGGAAGCCATACTGTTTGTCCGAGAGGAACTCGTAGGCTGTGAGATGCTGAACGACCTCGGCATTGATAATGGCTTCGAACACTTCTGCCGAAGATCGGAAGAAGGCTGATTGGGGCGGTAATTTGCGGGGTCCGATGGTTCACCAGTGTTCTTGAATACTGGAACCACGGAAGAAGACTTCCAACAGGCAGGAAAGCAAGAGGAAGGTAGGCAGAGGTTGTAGAGCTTAGAAAGGATAGAGGAGAGTTCAGGGATACAATTCTTCAAAACTATGACTGAGATTCCATCCCCACCACTCGCTTTGTGAAAGTCCAGTTTTGAGATTATGCTAGAAATCAGCGAGGGCGTGATATGGACGTCATTCAATTGGGCCTCAGTTCTAGATGGGAAATCGGGTGTATGAATTCCAGACGAATTCAGAGTCGAATTGGTCAAGAATCTACGGGCAAAGCATTCAGCCTTGTCCGCTGAGGAGGTGAGGACCTCAAACTCGTTTATTAGTGGGGGTATTGAGGACTTTTACTATGCACGCGTTTGCAGAGGCGCCAGTAGTCTTTGGTACCGAACTTGAAGGATGCTATGCGCTGCTTCAACATCGAGTTGCAAAGTGATTTATATCTTGAGAGGGCAGAGCTGTATGGTGGAGCAAGAATTTGGGGTGGAAGTGAAGCAGAGGTCCAGTAGCGAGTCCCTTCCGTTAGGGCTATTGGAAAAAACGCGTTGGTAAGTCCACCACTTGCGTAAAGGATTGGGATATCGAAAAATTAAAGGTGTGGACACCAGCAGGGCCGGTTACAGAGTTTTCGAGCCACTTAGTGTGGTGGGCGTTAAAGTCGCCAAACACGAAGGTATGGGCAGATGGGTGCGAAGAAATGGCCTTGTCAATATTGTCAGAGATGCTGTCAAGCACCGAACAGTCAGTGGAGGAAGGGGAGCGGTAGAGGAAGAAGAGATAGCTAACAGAGCTTAGAAGTGAGTGACGGAAGTACATTAAAGACTGGTCCAGGGATTCGAGAGATGTTACTCTAGCTAGGGGGAGTTGTTCACTGACATATACACCAAGACCATGCATATGGACGTTGGAGTCCTTCCTGAGGAGGGGAAGGTAACCAGGAACATAGAACTCAGAGGAGGGGATAGACGGGTCAAGGTTAGTTTCACATAGGGCTAAGATATCAGGTGAATTAGTTTGTAGGAATGCTTCTACGCTATAAAAGTTAGTGCGGATACCGCGTATGTTAGTGAAAGAGACACAGAGAGGTTTGGGCGTTTTCCGAGTAGCTGGTTTGATTTTGGTATTTTGTTTGTTCTTTTTCATGGTGTTTTGGTTGAGGAGAGAGGACTAGGGCAGAATCAGTTGGTTACTATTTGCAGCATGTGAGGAATGGAGACTGGCGCAGCCTGCAGCATAATGTGGCTTCGGGGTTGCCCACCGGAGGTTCATGAAGGGACGCCCGTTTATGCGCGATATGGCACTACAGGAACCCCGATATTATTCAACTGTTGATCAGAGCAGCCTCTTAAAACGCTACGCAGAGTTCGGGCTCCTAATTAACTGTTGTAAGCAGAAACCAGGAAACTGCCAACCCGGTACCCACAGAATGGAAAGACATTGCCACCACACTCACTAACGGCAAAGAGCTTCCAATTGAACTACCACTAAGACCGAAGGAGGAGGTAGAAGACCGGGAACAAGAAACAAGGTGATCACCTCTACTCCTGTTCAACAGAAGGGGGTGGAGTGTGAAACCGGGCGATAGTAGGTACTATCTACTCCAATTTGGAAAACAAAAATGAAGAAAAAAAAAATGGAATAAATAATAAAGAGCTTAAAACAAGTCCAAAGAAATTTCTTTGAAAATTACAAAAACACTCGTTCAAATGAACCATAGCATCAAGCAAAAAATAGAAAAAAAAATACATAACTTTAGGGAGTTTAAAAAAATAAATAAATCTTTCCAACCCCTCTCACCTTTACAAGACATTTGGTAAAATAAACTTATTTTGCAATTTAATTAAAGTTAATTCATATTTTCTTTTCATCAAAGAAATAACCACGAGTCCTTGAAGGCAATAATGCACGCCATTTTTTGATAGGCTTAATTTTTTAGCGATGACACGTACATAAAATTCTTCTTTCAAAAGAATTTCAACCTGAGCTCTTTTTTCAATGCTAATCTGTTTCTTCCTTGCCATTTATACCGTAGTAATATGGTTTACAAAAATAAATTATACCGTAATTATAATATCTGAATAAATCTGAATTTTCGGCAAAAACTTGATCACAATAAGAGGAGTCAAGTAGCAAACTGAGTAAATGTTTACTTTAAAGTTGAAAAGAAGACTTTTTTTTACTTGACATCTGCATAAGAATAACAAAATATACAAACTCAGCGAATTTGATTCTGCTCAAAATGAAATTTTATAAACTTATGGTCAGTAGTGTATATATATATATATATATATATATATATATGGAGCGTCTAGTATTTGAGGGCATATTTATATCTAAACTTATTTAGAAATGGAACGCTGTGTGTGTGTGTGTGTGTGTGTGTTCGTGTGTGTGTCTGTGTGTGTGTATCCGTTACCTATAGACACCGAAACGGCTGAACCGATTTTCTTGAAAATTTACACAGTTGTACTATAATCGTCTGCGAGTGTTTTTAGCTAGGTTTTGGGTCGAAGTACTCCCGATAAATATCGAAAATCGATCATCGAAAAAATCGGTTTATAGAAGGAGTGGTCCGATTTTAATCAAATTTGATGCACTCATAGACAAAGACATAAGAAACGATATTCAGAAGTTTCAAGCTTGAAGTACTTACAATAGTGCAGAAAATCGATAATATATATATGTATAAATCGATACCAGGAAATGAAAATTTCACTTACATCCATTCATTTTTCTTTCAGTCTACGATTTCGCGTGAACTGGAAACATTTTAGTCTCTTGTGGCATCGTCCAAAGAGACTGAGCTCCAGAACCATGGATTAGTTTTAATGCTTTCATTACACCCGTGCAATGCCGGGCTATACTGCTAGTATATATATATATATATATATAATAGGTGCGATTGGTAAATTGTCGCAATTATTTCATTTTTTTCAAATATTCTTTAGGCTGTGTCTGAGCTCCAGAACCATGGATTAGTTTTAAAGCTTTCATTACACCCGAGCCACGCCGGTCTATACTGCTAGTATATAAAAATTTGACTCTTAGAAATAAAAAGTTATGTACTTTTACGGCAAAAAAATAAGAATAAACATGTATTTCGTAATTTTATTCAATAAAGTCTCCTTCAGCTTCGATTAGGACTTCTCTGCGAGGTCTCATTCGCCTACATGCCAGTATCAAGTGGTGCTTGTTCATATTGGACATTGACTTTGAAGTCTTTTAGAGATTCTTTAGTGTTATGACGGTGTACATTAACCTATTCCTCAACTACATTCCATACGTAGTAGTTCAACGGATTGTGATCTGGGGAGCTAAGAGGCCAAAAGTTAGATGTTATGTGATTGTAAAAAAATTAAGCCATTAGCTGCTTAATCACTCATCACGGGAGAATTTTTATACTATATTACTTTTTATACAAACTGCCGTCCCCTTGTTTGACTCTTCAGTCTTGTTTTTAGATGTAGCAAAATTTCGAAGAGATGGAATAACACCATCATTTATGGTCGGATCGAAATTTTCATGAAACAATACAGGCTAGACACAAGCATAAGATTACGATTGATGTGTTGGCTGGTTTTATAGTTTACTACTTTAGAGTAGATAGACTAAACTATCGCCCGGTTCACACTCCACCCACATCTATTGAACAAGTGAAAAGGCTCATCCCTTGTTCCCTGTTTAGGATGTGGTTTCCGGTTTTCTCTTTTCCAATCTTTTCACTCCTTTTTTTTTTCAATTGGAGTAGATAGACTAAATTATCGCCCGGTTCACACTCCACTCACGTCTATTGAACAGGTGAAGAGGCTCATCCCTTGTTCCCTGTTTAGGATGTGGTTTCCGGTTTTCTCTTTTCCAAACTTTTCACTCTTTTTTTTTTTTCAATTGGAGTAGATAGACTAAACTATCGCCCGGTTCACACTGCACCCACATCTATTGAACAGGTGAAGAGGCTCATCCCTTGTTCCTTGTTTAGGATGTGGTTTCCGGTTTTCTCTTTTCCAATCTTTTCACTCCTTTTGTTTTTTTTTCAATTGGAGTAGATAGACTAAACTATCGCCCGGTTCACACTCCACCCAAGTCTATTGAACAGGTAAAACAAATAGCTACAACTCAAACTTTGTTTTGGTTACAGTCCAAGGACGATAACTGACTCATAGATATCTCCTATCTCACTGACTTGCACCCTGTCTCTTTCATGCTCCTTTCTCCCTCCACTCCACTCTCATCTGTATTCTCATCCTTCTCTTACCCACTTCCTGACACCCACTATAACCCGTCACTCTTTCTCATAACTTTCCTCTTATGTAACCCCCTGCGCAGCAGTGGCAGTAAACTGTCTTGCTTGGAGCGATATGATTATATATATATATATATATATATATATATATGAATTTACTCGAGCCATAAGATTAGCAACTAGGACCCACCCTTTTACTGTGAAACCAATAAATAGATAGATAACCCGTCAGCTACAATCTCCAAGAATTTAAATGTAAAGCCAATTGTCATCTCCTATCTCACTAACCTGCATCCTCTCTCTCATGCTCTTTTCTCCCTCCACTCCACTCTCATCAGTATTCTCATCCTTCTCTTACCCACTTCCTGAAACCCACTATAACCTGTTACTCTTTCTCATAACTTTCCTCTTATGTAAACCCCTGCGCAGCAGTGGCAGTAAACTGTCTTGCTTGGAGCGATATGATTATATATATATATATATACATATATATATATGAATTTACTCGAGCTATAAGATTAGCAACTAGGACCTACCCTTTTACTGTGAAACCAATAAAACTTAAATACAAATTCTACTCCTTCGGCTTCTTTTTCTTGCACTTCCTGACTGTGGAATTCTCTTGCATTTACTTGCATTCCCGACAACTACAATCTCCAAGAATTTAAATGTAAAGTCAATAATGATCTCCAATCTCACTAACCAGCATCCTCTCTCTCTCTCATGCTCCTTTCTCCGTCCACACAACTCTCATCAGTGTTCTCATCCTTCTCTTACCCACTTCCTGACACCCACTATAACCTGTTACCCTTTCTGATAACTTTCCTCTTATGTAACCCCCTGCGCAGCAGTGGCAGTAAAATGCCTTGCTTGGGACAATATGATTATACAAAATAAAATTCTATACATTTATATTCCAGAGAAAAAAATCTAAAAGACATGCATATGTAGCTAATCAGTATTTCATTGACTGACTGATTTGTTTTCTACGGCTTATGAACAGACAAGAAATTATTATGTAAATATAAAGTGGGGGATCAATTTTATATTATAATCAATATATAAATTGATCCCTCACTTTATGGTCAAAGTCATTCTTCTCTTACCCACTTCCTACCTGACACCCCCTATAACCTGTCACTCTTTCTCATAAGTTTCCTCCTATGTAACCCCCTTCGCACCAGTGGCAGAAAACTGACTAGCTTGAGGCGATATGATTATAAAAAATAAAAAAATGAAAATATTGTGAAATGAACCGAATATTTTGGTGCTTCTGTAGTTTGTCCTCTCCGAAGTTTACCACTGCTTTCTTTTGGATTATTATTTGTCTGAAGAAATTTATTCCTTTCTCAAAAATCCTGAAAATGAAACATGTTTCATATTTCTTCGGAAATCCTCTTCATTAGTTGTCACAATATACGACCTGCTGATTTGATCTGAGATTTTAGTTTATTAATTTTTGTTGTACCGTAGCTCGAACACGTGACATACGGTTGACAATATATAAAGGACTAATATCGAGTAGCCACAGTAACGTCGGCAGCTTCATGGGTTTGTTTCTTCCTTTTTTTAGGTGCCCCTTGTAAATTTGTGGCATTGTGGTGTGTGAAAGATTGGGAGGTGATGGATGGGTTCTTGTAGTGAATGTGAAAATTGTAATGATTTAATTGGTCGTGATAGGGTTTAGCTAGGTCTAGGATAGCTAGACCTAGATAAACCCTATCACGTCTATTCTTCCTTGAATGCAACAAATAAAAAGAGATAAGTGTCTAAGAAAGGGTGATAAGCCTCTTTTGTTTCCTTACAACCCTGAGAGTACCAATCTCAATCCCTCCACTTTCGGCAGTGTGCCATAATTTCTGTATTTTTCAGAAATAAATACTGTGGAGTCGGCAGCTGACTAGCACGGTTGTTGTCTACTCAGCGCACTAGTTGTTGCCACCCCACACGGACGTGTACTACTGTATCTACCAAGAATAAACGCATTACTTACATATATCTGTCTATTGTTATTCCTCCGCTATACAACAATTTTATTCTAGCTCAATCTTCTCTTTTTAGAGTTGATAAATTTCTGACGACATGAAATCTGTTAAAATTCTTTCCCATTCTAGTTTTTTGTCTTTTTTTTTTTTTGCCAGTTTGACTCACTCCCTGTATAGATAAATTATATGAGTGTCACTTTTCATCACTTTACAGAGTGACATCATAAGGCGGCTATTATTATGACCCACTTGACTTATCTCCGCGTGTTCTATATTCGTTGGGTTAGTGTGGAATAATACTAAAAGTCATCCATGATTGCCAGTGAAAATGACAGGATTTTGCCGAAATGTTAATATCTTGGTTGTGTAGAATTTTGCCAAGAAGTATATTTTACACTGGGCAACGCAAGGAGATGTCACTGAGTGAGAAAACACAGGTGTCGAGCTGGAATTTTTTTTTTTTTTTTGACGAACAGACGTCAGCACGTGTCGGGCAGGTTAATTAATTATGTGACGTCTTGGAGAGTCAGTTGAGAGTTGAATCCAGTAGTTGCAGACAGAAGTCGAATGGTCAACTCGTGCGTGTGCCTATCACCAACTATACTCCGACTCCACACAACATGTGACTGAAAAAAAAAGAGAATAATAACATGTAGGGGCCTCGGTGGATGTGCGATGTGGTGCATTGGATATCGGATCGGAACGAGAAATCGGAGAGCCGAGTTCGAATTCCAGCTGAATTCATTGCATTCACATACGCGCAATTATCCTTGGGAAAGGTATTAACCCCTCTATTCCTTCCAGTTATGGGTAAAATAACAGGACAGATTGTGTTCTATAGACTTGGTCAGCAACCAGTCTACCGCAGAAAGCAATGGCAACCTACTGAGGGATAATCTTCTGCCCAAGCGTGTATCACGTATGGCACTTGACTGACTGAATGAAGGGCCTCGGTGATGCCTGTCAAATTGGCATCGTGCCAAACACGACCAAAGTCCCCACAATTTAAAATATCAGAAGTGTAAAATGTGGAAGGATAAAATATTTCGTTTCTACATTAAAGTAAAATTTTATTTACATAATAACAAAATTGTAAGAAGAAAAATCAAATGTTCATAAAGAAAATGCATGTAGTTAATTGTTCAAAGAGAAATGCAAGTATCTAAATGTCCCACTGAAGTTCAGAGTTCATGGTTGATAGTAGCAGAATGCGTGTATGTAAAAAGATTAAAAACGTTGCTAATAAAAGTCTGTGTTCTTTTCCTTTTTTATGGCCGGAGAAAAAGTGAAGAGGAAAGTCAAATTAATGAAGGAGATTGTAATTATCGTGTTGTTGTTGTTGTTTTTCTCTTTAGTGGCGTGGAGTCAAAATGAAGAAAGGAAAATTGAAAGTTTCTTCCTTGCATTGTAAAGAGATGCTGTCAGATACCGCTCCCATTGTGACTGATTTTGACCGGTCAGGGGACGTCCTTAAGTAGTGAATCCGGTCATGTGACAGGCTTCAAACGTCAATTTCCTTTTCAAGGAGTGAAAGAAATTTTGACTAGCGTCATAGATTAATTTCCTATTTTCTATCCAATCAGGATTTAGAATTTAACTTTTCACACGGACTTGTGAAATTAGCCTTGGTCTGGTTTTTCCCAAAATGTGTTTAGTCGTTTGGATCGGATTTTGCAGGCGGGCAATTTTACTTTTTTCGTTTGAGTTAATTGTTAGATGATATAGGATTTGTATCTTATAAAGAAAAATATATTTTATATTTTTATATATCTACCTGCGTTTTTTATCAGTAAAGCTGAGATTACCTTTAATTTTGGGTCCAGTCTATTCTTCCTTGAATACAACAAATAAAAAGAGATAAGGGTCTAAGAAAGGGTGATAAGCCTCTTTTATTTCCTTACACCCTGAATGAGAATCGAAGGATCAACTTGGTTGTCGACTAAATCCAACTGCTTTATTTGGGGTGTAAAGTTAGCACTCTATTTTTCGTATGTTAGTAACGTTGGTCAGCTCTATCTTTATAGATAAAATCCAAAGAAGAATCTGCAATATTATTAATCCTAACCTAGCATCTCGGCTTCAGTCACTTTCCGACCGCCGTGATGTTTCCTCTCTCTGTTTTTTCTATATTTTTTTAAAAAATCATATCACCCCGAGCAAGGCGGTAACGCCACTGATGTACAGGGGACTACATAAGAGTAAAAAGATTAGGGGAGAGTGAAGAGAAGGACGAACCAGTTAGAAAGAAGCAAGAGAAGGATGGGAATACAGGTGTGAAGACAGTTGCAAAGGTGGAGAGAAAGGAAAGGATATACAGAGTGGTGAAGAAAGAACTAGAGTCAAGTGGTTAAGACATGGGTATTGTTATTGCATTTAAATTCCTGGAGGTTGTAGCCGTCAGGAAAGCAAGAATATGGAAGCGAGTTCCACAGGCGGGAAGTGCGAGAACAGAAGCTGAAGAAGTAAAATTGTCGTCTGCATTTGGTTGATCTAATGTGAATGGGTGAGACCCAGTTGCCGGTCTGGTTGCACGAGTAAACACCTGTTGCAGAGGCACCAGTGACTTAAGTTGGTTGGAGCAGAAGCCGTGAAAGTATTTATAGAACAGACAAAAGGAAGCCATATCCCGTCGTTGGGAAAGTGGCTGGAGTCGAGCCGCTAAGTCGGTACCTATCACATTACTGATTCTCCTTGGGAGCCTGTCAAGAACACGAAGATGAACAGCGGGGGCACCTGACCATATATGGCAGCAGTACTCCATACACGGACGAATTGATTTGTATATATGCAGGAGAGTTTCAGGTGGGAAAAACATCCTGGCCCGACACAGTGACCCAACCTTCCTAGCAGTGGATTTAGCTATTGACTCAATGTAGTGGTTCCATTTGAGATCAGAAGAGAGGTTAAGGCCGAGGAGGCGCAGTTTATTGCTATCAGGGAGACTCGCTTGGTCCATGCTTATGGGAGACTGAAGAGGTTGCCTGTGATGATTGACAGACAGCAGCATTGAAATTTACAAGCCACTTCTAACCCCAAATCACCAGAGAATGTAGATTCATCTTAAGTTTTGTAGGATAATGTGAACGTTGATAACTAGCAGTCTCGCAATGCTATCAACACCAACGCGGGTGTCCATCAAGGCTTCATTCTAGGTCCTACATTTTTCTTCATCTACATTAACGATCTCCCCGATGTAATAAGATCCCAAGTAGGTATATGCGCCTCGATCAAAAATCTGCCGAGGCTGATAAAGTAAACCTCGCCGCCGAGCTTAAAAAGGACCTCCAATCCGTGGTAGACTGGGGTAAGAAATGGCTCGTGAATTTTAATGCTTCTAAAACGAAGCAGCTATCCATTAACCATCATAGGCAGTCGCTCCTGCACACCCCCATTTGAATGGATCCGGTCAGTCTCCCTGAAAGTAAAACCTTGCGCCTCCGAGGGTTAACTCTCACAACAGACTTCAAGTAGAATGTCTACATAGAATCCATAGCTAAATCAGCTGCTAAGAAGGTCAGTTCTCTGTGCAGGGGCAGGAAGTTTTTCCCGTTTGAAACAATCCTGCACATATATAAATCTACTATTCGCTCGTGCATTGAATACTTCTTCCATATCTGGTAAGGTGCTCCTGCTATCCACCTAGGGATCCTTGACAAAATTCAACGGAAAATCTCCATTGTGTTAGATCCCGACTTGGTAGCTCAGATAGTCACTTTCTCTCCGGCGCAATGTGGCTTACCTGTGTCTCTTCTACAAATACTTTCACGGATTCTGCCCCTATATACAAATTTACTCGAGCAACAAGACTAGTAACTAAGTAACTAAGTCTCACCCTTTTACTGTGAAGCCAATAAAATGTAAACGCAAAGTAGCTTCATTTCTCGCATTTCTCGCCTGTGGAATTTCCTTCCGTTTACTTGCTTCCTCGACAGCTACAACCCCCAGGAGTTTAAATGTAAAATCAACAGTCATCTCCTATCTGGCTCACCTGCGTGTTCTCGTTCTCTCTCTCTCTCTCTCTCGTTCTCTCTCTCTCTCTCTCTCTCTCTCTCGTTCATGCTCCTTTTTCCATCCACACCAGACTCGTCATTATTTTCATCCTTCTCTTACCCACTTCCTGATACTCCCTATAACCAGTCACTCTTTCTCATAACTTTCCTCCTATGTAACCCCCTGAAAAACAGTGGCAGTAAAATGCCTTTCTTGGGGCGATATAATTATAAAAAAAATCTATACTTTTATTATGTAGATATAAAATGGGGTATCAATTCCACATTACAATCAATATATAAACTGATCCCTCACTTTATAACCAAAATCATCCTTCCCTTACTCACTTCCTGACACCCCGCTGTAACCTGTCACTCTTTCTCATAACTTTCCTCCTATGGAACTCCCTGAAAAACTGGCAGTAAAATGCCTTGCTTAGGGCGATATGATTAAAAAAAAAATTTGATTGCCTTCTTTATTGGTTAAAACTTTGCCTTTATTAGTTAAAAACAATTAAAATAAGAACTTGGTCAATTTAAAGAACATGGAAGGAGGCGTTAAAAATGTCTGATATGATTTAGCGGACCACAGTCAAAATAAGTTCGATCTCGCTGATCTAAGTAAACGTCATTTTTACTTTGCTACTGCTTCCGCGGACCCCTGCTACTCTAACCTTCAGCCTCATCGTGAGCATGCGCAGTACTGTCTTGGTGTGCCCCCTCCCCCCAGGCAGTACAACTTGATTATAATCTCATTTTCAATTAAGGAATAAATACTGACAGCCGAAACTAAGGCCTTGGCTATATTAATCAATGAATCACATTAAAAATGAATTTGCTGACCAACTATCTATAATTGGAAATGTTCCAAATAAAAATCGTATTCCACGTTCTTGAAATAGAATAATTTCGCATTCGATACGGCAGCTGTCTGCCGATTGTAGTTTATATAAAAAGTAATACTGGACTGTGATAAGATATATTTCCTTTAAATGGCAAACGGACGCTGAACAATCTACTCAAAGATGAAGGAGAGACTTGAAGCAACAGACATTTGCTTCTACAGAAGCTTACTGAGCATATTATGGTTCGAATATGTGAGCAGCGACAAGGTTTTGGAGAGGATGCAAACGAAAATGAAACTTATAAGGAAGAGATAATTAAAGTTTCTGGGACACGTACTGAGGAAGGAGGACTTGGAGAAAGTGATACTCACAGTGCAGATAGATGGTCAAATTTACGAAGATAAAGAAAGGACTCGGAGCAACAGAAATATGGTTCTACAGAAGGATGCTGAGGATACCATGGACTGAACATGTGAGCAACGACAAGGTTTTGGAGAGGCTGTAAACGAAAAGGAAACATATTTAACATCAGGAAGAGTCGGTTGAAGTTTCGCGGACACATGATGAGGAAGGAGGGCTTGGAGAATTTGATACTCACGAGAGGGATAGAGAGAAAGAAAGATAAGGGAAAGCAAGGTGAGAGATACATGATGGACTTGAGCAAGTTGATGGCGGAACAGGGTTTGGGGGGAGGAGATTCCAAGAGAAAAGGTGTTAAAAGCAGTAAGGAAAATGGGTAAGTGGAGGTTCATGAACCCCTAAGTCTTGAAGGGTCACGGCACACAAAAAGAGAAGGTCTGCACCCACACGCAGAGTTGATAAGGGTGGGGAAATTAGCATGAGAGAGGTTGCAGAATGATAGAAGATGACTATTGACTTTACATTCAAATTTTTGGAGATTGTAGCTGTCGAGGAAGCAAATAAACGAAAAGGAATTCCACAGGCGGAAAGTGCGAGAAAAGAGGCTGAGGGAGTAGAATTTGCGTTTACATTTTATTGGTTTCACAGTAAAAGGGTGGGACCTAGTTGCTAATCTTGTGGTTCGAGGAAATTTATATACAGGGGTCACCAGAATTTCGAAATCCAATAACAATGTCACAATGTCCTCAGACCTCAAATGGAAGCACTATATTGAATCCATAGCAAAATCTACTGCTAAGAAGATTGGGTCACTATGTCGATCCAGGATGTTTTTTCCACCTGAATCCATCCTGCATATATACAAGTCAACCATCCGTCCGTGCATGGAGTACTGCTGCCATTTATGGTCAGGTGCCCCTGCCGTTCTCCTCAGTGTTCTTGACAAGCTCCAAAGGAGAGTCTGTAATGTGATAGGTACTGATCTGGCGACTCGTCTGCAGCCACTTTCCCATCGTCGAAATGTGGCCTCCCTCTGTCTCTTCTATAAATACTTTCATGGCTTCTGCTCGGATGAGCTTAAGTCACTGATGCCTCCTCAACAGGTGTTTACCCGTTCAACCAGACTGGCAACTGGGTCCCACCCATTCACAGTCAGGTTAGCCAAACGCAGACGACAATTCTACTCCTGCAGCTTCCTCTCTCGCACTTCCCGCCTGTGGAACTCACTCCCGTATTCTTGCTTTCCTGACGGCTACGACCTCCAGAAATTTAAAAGCAAAGTTAATACTCACCTACTAACCACTGGCCTCTAGCTCTCTCTCCCCTCCCCTGTATAACCTTCCCTTTCTCTCCGCCCATGTACCTGTCATTGCACCTGCTTTCTCAGTTTTCTATTGTTCCTTTCTAACTAGCTTGTACTCCTCACTCTTTTCTAATTAATCTTTCTACATTTATGTAACCCCCTGCACATCAGTGGCGTTTCTGCCTTGCTCGGGGTGAAATGATTAAAAAAAAAAAAAAAAAAAAAACAAAGATGACAATTTAATAATTAGAAATGAGTAATACAAATTTTTGTGCAATTATTATAATAATATATCAGAATTTTTCAAACTTTTTTTATAATCATATAGCCCCAAGCAAGGCATTTTACTGCCACTGTTTTGCAGGGGGTTACACAGGAGGAATATTATGAGAAAGAGTGACAGGTTATAGGGGGTGTCAGGAAACGAGTAAGAGAAGGATGAGAATACTGATGAGAGTGGAGTGGACGGAGAAAGGAACATGAGAGAGAGAGAGAGAGGGGATGCAGGTTAGTGAGATAGGAGATGACTATTGACTTTACATTTAAATTCTTGAAGATTGTAGCTGTCGGAGAAGCGGAAGGGAATTCCACAGGCGGAAAGTACGTCAAAAGAAGCTTATGAAGTAGAACTTTGTTTGTATTTTATTAATTTCACAATAAAGGTGTGGGGGGGGGGACCATAATATGTTCAGCATCCTTCTGTAGAATCATGTTTCTTCAGTTATTACAATTGTTTTATCGGGACAGATAAATGAAATTTTTTATCGGGACAGACAAATGAGGTTTTTATCCGGGCAAATTGAATGAGACTTTTTATCGGGGCAGATAAATGATGTTTTTTATCCGGGCAGATGAATGAAATTTTTTATAGGGGCAGATAAATGAATTCTTTTTATCGGGGCAGATAGATAAGAATGTTTATCGGGACAGATAAATGAGATTTTTTTATCCGGGCAGTTAAATGAAATTTTTTATCGGGGCAGATAAATGATGTTTTTTATCCGGGCAGATGAATGAAATTTTTTATAGGGGCAGATAAATGAATTCTTTTTATCGGGGCAGATAGATAAGAATGTTTATCGGGACAGATAAATGAGATTTTTTTATCCGGGCAGTTAAATGAAATTTTTTATCGGGGCAGATAAATGATGTTTTTTATCCGGGCAGATGAATGAAATTTTTTATAGGGACAGATAAATGAATTCTTTTTATCGGGGCAGATAGATAAGAATGTTTATCGGGACAGATGAATGAGATTTTTTTATCCGGGCAGTTAGATGAAATTTTTTATAGGGGCAGATAAATAAGATTTTTTATCGGCACAGATAAAGTAATTTTTTTATAGGGACAGATAAATGAGATTTTTTGTTTTAAATCATTTCACCCTGAGCAAGGAAGAACCGCCCCTGCTGCCCAGGGAGTTCATCTTTATAAGCCGTGTTCTTTCAGGATGTAGGCGATCATAGACTTCCATTTGCCCTTATCTCTTGTTGCCCTTAACACGTTTCCTCTTGGTATCTCTCTCATTACTGTACCATAAACCTCAACTGTCTCTTTTTGAAGAACCCTGTACATTGATTCAGAAACATTATTGTGTACATCAAAGTTTCAGACCTTGATCTGCAAGTTATCCGATTTTGGTTGAATTCGCAGAAGGCGTCTCGGAGGAGAATGGTTCGTAAATTCTAAGCGTTTCGGTGATTTTTGCAGTAACCTTTAAATCGATTTGAAAAATGTTTGCGGATATCAAACGCTCGACAGGTGATCCAGTTTCGATTGAAATGGGGCTATGCGTATCGGAAGAGTAGGGCTCGTTAGAATGGAGACGCACACACAGCCATATCCATTTAGATAGATAGATAGATAGATAGATAGATAGATAGATAGATAGATCTGAACAGGCTGAGATAGATAGATAGATAGATAGATAGATAGATAGATAGATAGATAGATAGATAGATAGATAGATATGAATTGACTGAGATAGATAGATAGATAGATAGATAGATAGATAGATAGATCTGAACAGGCTGAGATAGATAGATAGATAGATAGATAGATAGATAGATAGATAGATAGATATGAATTGACTGAGATAGATAGATAGATAGATAGATAGATAGATAGATAGATAGATAGATAGATAGATAGATCTGAACAGGCTGAGATAGATAGATAGATAGATAGATAGATAGATAGATAGATAGATAGATAGATATGAATTGACTGAGATAGATAGATAGATAGATAGATAGATAGATAGATAGATATGAATTGACTGAGATAGATAGATAGATAGATAGATAGATAGATAGATAGATAGATAGATAGATAGATATGAATTGACTGAGATAGATAGATAGATAGATAGATAGATAGATAGATATGAAAGAAGCTGAGATAGATAGATAGATAGATAGATAGATAGATAGATAGATAGATAGATAGATATGAAGAAACTGAGATAGATAGATAGATAGATAGATAGATAGATAGATAGATAGATCTGAACAGGCTGAGATAGATAGATAGATAGATAGATAGATAGATAGATAGATAGATAGATAGATAGATCTAGACAGGCTGAGATAGATAGATAGATAGATAGATAGATAGATAGATAGATAGATAGATAGATAGATATGAATTGACTGAGATAGATAGATAGATAGATAGATAGATAGATAGATAGATAGATAGATCTGAACAGGCTGAGATAGATAGATAGATAGATAGATAGATATGAATTGACTGAGATAGATAGATAGATAGATAGATAGATAGATAGATAGATAGATATGAATTGACTGAGATAGATAGATAGATAGATAGATAGATAGATCTGAACAGGCTGAGATAGATAGATAGATAGATAGATAGATAGATATAGATTGACTGAGATAGATAGATAGATAGATAGATAGATAGATAGATAGATAGATATGAATTGACTGAGATAGATAGATAGATATGAATTGACTGAGATAGATAGATAGATAGATAGATAGATAGATAGATAGATAGATATGAAGAAACTGAGATAGATAGATAGATAGATAGATAGATAGATAGATCTGAACAGGCTGAGATAGATAGATAGATAGATAGATAGATAGATAGATAGATAGATAGATAGATCTGAACAGGCTGAGATAGATAGATAGATAGATAGATAGATAGATAGATAGATAGATAGATATGAATTGACTGAGATAGATAGATAGATAGATAGATAGATAGATAGATAGATAGATAGATAGATGAGATAGATAGATAGATAGATAGATAGATAGATATGAATTGACTAGATAGATAGATAGATAGATATGAATTGACTGAGATAGATAGATAGATAGATAGATAGATAGATATGAAGAAACTGAGATAGATAGATAGATAGATAGATCTAGACAGTGAGATAGATAGATAGATAGATAGATAGATATGAACAGACTGAAGATAGATAGATAGATAGATAGAGAGATATGAACAGACTGAGATAGATAGATAGATAGATAGATAGATAGATAGATAGATAGATAGATAGATGTGTTTCTCTGTTGTAAAATATATATATGTACTTAGGTTTGCGATTTAACAGGGTTGCCAGCCAAGGCTATAGAACCCAACCTGTCCTGTTATTTAACCCATAACTGGAAGGAAGAGACGGATTTATTCCTTTCCCAATGGCATTTGTCGTAAGTGAATGCGAAGAATTCAACTGGAATTCGAACTCGGCACCCCGATTTGTCGTTTCAAGTCGATATCCATTGCACCACAACGCACAGTTATTACTCGAAAAGTTATTCCTTTGAATATATGTACACAATTACCGGCCTAGGAATCGAACTCACAAATTCACGCTTTAACCCGTAAGGCTAGTGACCCATATGTCAAATGGAGAATTGAGAAAACGTGATGTGCATACTGCTTTGTTGCATATCCATATGCAAATGCAGATGGAAAACTGTAAAGGGTAAAACACGGTTGCTGAGTTTGAGGTTTGTATAATGGCATATCAATACCTCTGTGGGTTATTTAATGCCAAAAAGGTGGGCTTTTAAGGTATTTTGTTTTATATTCCGTTATAGTGAGAAGGTTGATTTAGTCAGATTTTAGAGAAAATTTTTTGTTTTTATTCTTTTTTAAACTGAAAATGTCTTCTAGTTTTGTATTCAAAAAATGTTTTGCCGAGAACAATTTGTTTCCTTAAAAAATGTGTCACGCTGATAATTTTTTCATAAATTGTTGGTGATATTTTTTCATGTATTGTTGGTGATATTTTTCCTTCAAAAATGTATATATTTCTATAAAAGTATATTTTTATATATATATTTCTATAAAAGTGTATTTTTATACTTTCATAGTGTTTTGACCCCAGTCTGGGGGGGGGGAACTATTTGAGCATAGCTGGGACCCCGTCAGGTGCTTTCACTCTGGGTCATGTTGGACCTGATAATAACAGCAATTAAGAGGTAGTTCTATGCTCCTAACAACCTTCAATCAAAGGCCCTGCTGCCGGAAGCAGTTTAACGTCATGCCCAGGACCACTTCTGTAAAATACTAATGTAATTTTATACTTAAAAAAAAATTATATGTAGTTTTTAGTCAAATTTTATGTACTATATACCTCAAATCAAGAAAATAAAAAAATGAAAAATAACAAAAACCTTCCATATTTCCACGCATACTATCTATATGAACTTACGAAGGTGGACTTTTGGATGTCAGTAAAGGATAATTGTCTTTTTTTTTCTTCCGTATGCCGTGTCCCTACATGACGTAGGTGATCATGACCTTCAACATCTCCCTATCCTTAGTACACTTTCACCTGTTACCCCAACCAAATCCCGCTCTGCACTTTACTTGCTTAAGCTTCTCAAGTATGTTACACGTTGCGTTCTTCTGTCTCTTTTTTCCTCTCTTTCTGACTTGTGATTATCGGATTCTCCAAGCCTTCCTTCCTCATTACATGTTTCACGAACATTATCTGTCATTTCCTGATGTTGAGTATTTGTTTCTTTTTCGTTTCCATCCTCTCTAAAACCTCACATGTTCGGTCCATGGTATCCTCAGCATCTTTCTGTAGAACAACATTTCAGTTGCTTCAGGTCTTTCCTTAATCGTTGATGAGATTGTCCAGTATTCAGTGCCATATTGAAGGACAAATATCACATATCGCCCCAAGCAAGGCTTTTACTGCTACTGTTTGGCAGGGTGTTACATAGGAGGAAAGTTATGAGAAAGAGGGACAGGTTATAGGGGGTGTCAGGAAGTGGGTAAGAGAAGAATGACTGTGTCCATAGTGAGGGATTAGTTTATATATTGATTGTAATGTAGAATTTATCCCCGACTTTATACCCACATTATAAAGTATAGAATTTTTTTTATAATCATATCGCCCCAAGCAAAGCATTTTACTGCCACTGTTTCGCAGGGGGTTACATAGGAGGAAAGTTATGAGAAAGAGTGACAGGTTATTGGGGGTGGCGGGAAGTGGGTAAGAGAAGGATGAGAATACTGATGAGAGTGGAGTGGATGGAGAAAGGAGCATGAGAGAGAGGATGCAGGTGAGATAGGAGATGATTATTGACTTTACATTAAAATTCTTGGAGATTGTAGCTGTCAGGAAAGCAAGTAAATGGAAGGGAATTCCACAGGCAGGAAGTGCGAGAAAAGAAACTGATGGAGTAGAATCTGCGTTTACATTTTATTGATTTCGCAGTAAAAGGGTGGGACCTAATTGCTGTCTTGTCGTTCGAGTAAATTCATATATAAGGTGTACCAGTGAGCTAAGTTCATCGGAGCAGAAGCCGTGAAAAAGTTAGTAGAAAAGACACAGGGAAGCCACATTGCGCAGGTAAGAAAGTTATTGTATCTGTAAATTAAAATCTTTACAGAAACTGGAAAGCCAGCTTCTGGAATAAGAATAAGAATTTTTTTTTTAATCACATCACCCCAAGCAAGGCGGTAAGGCCACTGGTGTGCAGGGGGCTACGTAAGAGTGAATAGATTGGAAAAGAGAAAGCCGGAAATCATCCTAAACAGGGAACAGGGGATGAGCCTCTACACCTGTTCAATAGACGTGGGTGGAGTGTGAACCGTGCGATAGTTTAGTCTATCTACTCCAATTGAAAAAAATTAACAAAAGAGAGAAATGGAAATACTGGAAAAGAGAAAGCCGGAAACCACATCCTAAACAGGGAACGAGGGATGAGCCTCTACACCTGTTCAATAGACGTGGGTGGGGTGTGAACCGGGCGATAGTTCAGTCTATCTATTCCAATTGAAAAAAATTAACAAAAGAGAGAAATGGAAATACTGGAAAAGAGAAAGCCGGAAACCACATCCTAAACAGGGAACAGGGGATGAGCCTCTACACCTGTTCAATAGACGTGGGTGGAGTGTGAACCAGGCGATAGTTCAGTCTATCTACTCCAATTGTTCCAGCGTTTTTTATCATTTTCATCTGCGCTTGTAAAACTCGCCCAACGAAAATTTTACTCATCTTTCTCTACCACTGTTTGTCATTAATATTGACACGCCATCTTCGATTCCATCCTAGTACAGTCGGTCGATCCCACTTAATTTTAGCGCTGATACCAGACGTAAATAAATTCCACTTATCGCTACGCTAAATGCTCCTGTCGACCACAGTCGCTAGAAATAGCATCTGTTGATATCTCTTTCGGGATCCCGACCGCATACACTCCTCCTTTCTTTTTTTTTTTTTTTTTTTTGTAATCGTGTCGCCCCAAGCAAGGCATTTTACTGCCACTGTTGTGCAGGGGGTTACATAGGAGGAATGTTATGAGAAGTGAGAGGTTGCAGGGGTTGTCAGGAAGAGAGTAGGAGAGGGAAGAGAGTACTGATGAGAGTGGGGTGGACGAGGAGGAATGTTACGAGGAGTGAGAGGTTGCAGGGAGTGTCATGAAGAGAGTAGGAGAGGGAAGAGATTACTGATGAGAGTGAGGTGGACGAGAAGGAATGTTACGAGGAGTGAGAGGTTGCAGGGGGTGTCAGGAAAAGAGTAGGAGAGGGAAGAGATTACTGATGAGAGTGGGGTGGACGAAGAAAAAGCATGAGAGAGAAGATGTAAGTTCGTGAGACAGGAGATGACTATTGACTTTACATTTAAATTCTTGGAGATTGTAACTGTCGGGAAAGCAAGTAAACGGAAGTGAATTCCACAGGCGGGAAATGCGAGAAAAGCTGAGGGGGTAGAATTTGAGTTTACAATTTATTGGTTTCACAGTCAAAGGGTGTGACCTAGTTGCTAATCCTGTTCCTCGAGTAAATTCATATATAGTGGGTACCAGTTAGCTAAGTTCATCGGAGCACAAGCCGTGAAAGTATTTGTAGAAGCCACACTGCGTCGGTGAGAAAGCGACTGTATTCTAGCTGCCAAGTCGGGATCGATTACATTACAGATTCTCCGTTAGATTATGTCGAGGGTAACTAAGTGGACAGCAGGAGCACCGAACTAGATATGGCAGCAATACTTAATGCACGGGCGGATGGTTGACTTGTACATGTACAGGATTGTTTGGGACGGAAAAAACTTGCTGGCCCTACACAGAGAACCGACTTTCTTAGCAGCAGATTTAGCTATTGATTCTATATAGTCATTCCACTTGGATCTGTTGTGAGAGTTAAGCCGAGGAGGCGCAGTGTTTCTCTTTCGGGGAGAGAAGCCTGATCCATGTTAATGTGCGGGTGGAACGATTTTATGTGGTGGTTATTAGATGGTAGCTTCGTTTTGGAAGCATTGGAATTTACGCGCCGTTTCTTACCCCAGTCCACCACGGATTTGAGGTTCTTTTCTTATAACATCTGACAAAATATTCATGTCTGAAGCCATCGAGATAAAATACATTGAGTGCTAAGGGTCAATAACCATGAGGTTATAGAAATAAATGATGATTTACGAAAGAAAAGACTCGATGGTTCAACTGGTTATTTATATTGTTTACACGTGGAAGTGTGCCGCAGTGGATATCGGCTCGAGAAATCGGGGAGTCGGGTTCGAATTCCAGTTGAGTTCCTTTCATTCACTTACGCGCAAATACCCTTGGGAAAGATATTAATCCGTCTCTTCCCTCCTATTATGGGTTAAAAAACAGGACAGATTGGGTTTTATAGCTTGGGTAAGAACCAGTCTACCGCAGAAAGTAATGGTAATCTACTGTGGGATAATCTTCTGCCCAGTCAATCATGTCTCTTTCGAGACATGATCGCTCATGCATGTATCACATCTCGTACTTAACTGACTGACAAGTGGATTACTGTCCACATCTTTGTTGTTATCACAACGTTTCGGCGGATTTGTTCTTCAGCCTTCATCATGTATATGTCGATTCGTTCATCTTTAGGCAATTTCGAACTGAGCCATTATTTAATTTATTTTTCTCGTTCTGAAGCCTATGTCTTGGGATATCTCGTCTCATTCTTATTTAATACTGGACTTTTTTTTTTTGTTTTTTTTAATCATTTCACCCCGAGCAAGACGTAAACGCCACTGATGTGGAGGAGGCTACATAAATGTAAAAAGATTAATTAGAAAAGAGTGAGGAGTACAAACTAGTTAGAAAGGAACAATAGAAAGCTGAGAAAGCAGGTGCGATGACAGATACATAGGCGGAGAGAAAGGGAAGGTTATACAGGGGAGGGAAAGAGCTAGAGTCCAGTGGTTAGTAGATGAGTATTGACTTTGCATTTAAATTTCTGGAGGTTGTAGCCGTCAGGAAAGCAAGAATACGGGAGCGAGTTCCACAGGCGAGAAGGGCGAGAGAAGAAGCTGCAGGATTAGAATTGTCGTCTGCATTTGGCTAACCTGACTGTTAATGGGTGGGACCCAGATGCCAGTCTGGTTGCACGAGTGAACACCTGTTGAGGAGGCATCAGTGACTTAAGTTCGTCTGAGCAGAAGCCATGAAAGTATTTATAGAACAGACAAAGGGAGGCCACCTTTCGACGATGGGGAAGTGGCTGCAGTGTTATTGATTGCATCAATTTCGGATCTGAAAAAGGCCGAAACGTTGTGATAACAACAATGATTAGGAAAATCTGGATCAGGGTTTTTTCTCCTCTCGTTTTGAGGAACCCCTCCCTAGATGATTTCCACTGTTTTCGTGCCCGTCATTTCAGAGAATTTGCCATACTCGCCACTCTTGGCAATGCCGGTTGGCGAAGAATACTCAACCAATAGCTGGTTGCTTGTGTAGGTAGCCGTTGGCTCATAGGAGCTATTCCGCCCTTTGACAGGCCTACACCACCTTCCTCACCGAGCTTGTATTCAGCAGGGGCGCCTGTTTAGTCACCGAAAACCCGACCCGTGGCAGTTAGTACTGGGTTATGTGGTACCAGTAGGAGACAAAATCTGACCTGACTTGACCTGATCTATTGTTAGGACAATAGCATGTGTGTAATTAATGTAAATAATTACAACACTTCATCAAAAAAAAAAAAAATTTAAAAGAGTAAAAAAGGTTTTAATAGATTTTAATGTCAATAAAAAAGCTTTGTTCTAAGGAAAATACATCTGTGATTACCCAATATACTGTCTCACTAAGAGATACCAAATATCTAAACTTATTTATAAATGGATTATTGTCTGTGTGTGTGTCTGTGTGTGCGTGTATCCGTACCTATAGACTCCGAAACGGCTTAACCGATTTTTTTGAAAATTTACACAGTTGTATTATAAGCGGCTGCGAGTATTCTTAGCTAGGTTTTGTGTCGAGGTATCCCCGATAAATATCGAAAATCGATAATCGAACAAATCGGGTTATAGAAGGAGTGGTCCGATTTTAATCAAATTTGATACACTCATAGACAAAGACATAAGAAACGATATTCAGAAGTATCAAGGTTGCAGTTCTTACAATAGTGCAGAAAATTTGAGATCGATACCAGGAAATCAAAATTTGACTTACATCCATTCATTTTTCTTTCAGTCTACGGTTTCGCTTTAACTGGAAACAACTATTGCTTTTTAGTCTTTCGTGCCAACGTCCAAGGAATCTGAGCTCCAGGACCATGGATTAGTTTTAAAGCTTCCATTACATCCGAGCAACGCCGGGCTATACTGCTAGTACTCAATAAAGACGAGCAAAACACGATGGAGAGTCAGTCAAACTTTTGAGCTTGATGCCAGTCGGTAATATCATCTGTAGGATCGTGTTGTAATTGATGGATTTAAGGGGAGCCCAGAATTACCATTAGAATTTGATCAGCCAAGAAATACAACTTGAAAAGAACAGACTGTCAACGGCTTAAATTTTTCGTATAAAGTAATTTCATAAAAATTCAGTGAAGGAAATGTAAAGACAATGTTCACTTACCGTCCTATTCCATTATAGTCGAATAACCCAATCTTCAATTTGATAGTTTCCCACCCTACACTCCTTTTCCCACAAACGCGAAGTCACAATCCTCTCGCTTCTATGTCGCTATTTCTATGCGGGCACCTCGACGTGGTGTAATGGTTAGCAAGCTTGTCTCGCTAGAACCTGTTACAACTGAGTAGTGACTTCGTTCCTCACTGGTTACCCCATAGCTTCGCCTTGTGCCACATCTAAGTGACACTTAGTAAACCAGCTATGGCTATTTCTATGAGAAATGTTCTAACGATTAAGTTTCCTCCAATTTCTTTTTTATAATCATATCGCCCCAAGCAAGGCATTTTACTGCCACTGTTTTGCAGGGGGTTACATGGGAGGAAAGTTATGAGAAAGAGTGACAGGTTATAGGGGGTGTCAGGAAGTGGGTAATAGAAGGATGAGAATACTGACGAGAGTGGAGTGGACGGAGAAAGAAGCATGAGAGAGAGGATGCAGGTTAGTGAGATAGGAGATGACTATTGAATTTACATTTAAATTCTTGGGAATTGTAGCTGACAGGCTATCTATCTATCTATCTATCTATCTATCTATCTATCTTTTTTTTTTATAATCATATCGCCCCCAACAAGGCATTTTTGCCACTGTTTTGCAGGGGGTTACATAGGAGAAAAGTTATGAGAAAGAGTGACAGGTTACAGGGTGTCAGGAAGTGGGTAAGAGAAGTATGAGAATACTGATGAGAGTGGAGTGAACGGAGAAAGGAGCATGAGACAGAGAGAGGATGCAGGTTAGTGGTATAGGAGATGACTATTGACTTTACATTTAAATTCTTGGAGATTGTAGCTGTTGGGGAAGCAAGTCAATGGAAGGGAATTCCGCAGGCGGGAAGTGCGAGAAAAGAAGCTGCTGGAGTAGAATTTGCGTTTACATTTTATTGGTTTCACAGTAAAAGGGTGGGACCTACTTGTTAATCTTGTGGCTCGTATAAATTCATATATAGGGGGCACCAGTGAGCTAAGTTTATCGGAGCAGAAACCGTGAAATTATTTGTAGAAAAGACACATTGCGCCGGTAAGAAAGTGACTGCATCTGAGCTGCCATGTTGAGATCGATCACATTACTGATTCTCCGCTGGATTTTGTTAAGGACACCTAGGTGGATAACATTTAAAAGTTTTAATTTCGTGCATCATATTTGTTTTTTTGATGTTTCAACTACGAAATAGGGTCAGTTGGCACCGTGTAAGAAAAAATGCACAATGACGTGAGTCACTCCACCAAAACTTTGAATAAAGACACGCTGTAATGCTTGGCATTTCAATATTCCAGGCTGTTTGGGTGTCAGTATTATAGATAGATAGATAGATAGATAGATAGATAGATAGATAGATAGATAGATAGATATGAAAAAAATAGATAGATAGACACATACATATATACATACATACAAACATACATACATACATACATATCACAAATAAAGAAAAGGAAGGAGAAAGTGTGTTTAAGATATTTCAATTTAACAAGCTTCTTCAGAGGTTTTTAATGACTAATGATTTAATTGTTTTTTTAATTTCAAAAAGTTTTTAAAACAATCTACAGAGACAATTGATTAAGGTTGGATTTTATTGGTTACGTTTAATAAAGCGATGTGTGAATAATTTAAATGTTATGTCTGTTTAAGTGTGTTCCACATACAATAAAAATAGACAGACTGATAGATAGATAGATAGATAGATAGATAGATAGATAGATAGATAGATAGATAGATAGATATGGAAATCTGAGATCGATCGATTATAGGTACCTAAGTGAAATCACTCTCGAAACATAAAGAATTGAAAAACTGGAAAGGAAGTACATCTCAAAACTTCTTTGCCAAAACGATTTTTCCTTTTATTCAATTCTGAGAGGCCGTTCTGAAGTCTAGATTATATCAGAGAAAAGTTCTATGCCAGCTTTTTGGCAATAGTTCCGGACATGTCTGCCAAATACAAACGTTATCTTAACGTATCTTTCTCGTTAGTATTTTTCTACTCTTGTAGAATGAAAAGAAAGCGTGCGCAACGATTTGTTTAGGATAAAATTGAAGTCACAGGGTGCGTTTCACGGCTCATCGATTAGAACGTTTAGAACTTCGGGTGACAGGGGCCCCCGCCTCCACGCAGTGCCTTTTCAATTCAGTGAGGTATACCAAGTTATTTGCGAAAGAACACGAACTTCTTCTTCTCTGTGCCCTGTCCTTTCAGGACGTAGACGATCATGGCTTTCCACGTCTCCCTATCCCTGGTGGCTCTTAGCACGCCTTCTCCTGTTACACCATTCAACCTTCGTTCTGTCATCCACTAGCTCAAGCCCATACATCTAGAATATAAATGTATAGAAACTAGCATGGCAACAAAATGAGGGATCATTTTATATAGTGATAATAATTTAGATTTGATTTCCCACTTTATATCCACGTTATGTTTTCTTATAAACAGTTGGCATATATCTTCTTCTTCTATGTGCCCTGTCCTTTCAGGACGTAGGCGATCATGGCCTTCCACGTCTCCCTATCCCTGGTGGCTCTTAGCACGTCTTCTCTTGTTACACCATGCAACTCTCGTTCTGTCATCCCCTAGCTCAAGCCCATAAATCTAGAATATAAATAGAAACTAGCATGGCCACAAAATGAGGGATCAGTTTAGATATTGATTATAATATAGATTTGATCCCCATTTATATCCACATTATAATTTCTTATAAACAGTTGGCATATATCTTCTTCTATGTGCCCTGTCCTTTCAGGACGTAGGTGATCATGGCTTTCCACGTCTTCCTATCCCTGGTGGCTCTTAGCACGCCTTCTCCTGTTGCACCACACAACTCTCGTTCTGTCATCCACCTGCTCAGGCCCTTCAAATATGTTATCCGCTGCTTTCTCCTGTCTCTTTTTCTCTTTTTCTCTCTATCTTGCCTGTTAGTATCAGGTTCTCCAAGCCCTCCTTCCTTATTGAATCTCCCAGGAACTTTAGTTGTCTCTTCCTGATGCTCAGTATTACTTTCTTTTTCGTTTTCATTCTTTCTAAAACTTCATCATTGCTCACATGCTCGGTCCATGATATTCGCAGCATCCTTCTACAGAAACTCATTTCAATTGCTTCAAGTTTTTCCCTCGTCTTCGATGACATTGTCTAACATTCACTGCCATATTGAAGAATTGACATCGCATAGCAATCCAGTTCTCTTTTCGAAATTTTCCTATCTTAATACTTTACTCACCTTCTTGGATGCGTCCTTCGCCTTGCCAATTCGCCTTAACTAATTCTTCGCATCTTTCTCGAGTATATATATATACAAATTCGAGGCCTTTTCAGTTCTGTCGGAGAAACACCTCGCTTGTTGACGATATTCTCAGATATGTAGCTTGGTCGATCCCGTGTTAGTCGGGATATTTATCCATAGTTGGGGTAGATGGCTGTTGACCCTAAGTATTTAATCCACCCTTTAGCAATTCTTTTTCGTCCTTCTGGGTTGGTGTCTAGCTTTTGTTTATCGATACTTTCATCCATGAATTATTTAATACGAAACTTCAAAGTTTTCAATTAATTATGCTGAATTACATTAGTTCATGAGTACATTTTTATTATAAACTGCATTTTTTAAAATTAAATAATCCTGTTTCTCGTTTATTATAAGAACTACAGCCTTGAAACTTTTGAATATCGTTTCTTATGTCTTTGTCTATGAGTGTATCAAATTTGATTAAAATCGGACCACTCCTTCTATAACCCGATTTTTTCGATTATCGATTTTCGATATTTATCGGGGGTACCTCGACACAAAACCTAGCTAAGGACACGCGCAGACGCTTATAGTACAACTGTTTAAATATTCATGAAAATTGGTTCAGCCGTTTCGGAGTCTATAGGTAACGGACACACACACACACAGTTCCATTTATAAATAAGTTTAGATTTATTTTTTTGCCCTTGTTATATTGAAGTCCTATGCAGGATAAAATTACAATGACTAATGTCTGGCACAAGACTAAGCTATTAGGACATTTTCATGAGGTGACATTTTTACCGGCCTTAGCCATGACGTATGTCAAATTCAATAATGATATATATTATAATAATAATAAGTGAAATGAAATAATTTAGGATCTGAACATAAATGTTTGTCATTCGAGGGATATTTGTAACGACAGAATGCTTTCGTTTTTCTGTGCATCTATTTCGGTCAGCCCTGAGAGCCGAATTATTCAGCTGTCAGATTACAGTCGTCTCTGACGTTACTTTTAATCGACCGGGAACACGTCTATTGTCCAGGCCTTAGTTCCCATTCTGTGTGATGCGATGATGAGAGGTCATTATTGCTTGGTCTTCTCGTTCTCCTTTCCAAAGAAATTGTTATCTCCAAGAACCACTCACTAAGTCATAGCAGACATTGACAGACCTCTTCATCTCCGACATATCCGTTGCATTTTAAAATAGATATACGTATTCTTTATTTATTATAACCATATACATTATTTGACGTGATATTCTTGTCCCTTTTCTATAATTAATTCCATATGAAATTTGGTAGATGGAACTTGTCGATATTATTCATCGAAACAACCAACTGCTGTTATGTTGATTCCATGTTCTTTTACGATAAATACTTTCATGGTAATTATTCCTCTTCTTCTTCTTCATCCATACACTGTGCCCCTTCAGGACATAGGCGATCATGTCTTTCCACATCCTTCTATCCCTTGTTATTCTTAATACCTCGTTTCCTGTTATCACACTCAATTCCGGCAACACTATTCATCTGCTCAAGTCTATCAAGTATCTTATGCGTTGTTTTCCCTTGCCTCTCTTCCCCTCTATCCGTCGAGTGAGCATCAGTTTCTCCAAGCCCTCCTTCCTCATTACATGTCCTAAAATCTTCAGCTGTCTTTTCCTGATCCTAAGTATCAGTTTTCTTTTGGTGTCCATCCTCTCCAAAACCTCGACGTTTCTCACATATTCTGTCAATGGTATCCTCGGCATCCTTCTGTAGAAATACATTTCGGTTCTTCAAGTCTTCCTATAATCTTTGATAAGATTGTCCAGAATTCGCTGCCATATTGAAGGAAAGATATCACATAACAATCCAGTACTTTGTTTCCAACGAAATTTTCCTGTCTCTTAATACTCTACTCAGCTTCTGGAATGCATCCTTGTGCTTTTGGATCTCAGGAATATAAATGTATAGAAACTACAGTGGCCACAAAGTGAGGGGTCAGTTTATATATTGATTGTAATATGAAATTGACCCCCCACTTTATATCCAGTATGCTTCTGTAGAATCACATTTCGGTGGCTTCAAGTTTTTCCTTCATCTTTGATGAGATTGTCCAGCATTCGCTGCCATATTGAAGGACAGACATCACATAACAATCCAGTACTCTTTTCTTTGTTTCCAACGAAATTTTCCTGTCTCTTAATACTCTACTCAACTTCTGGAATGCATATTTGGCCATGCCAATACGTTTATAGATCGTCGTATCGCACTTTCCGTTATCTATGCTACATTTTTAACAGCTTTTTTACACACATTGTCTCCCGAAAAGAAAAGAAAACATTTCTACGAACACAAAAATTTAAAAAAAAAATTAAAAAAAAAGCTTAATCGCGGTGCCTTTTCAGCCATTTTTAACGAAAAGGATATAAATGAGGGAATGCACCCCAAACATGCATATTTCTCTGACAAGATTATTCAGGCCAGTAAATATTTATAAATATACAGTTTAATTAGGAGAAAAAAAATTATTCAGGCCAGTAAATATTTATAAATATAGAGTTTAATTAGGAGAAAAAAAATTATTCAGGCCAGTAAATATTTATAAATATACAGTTTAATTAGGAGAAAAAAAATATTCAGGCCAGTAAATATTTATAAATATACAGTTTAATTAGGAGAAAACAAAATTATTCAGGCCAGAAAATATTTATAAATATACAGTTTAATTAGGAGAAAAAAAAATTATTCAGGCCAGTAAATATTTATAAATATACAGTTTAATTAGGAGAAAAAAAATTATTCAGGCCAGTAAATATTTATAAATATACAGTTTAATTAGGAGAAAAAAAAATTATTCAGGCCAGTAAATATTTATAAATATAGAGTTTAATTAGGAGAAAAAAAAATTATTCAGGCCAGTAAATATTTATAAATATACAGTTTAATTAGGAGAAAAAAAATTATTCAGGCCAGTAAATATTTATAAATATACAGTTTAATTAGGAGAAAAAAAAATTATTCAGGCCAGTAAATATTTATAAATATACAGTTTAATTAGGAGAAAAAAAAATTATTCAGGCCAGTAAATATTTATAAATATACAGTTTAATTAGGAGAAAAAAAATTATTCAGGCCAGTAAATATTTATAAATATACAGTTTAATTAGGAGAAAAAAAAATTATTCAGGCCAGTAAATATTTATAAATATACAGTTTAATTAGGAGAAAAAAATTATTCAGGCCAGTAAATATTTATAAATATACAGTTTAATTAGGAGAAAAAAATTATTCAGGCCAGTAAATATTTATAAATATACAGTTTAATTAGGAGAAAAAAAATTATTCAGGCCAGTAAATATTTATAAATATACAGTTTAATTAGGAGAAAAAAAATTATTCAGGCCAGTAAATATTTATAAATATACAGTTTAATTAGGAGAAAAAAAATTATTCAGGCCAGTAAATATTTATAAATATACAGTTTAATTAGGAGAAAAAAAAATTATTCAGGCCAGTAAATATTTATAAATATACAGTTTAATTAGGAGAAAAAAAAATTATTCAGGCCAGTAAATATTTATAAATATAGAGTTTAATTAGGAGAAAAAAATATTCAGGCCAGTAAATATTTATAAATATACAGTTTAATTAGGAGAAAAAAAATTATTCAGGCCAGTAAATATTTATAAATATACAGTTTAATTAGGAGAAAAAAATTATTCAGGCCAGTAAATATTTATAAATATACAGTTTAATTAGGAGAAAAAAAAATTATTCAGGCCAGTAAATATTTATAAATATACAGTTTAATTAGGAGAAAAAAAATTATTCAGGCCAGTAAATATTTATAAATATACAGTTTAATTAGGAGAAAAAAAATTATTCAGGCCAGTAAATATTTATAAATATACAGTTTAATTAGGAGAAGAAAAAAATTATTCAGGCCAGTAAATATTTATAAATATACAGTTTAATTAGGAGAAAAAAAATTATTCAGGCCAGTAAATATTTATAAATATACAGTTTAATTAGGAGAAAAAAATTATTCAGGCCAGTAAATATTTATAAATATACAGTTTAATTAGGAGAAAAAAAATTATTCAGGCCAGTAAATATTTATAAATATACAGTTTAATTAGGAGAAAAAAATTATTCAGGCCAGTAAATATTTATAAATATACAGTTTAATTAGGAGAAAAAAAATTATTCAGGCCAGTAAATATTTATAAATATACAGTTTAATTAGGAGAAAAAAAATTATTCAGGCCAGTAAATATTTATAAATATACAGTTTAATTAGGAGAAAAAAAATTATTCAGGCCAGTAAATATTTATAAATATACAGTTTAATTAGGAAAAAAAAATTATTCAGGCCAGTAAATATTTATAAATATACAGTTTAATTAGGAGAAAAAAAAATTATTCAGGCCAGTAAATATTTATAAATATACAGTTTAATTAGGAGAAAAAAAATTATTCAGGCCAGTAAATATTTATAAATATACAGTTTAATTAGGAGAAAAAAAATTATTCAGGCCAGTAAATATTTATAAATATACAGTTTAATTAGGAGAAAAAAAATTATTCAGGCCAGTAAATATTTATAAATATACAGTTTAATTAGGAGAAAAAAATTATTCAGGCCAGTAAATATTTATAAATATACAGTTTAATTAGGAGAAAAAAAATTATTCAGGCCAGTAAATATTTATAAATATACAGTTTAATTAGGAGAAAAAAAAATTATTCAGGCCAGTAAATATTTATAAATATACAGTTTAATTAGGAGAAAAAAAAATTATTCAGGCCAGTAAATATTTATAAATATACAGTTTAATTAGGAGAAAAAAATTATTCAGGCCAGTAAATATTTATAAATATACAGTTTAATTAGGAGAAAAAAATTATTCAGGCCAGTAAATATTTATAAATAAACAGTTTAATTAGGAGAAAAAAAAATTATTCAGGCCAGTAAATATTTATAAATATACAGTTTAATTAGGAGAAAAAAAAATTATTCAGGCCAGTAAATATTTATAAATATACAGTTTAATTAGGAGAAAAAAAATATTCAGGCCAGTAAATATTTATAAATATACAGTTTAATTAGGAGAAAAAAAAATTATTCAGGCCAGTAAATATTTATAAATATATAGTTTAATTAGGAGAAAAAAAAAACAAAAAAAACAGACTATCTACTTAAATACATGGATCCATTAAAAATAATGTTTAAATAAATAAATAAAAAAAATGTCGGTTGAATCAATTTCATAACGGATTTCATAAAAATAAAATTGTCTTTGTTTCCATTTGTTTACCTTAGGATACGAAAACAGAGCAGATATGAATATGACGAAAGATCGGGAAATAAAAGATGTCATATATGTCGAAATTCCTCGAATTCCGCTTAATTGCGTCATCTATGGCTACGACAACTATTAATCATTTTCGCCGATTGTTGTTTTTGTTGTTTTTGACCTGCCGTCTTTGAATTCATCACATTTCGTCTGCTACTGTATATATTTTCTGACCATGAAAAACACTGCCTTGACACAAGCGCACTTTTATTTGTCATTGTTTCTGACGCCAAACACATTTTTGTCATTGTTTACATTCTTTTGATGCTAGCTGCCTTTGACAGAAATTATATTTCTGTGGATCTCAAAAATATATTACATATATATAACTTTGCTCTTTTATTTCTCCTACTGTCACACAATACACTGCGCCTCCTCGGCCTCACCCTCTCTTCTGACCTCAAGTGGAATCATTACATTGAATTAATATCTAAATCCACTACTAAGCAGTTTGGGTCACTCTGTCGGACCAGGAAGTTTTTTCTACCTGAATCCATCTTGCACATATACAAGTCAACCATCTGACCGTGCATGGAATACTGTTGCCATATCTGGTCTGGCTCTCCTGCTGTTCGTCTCAGTGTTCTCGGCAGGCTCCAAAGGAGAAGCGGTAATGTGATTGGTCCCTACCTGGCAGCTCGACTCCAGACAGTTTTTCATCGGCGGGCTGTGGCTTCCCTATGTCCTTTCTACGAATATTTTCATGGCTTCTGCTCGGACGAATTTAGGTCACTGGAGCCTTCTCCACAAAAATTTACTCGGGCAACCAGACTGGCATCAAGGTCCCACCCTTTTACAGTTAGATCAACCAAATGTATGCGACAATTCTACTTCACCATCTTCTTTTCTTGCCCTTCCCGCTTGTGGAACACCCTTCCATATGCTTGCTTTCCTGACGTCTCTAACCTCCAAGAATTTAAATGCAAAGTCAATTCCTATCTCTCATCCAGTTAACTCCAGCCCTTTCCATATCATCCGTATATCTTGTTCTTTCCCGTCTCCCTTCCATATACTTGCTTTCCTGACGTCTCTAACCTCCAAGAATTTAAATGCAAAGTCAATTCCTATCTCTCATCCACTTAACTCCAGCCCTTTCCATATCATCCGTATATCTTGTTCTTAACCGTCTCCCTTCCATATGCTTGCTTTCCTGACGTCACTAACCTCCAAGAATTTAAATGCAAAGTCAATTCCTATCGCTCATCCACTTAACTCCAGCCCTTTCAACATCACTCCGTGTATCTTGTTCTTTTCCTTTCTCTCTACCTTCGTAACTGTCTTCACTCCTGTGTTCATATCCTTCTCCTGCCCTTTCTCTTTCTCTCTCTGTAGCTGGTTCGTCTTTGTCCTCACTCTCCTCTTGTCTAAAACTTTAACTCTTTTATGTAGCCCCCTGCACATCAGTGGTGGTACCGCCTTGTTTGGGGTAAAATGATTTAAAAAGAAATATATCGACTTTAGGCAAGTCGTGAGGCCTGAAACCTATTGGTGTGTTTTTTTTAGTTCTTCTTTAACTGTAACTCGTCATGACATCATAGAAAAACCCTCCATAATTTCCCTCCATAAAATTTGTTATTTTTATCTTTTAGAGAATAAATCTAAGTGATCCCAAACTTATGGAGATGACACGGAAGGAAATTCTTAAAAGGACTTACTAACGGAAAGCGAGAAGTAAGCATTTATGCTGACGACACAACCATTAACTCCCGCCTCGATAAGAAATATGCCGAGGCTGACAAAGCAAACTTCGCTGCTGATATTGAAAAGGTTCTCTAATTTGGAGTGGACTGGGGTAAGGAATGACTTTAACACTTTAATGCTTTCAAAACGATGCTGCTATCCTTTAACCACCATAGACAACCGCTCTTACCCCACATCAGAATTGATCAGGCTAGTCTCTCTGAAAGCAAAACACTGCGCCTCCTCAGCCTAATTCTCTCAGTCGACCTCAAGTGGAATGACTACATTGAATCCATAGCTAAATCTGCTACAGGGAAGGTTAGTTCCTTGTGTAGGGCCAGGAAGTTTTTCACATCTGAATCCATCTTGCAGATGTATAAATCTACCGTGCATTGAATATTGTTGCCATATCTGGTCGGATGCCTCGGTTATTCATATCGGGATTCTTGACAAAATCCAACGAAGTATCTGTAATGTAATTGATCCCGGCCTGGTAGCTTAACTCCAGTCACTTTCTCACTGACGTAATGTGATTTCCCTGTGTCTCCTCTTCAAATACTTTCACAGCTTCTACTCCGACGAGCTTAGCACCCTGGTGCCTCCTCTGCATGGATTTAGTCGAGCTACTAGACTAGCGGTTAGGTCCCAACGTTTTAAAGTGAAACCAATCAAATGTAACCTCAACTTCTATCCCATCAGCTTCTTTGCTCGCACCTCCCGCCTGTGGAATTTACTTCCGTATGCTTGCTTCCCTGACAGCTACGATCTCCAAGAATTTAAACGCAAAGTCAACTGCCTTGTCTTATCTTCTTGACTAGCATCCTTTCCATTACAACCATTGTACCATGTTCTTGCTTTCCATTCTACTCTCATGCAACTCTCTTCACACCTATATTCTCAACCTTTTCTTACTCATTCTCTAACACCCTCGTAACTTGTTCCTCTTTCTCATCACTCGCCTCATATGTAGCCCCCCTGCGTGCCAGTGGTAGTTTTGCCTTGCTTGGGGCGAAATGATTACGAGGTCCATTCAATAAATAAGGTGAATTTTTTGGTATAAGGGCTTCTACGAGGGTCATTCAATAAATAAAGTGAATTTTTCGGTATAATGACTTCTACGAGGGTCATTCAATAAATAAGGTGAATTTTTCGGTACAAGGACTTCTACGATGGTCATTCAATAAATAAGATGAATTTTTCGGTATAAGTACTTCTAATACAGATAGAAGCTTAATTTTTTTTTTCCTTTACTTCTTTTTTAAAGGGATTTATTTTTTTTTGAAGATTGAATAAAAAAAAAAAAACTTTGAGCGTTTTGGGGATTAACAAAGATGGCCGACCATGAAGCATGCTCCAGGATTGAACAAAGGTCAGTTATCAAGTTTTTTGTTGTTAAAATGTGCAAACGAGTTGAAATTTATAGGAGAATGTTAACTGTGTATGGTGCCACATGTTTAAGCCAAAAATGTCTACAAGTTGGTTAAATTGTTTAACGAACTTTCAAATTGACGATGAACTCAAAAGTGCTGTGAGCGATTGTCTGAGACATCAGTCCAAATATTTTTACGCTGAGAGAATACGGAAGCTTATGCAAAGATATGAAAAGTGTGTGACACTGCTGGAAGACTACTTTCAAAAAGAATTTTAAGAAAAGTAAGCTTCTATCTGTATTAGAATTTCTTTTACCGAAAAATTCACCTTATTTACTGAATGAACCTCGTAGAAGTTCTTATACCGAAAAATTCACCTTATTTATTGAATGACTCTCGTAGAAGCCCTTATACCGAAAAATTCATCTTATTTATTGAATGACCCTCGTAGAAGTCCTCATAGCGAAAAATTCACCTTATTTATTGAATGACCCTCGTAGAAGTCCTCATACCGAAAAATTCACCTTATTTATTGAATGACCCTCGTAGAAGCCCTTATACCGAAAAATCCACCTTATTTATTGAATGACCCTCGTAGAAGCCCTTATACCTAAAAATTCACCTTATTTATTGAATGACCCTCGTAGAAGACCTTATACCTAAAAATTCACCTTATTTATTGAATGACCCTCGTAGAAGTCCTTATACCGAAAAATTCACCTTATTTATTGAATGCCTCTCCTAGAAGTCCTTATACCAAAAAATTCACCTTATTTATTGAATGGACCTCGTAATCATTTCGCCCCAAGCAAGGCAAAACTACCACTGGCACGCAGGGGGGCTACATATGAGGCGAGTGATGAGAAAGAGGAACAAGTTACGAGGGTGTTAGAGAATGAGTAAGAAAAGGTTGAGAATATAGGTGTGAAGAGAGTTGCATGAGAGTAGAATGGAAAGCAAGAACATTTTCGGGAAAGTGTTCGAGGCTATAATTAATGCTGAAATAGTTCAACATCTTACTGCCCACAAACTCTACTCTGACAGACAGTATGGCTTCCGCTTTGCCAGGTCCACGGCCGACATGCAAACAACCGTTACGGAGTACATGCTCCAGGCCCTTAATGAGTCAGGCGAGGCTCGTGCTCTTGCTGTGGACATCTCCAAGGCTTTTGACAGAGTTTGGCACTCTGGCCTTCTATGCAAGCTCCGGTGTTACGGTATTACCGGACGCTTGCTTGATCTAATCCAATCTTTTTTAAATAACCGCAAAATGAAGGTCGTTTTGAATGGGCATGTCTCTTCATCCTACAGCACAAATACTGGTGTCCCACAGGGCTCTATCCTGGGCCCGACGCTCTTCCTTATTTTCATCAATGACCTCCCAGATGAGATCAAGTGCCAAGTAGGCATCTACGCAGATGATACCACAATTTACTCCCGCATCAGTAAGAAACCTGTCGGGGCGAACAAACATAATCTCGCTGCTGACCTTGAACGGGATCTACACTCTGTGGTGAATTGGGGCAAGAAGTGGCTTGTCAATTTCAATGCGTCTAAGACCAAGCTGTTGTCTGTCAATCATCACAGGCAAACTCTCCTGCCCTCCATAAGCATGGACCATGCGATTCTCCCTGAGAGCAATACACTGCGCCTCCTCGGCCTTACCCTCTCTTCTGATCTCAAATGAAATCACTACATCGAGTTAATAGCTAAATCCACTGCTAGGAAGGTTGGGTCGCTGTGTCGGGCCAGGATGTTTTTTCCGCATGAATCCATCCTGCATATATACAAATCAACCATTCGTCCGTACACGGAAGAATGCTGCCATATATCGTCAGGCGCCCCTGCCATTCATCTCAGTGTTCTCGACAGGCTCCAAAGGAGAATCAGTAATGTGATAGGTACTGACTTGGCGGCTAGACTACAGTCACTTCCCCACCGACGAAATGTGGCCTTCCTTTGTCTGTTCCATAAATACTTTCATGGCTTCTGCTCGAACAAACTTAAGTCACTGGTGCCTCTGCAACAGGTGTTTACTCGTGCAACCAGATTGGCAACTGGGTCCCACCCATTCACAGTTAGGTTAGCCAAATGTAGACTACAATTCTACTCCTGCAGCTTCTTCTCTCACACTTCCCGCCTGTGGAACTCGCTCCCATATTCTTGCTTTCCTGACGTCTACAACCTCCAGGAATTTAAATGCAATGTCAATACTCATCTATTAACCACTTGACTCTAGTTCTTTCCCTATCCCGTATATCCTTCCCTTTTTCTTCACCTTTGAAACTGTCATCACACTTGCATTCTCATCCTTCTATTGCTCCTTTCTAACTGGTTCGTCTTCCTCTTCACTCTCTTCTAATTAATCTTTTTACACTTATGTAGCCCCCTGCACATCAGTGGCATTACAGCCTTGCTCGGAGTGATACGATTAAAAAAAACATCTGAATTTTCGGCAAAAACTTGATCACAATAAGTAGCAACCTGAAAAAATGTTTACTTTAAAGTTGAAAAGAATACTTTTTTTTACTTGACATCTGCATAAGATAACAAAAAAAATATAAACTCGACGAATTTGATTCTTCTAAAAATTAAATTTTATAAACTTTGTGAAAAAAATTTGTGTGGTCCCAAACTTATGGTCGGTAGTGTATATCCTTTGTTTCTTCTTTACGGTTGAATTTCCGGTTTCTCCGAATGTCTTTTCCTCCGCTTTCTCTCCACGTGGCCCATCAGTCTTGTTGTAGAATATATTCTTTCAGTCTTTTTTCCTGACTTCATCAGTTATCAGTGTTTTTCTTATGTCTTCCATTATCCCATTTACATTTTTTCTTTCTTTAATTCCTACCTTCTTTTCTTCATATCAAACTGATTTTTTTATTTCTTTTCATTCAACATCGATTCTAGTCGCTAAGCAATTTTTTCATTCTTTCCTCCTTTTTCTTTCTGTTTTTCATTCTTTCTTTCTTTCTCTGTTTTTAATTCTTTCCTTTTCCTTTCTGTTTTTCATTCTTTCTTTCTTTTTCTTTCAGTTTTTCATTCTTTCCTTCTTTTTATTTCTGTTTTTCATTCTTTCCTTCTTTTTATTTCTGTTTTTCATTCTTCCCTTATTTCTCTTTCTGTTTTTCATTCTTTCCTTGTTTCTCTTTCTGTTTTTCATTCTTTCCTTCTTTTTCTTTCCGTTTTTTATTCTTTACTTCTTTTTCTTTCTGCTTTTCATTCTTTCCTTCTTTCTCTTTCTGCTTTTCTTTCTTTCCTTCTTTTTATTTCTGTTTTTCATTCTTTCTTTCTTCCTCTTTCTGTTTTTCATTTTTTCCTTTTTTTTCTCTTTCTGTTTTTCATTCTTTCCTTCTTTTTCTCTCTGTTTTTCATTCTTTCCTTCTTCCTCTTTCTGTTTTTCATTCTTTCCTTCTTCCTCTTTCTGTTTTTCATTCTTTCCTTCTTTCTCTTTCTGTTTTTCATTCTTTCTTAATTCTGTCTGTTTTTCATTCTTTCCTTCTTTTTCTTTCTGTTTTTCATTCTTTCCTTCTTTTTATTTCTGTTTTTCATTCTTTCCTTATTTCTCTTTCTGTTTTTCATTCTTTCCTTCTTCCTCTTTCTGTTTTTCATTCTTTCCTTTTTTCTTTCTGTTTTTCATTCTTTCCTTCTTTTTATTTCTGTTTTTCATTCTTTCCTTTTTTTCTCTTTCTGTTTTTCATTCTTTCCTTCTTTCTCTTTCTGTTTTTCATTCTTTCCTTCTTTTTCTTTCCGTTTTTTTATTTTCCTTCTTTTTCGTTCTATTTTTCATTCTTTCCTTCTTTTCCTTCTATTTTTCCTTCTTTCTTTCTTTCTCTTTTTGTTTTTCATTTGTTGGTCCATTATTGCGTTTTCGTCTTTCTTTTTTTCATTCTTTCTTTCTTTCAGTGAATTTCCAATTTCTTTTTCATTCTTTTGAATCATTAACTAAAAACGCTTTTCTTTTCTTTTTCTATTCTTATTTCTTCACGTGATTTTCGTATTATTTTCTTTCCGTTTTTCTAAATTCAAATATTCCTGATATTTTTCGCGTTCACAAATGTCATCTTTACAGAATGACACTAGCACAGGCACGTCATTAAAATAGTTCCATTGGTGGCTAGAAAAATTGCATTTTTCATTTTCCTTTTACATTTCAGGGGGAAAAAATTGTTCTTTTGATGCAGCACAAATTCTATACTCATATTTTTGGGCATATTATTCACCCGCTCATAAACACACACACGCACTCAAATGCACTACCGGCCATAATTATTAGGCTACCTAAGTTTTTTTTAAAAGAAACGATATATTTCAAACTATGTTTTAGTATTTATTGCCAAATGAAAATAAAATGGTTCTATGTTATTATTACTTTGTAAAATTTTAAAAGGCAAGGAAGCAAAGATGAACTTGTCCGAATCACTCTAAATTTTCTTCATTCGTTCATTGATGAAACTGCAATATAGGTAATTATTAAATATTTATAAATTCATTTGATGCACATGTTATTGTGCAGTATTAACAAAAGAACCAATCTATTTTCATTTACAATTATTCACTTGGCAATGAATTCTAAAAAAATGGTATGAAATACTAGTAGTATAAAAAAATAGTATAAATACTAAAAAATAGTATGAAATACATCAATTTTTAAACATTAGCGTGGTCAAATAATTATGGCCCGTAGTGTACACACTCGCGCGCGCGCACGCACACACACACACACACACACACACACACATATATATATATATATATATATATATATATATATATATATTGTTTAATACTTAGTTTTTGGTCCTGATAGGGTTAGACCAGTACACATTTGTATTAAAAAGTGTTCTATACAATTATATTGTAGAGCTTATATATATATATATATATATATATATACACACACACACACACACACACATATATATATATATATATATATAAATGGATTAGTTTGGGTAGAATTATTTTATTCATTCAGAACAACGAAAGTTCATTATTTCAGGTATTTGTATTGCTATGTTTCGAAACGTTTTCATCAATTAAGAGCACACACGCGGACGCCCGTATATATATATATATATATATATGCATTGCTTATCCATCACTTAATTCCTTCACGCTGGATCTCACAGAAAAAAATAATTGAATTTATAAAAAGACTACGATGGAAAACCTATTTCTACCTTAATCCACAGAATGCTTCAAATGAAAATAAGGAGAAATATTATAATATGAGATCTCAAAAAACCCGACCAGGAAATAGGCTTTTCGTGTCTTTTGAGGCCGATATGTTTGATTTGATTAAAAAAATCAAGTTTAGAAAACAACATAACGAATTCCAGTTTCTTCTCAAGAGGGACATTAACATGATTAGAAACTCGAATAAGGTGTGGATAACCGTTGATAAGTCGAGTAATATATATAAAATCTGAATACCATAAACTCATTCTTAAGAAAATCTCTAGTACTTATAAAATGATAATAATGATTACATGTTGTTCACAATTAATGAGGAAATTGCTACATTGGCAAATAAACTCGATATCGCAGATAGAATGGGAAAGATCCAAACATAAAATGCATATTTACTTTTTAAGGACCATAAACCAAATTTCGAGAAAAGCCTGCAAACTAGACTAATCAATCCCTCTAAAACTGAATTAGGTTTAGTTTCTAGTAAGATAATTAAAAGATTGTAATATCAAGTACAGGAAAATTTCAATTCCAATTTATGGGAAATTCTTCTGATACCATAACATGGTTCCAAAACATTCCGAATAAGGAAAAAGCCTCATTTTTACAATTTGATATAGTAGACTTTTATCCTTCCATTTCGTACAGTTTATTAGTTAATAGTTTAAACTATTCTAGAGACTTCACAGATATTTCTAATAATGAAATCGATATTATTTTACCTTCTACAGAATCTCTACTAGTATATAATGATTCTACCTGGATTCAAAATATTAGCAATAATTTTGATGTCCCAATGGGGGCTTATGATTCAGCTCAAATTGCGGATCTGATTGGAATATATATATTATATACTCTCGGTAGAATTGTTGAGCCCAATCAAGTAGGTATCTACCGAGACGATGGTCTTATGTATATCCCTGACAGAAATGGTCCCCCTGACATCAAGAATTTCTAAAAAAAAGTTATTAGAGCTTTTAAAATGCTGGGCTTCAAAATCGAAATTTCATCTCATCTCAGGATCGTTAATTTTTTAGATATTAGATTTAACCTGTCCAAAAATACATTTAAACCGTATCAAAAAAGTAATCAACCCCCTATCTATATTAATGTTAACTCTAATCAACCTAAATCTATCATAAAATACCCAAAACAGTCAAAATTAGAATTAATAAATTATCTTCTAAGGAACTATTGGATGAGAATAAAAGAATAGACAATGAAGCCCTAAAGAAGAATGATTTTAAAGATGAAATATTATAGGAAGAAAAATTGAAAGACAAAACTAGAAACAAAAGTAAAGTTAGAAAAAGAAAAATAATATGATTCAACCCTCCTTTCTGCAAGTTGTCCAATGTAAACATAGGTAAATACTTTTTAAATGTAGTTAGCAAACACTTCCACCAACACCATCTCTTAAGTAAATTGTTCAATAGAAAAACACTTAAAATTAGTTATTCTACTACAAAAACATGCAAGTTAATTCACATAATAACAAATTACTTAGAGACTTCTTTAGTAAACCTTCAGTAGACAAGCCTTCCTGTAATTGCATCAATAAGACAAATTGTCCAGTTGATGGCAGGTGTAATCCCGAAAAAGCTATCTATGAAGCCACTATTTGTCCAGTGGAGGACCCCAACAATAAAAAAGTTTATATAGGGATATCTGCAGGTAGTTGGAAGCAGATACTATACAACCACAGACAATCTTTCGCCAACGCCTCCTTGAAAAATCAAACTCCTCTATCTAAGCAATATTGGAATATTAAAGACGGAAGATTTACCCCACTGGTCAGATGAAGGATTGTAAAATACGCCAATATTCCCAATAGTTTCAGGGATAGGTGCAATTTATTCCTGGAAGAGAAATTAATGGCTGTAAAATATAATAATCCTAAGGAACTACTAAATCAGCGGAACGAATTAATATTTAAATGCGGACACAAAAATAGATTTAAAATAATATAGATAAATACTGATTGTGATTTGAATAAATATAAATTATATTAATTTACATGAATTTAATTAAAAAAAAACTGTTTATTTTGAAAAATTCTGAAATGTGCTGTTAATATCTTTTTACAGCAAATTTTGTGTTTTTTTTTTTGCAATTTTTAAATTTTAAATTTTAATTTTTGAAATTTTTTGTGTTTTTTATTTTTATTTTTATAATTATTATATTTATAGTTATTTTTATGTTTCTTTGTCCTCGTTTTTTATAGAATGAGTATTATTTTTATTACTATCATTATTATTATTATTATTATTATAGTTTGATAGAAATTTTGTTTGATAAACACACACACACACACACACACACACACACATATATATATATATTATTACGAATTTCTATTTTCTATTATTTAAATTTTGCATAATCATTTTATTTTTTGTCTATTATGAATATTATTATGAGTATTAAAAGATTTTTTGTTTATATTTTATTTTTTTATTTAGCTTTTCTTACTAGATATTATTATTTTAACTTTATTTTAAATAAATTACTACTAGTGGTTATATTGTAATTTACATTAGGATGTATGGTATATGATTTATTTTTCACCGCTAATATACCCTAGAATCGGTATATTTTAATTTAAGAGGAAATCCCATATCGCGTTTCCAAGAATGAATATTAATGTAATAGACGTTGGTTTTTATATATGAAATTTATTTTAAGTTATTTTAATTTAAATTCTTTTCTATATCGTTCTAATTTTTATCTCTTTCATTTTATTTCCCCCTCCCTCCTTTTATGTTTATCTTTCTAAAGTTTTATTTTTTAATGATTTAATTATTTTATCAAATTTTTAAAAAAATAATAGGGTATTTTGGGATTCTAGTTAGAGTAGTTATTTTTTCAAAATGTATTGAAATAATGTTGCACAATTTAGTTTTGTACCGCAGATATATCTCATTATATTTTAAATTAAATTTCAATGTTAAATTTGACATGTATGTTAATATCATATTACAGCTAAATTAGATATACTCACAGACAAAGACATAAGAAACGATATTCAGAAGTTTCAAGATTGCAGTTCTTACAATAGTTCAGAAAATTGATTATATATATATATATATATATATATATATATATATATATATATATAAGGCAAGATGTTTGTGTGTGTCTGTTTATCTGTCTGTATGTCCTTTATACAAATCCACAATTTTTATCCGATTCTCACCGAACTTCACACAAATATTCTTTAGGCTGAGTCTGACCTCCAGGACTATGGATTAGTTTTAAAGCTTTCATTACACCCGAGCAACGCCGGGCTATACTGCTAGTATATATATATATATATATATATATATATATATATATATATATATATATATATACACAAAATTAAGAAAAGTAAAATGTTTGTCATTTAACTGATTGTTATTTAATTCAGCATTCCATTTCTCCTTTTTGTGTATGTATACATTATTTCCTAAAAATGTTTTCTTGTGCGTTTGTGAGTTGAGGTATGTGTTATTTGTTCTGTGTGTTCGTAGTGTGTGTGCGTGTGGTTCGATGTATGTATTCTTAAATTTTCGAAAGTTACGGCTAGAACATAGACACATTGTTCCCTAGAAGTAACCGATTTCCCTCTCCTGTTAAAAACAGTTTTTCGAATAATGCCCGTCGCCGCAAGTTAAATCATACGGGAAAGGTTAGAAAGATCAACACGCCATGATTAAGAAATAGTTTTAGTCTAAATTTCATTCTATAAATAAGTAACACTTTTGTAAATAAGACTAATTTAACATTACATTTTCTAATTTTCTAAAAATAGTATGTCACAAATGTATGTTTTACTTTTGCAATATTTTTAAAACCGAGAATTAACTTTTGTTTACAAATGTGTCGATCGCTCAAAAATGTCCGAAAATTTTTTTAAAAATGTTTAAAATCTCAAAATTTTAAATTCCAACCATTATAATTTCTCTCTGAAATGCATCAGAGTATTTTGCTTAATAGTAAATTTATTCATTTAGCTTTCAATTGAAACTAAAATATGAGTTTCAAGAAAATATTTTTATTTTTAAAAATTCAATTTAAAAGTTAGTTATAGAAAATGATTGTAGGTACCTACTCTTAGTTATTTCGTCAGTTTTGTCAACGTTCAAACGGGTCTTCGCAGTCAACCTCGTAAATCATTTATCCGTCTGTGAATTATCCAGTTACCGACTATACCCCGAGTTCTACCATTCGATCAAGCTTACATTTTGAAGAGTAAATTGACTCTACTCATTAACAATGAATCTCTATGGATATTAGCGCAAAATAATTTACATAAACTTTATTGAAATCTTTATATATAAAAGGCAATCTGTGAGTCTGTGTGTGACTGTTCCTTATGCACGCCTACTTTTTTAAGCTACACCATTCAAACATTCTAGGGACACATTTCAACAAGAAAGCCTGGTCGACACATAATTTTTTAGTTTAAGTTCAGTAATTTTCCCTTTCGCACTTTTTGACCAATGGACACAATTGTTTACATTTGCTCCGTAAAACATCTAAGATGGTTGCTAGATTACGTCACAAAAATCAAATCACACGTGTCAAACGCGACTAAAATATTTTTTTATTTAAAAAAATGAGCCTTTATATTTAATTTTTATTCCGACGTTTTAAAAATTCATTTGGTCAACAAAAAATGTGAATATTTTTCCCGTAATTTTGAAACAAAAGAAATATTTAAGAATATATATGCATTCAATGCCTTCTTCTTAATGCTGAAAATGGTTACCAACAGCCTCAGCTCTCCTTTCCAACTTTCAATAAATGATTTCCATCTTCTCCTACTACTAAAATATTCTGAGTTGCACGGGCAATGCCGGGTTATGATGCTAGTCTAGAGAAATAAATAAAATTGAAGCAGTATAGCATGTAAGTTAACATGCAAGAAGAAATGATATTATTTAAATTATTTCATTATTTCAAAGTAGCTTTTTGACCGTATGGCCGGACTTTGTTAAAAACAGATTTTTTTAGCTGATTTTTGTACGGCTGTCGGTCGTGCTCACTACATTTTGATTGAATTCGTTGCATTATTTTATTTTTGTATTTTTTTCTTGCATTTATTTTTTGTTCTTCAAAATGTTTTGTAGAGGAAAAAAAATCAGAGCAGACAAATCACACTGTTCTAATAGGATTGATGTTGGTATTAACCATTTGATTTTGTTTTGAAATTAACATCTCTTGTGTTCCAACAGCTTGAGGTTTGGAAAGAGGGCAAGAATAATTCCACGACTATGAATAAAAAATTATTCCGTTTCATTTCGTGAAGTAGCATCTGGTGCCGAGATCGAATTCCAGTTGAGTTCCTTGCATTTACTTAAGCACATCTCTTTCCTCCAGTTATGGGTTAAATAATAAGACAGATTGGTTTCTATAGCCTTGGCTAGCAAGCAGTCTACTGCAAAAAACAATAGCAACCTACAGAGGGATAATCTTCTGCTCAGTCAGTCATGTCTCTTTCGATATGATTTCCCAAAGCGTGTATCACGTATGGCACTTATTTGAATGACAATAATATTTGGAAGCATAATTAAAATTTCTAGTGGGCATAATGTGGGGGGTCGTTTTTTTTTGTTATAAAGTAATAAACTCATCCCCAACTAATGATACTTAACATAATAATGTAATATAATCTATCTCTTCTACTTTTAGCTATGAGTCAAATGACAGGACAGATTGGGTTCTATAGCCTTGGCTGACAACCAGTCTACCGCAGAAAGCAATGGCAACCTACTCCGGGATAATCTTCTGCCCAGTCAGCCATGTCTCTTTCGAGACATGATCGCCCAAACCGTGTATCACGTATGGCACATAACTGACTGAAAGAATATAATAGTTGGAAACATAATTAACGATTCTACTGGAGATAAAGTGGGTGATTGGTTTTATATTGATATGAAGTAATAAACTGATCCCCCTTTAATTACTACTTATTAATATAATACATATTTCTCCCTCTGGCTATGAGTCAATTAACAGGACAGATTGAGTCCTATAGTCTTGGCTGACAACCAGTCTACCGCAGAAAGCAATGGCAACCTACTGCGGAATAGTCTTCTGCCCAGTCAGCCATGTCTCTTTCGAGACATGATCTCCCAAAACGTGTATCACGTATGCAATTTAACTGACTATGACTGACTGACTGACTGACTGACTGAACATCCTTATACTCAAACTCATTCCTAACTTGTGTATACGATAGTGGTGGAGTATGAAAATGAAAACGCTGCTTCAGTTAGCCTACCTTCTCAGAAAAATTTCGGCCTCTAAGTGACCTCATTACTTTCAAAGTTCTATAATCGCCACTGATCACTAGAGATGGCGACGTTAAATCCCCATTCATCTTCCCACAGTGCCTCAGACTGAACACGGAGGCCTACATCAAGTTCCTCGAAGAGGTAGTGCTGCTTTGGGCTTAGAGCTTCTGAAAGGCCCTATGCCTGGCAACGGGACTCTGAACTAGGCTACACAAACAGGAGACGCCAGACAATTTCTGCGATCTGATAATCCTTTATATCTGGGCTAACGGTCTATCACGTTGAATACACAGGTTCTCGCTCGATCACCGAAGTTAAGCAACGTTGAGCCTGGTCAGTACTTAGCTGGGTGACCGCTTGGGAATACCAGGTGCTGTAAGCGTTTAGTGACGGATGTGCGTTGTGGTGCAGTGGATATCGGCTCGAAAGAGAAATCGGTGAGCCGAGTTCGAATTCCAGTTGAATAACCTGCATTCATTTAAGCACTGGTACCCTTGGGAAAGGTATTAATCTGTCCCTTCCCTCCAGTTATGGATTAAATAACAAGGATAGGACTTGGGGACCCTGCCCTTAAAAACAAATCCCAATGAATCTTGATACTCGAAAAGAAAAAAAACGTATTACTAGACACAAAACTTATATAAAAAACAACAATAAATTGTTGAAAGAAAAATATATTATCAGCAATAAATAAATAAAAGTTTAGTTGGCATTAAATGGCCCGACGAGGTATGGATCTAAACTTATTTATAAATGGAACTTTGTCTGTGTGTGTGTGTGTGTGTGTGTGTGTGTGTGTGTGTGTGTGTGCCCATTACCTATAGACTCCGAACCGGCTGAACCGATTTTCTTGAAAATTTACACAGTTGTACTATAAGCGTTTGCTAGTGTTCTTAGCTAGATTTTGTGTCGAGATACCCTCGATAAATATCGAAAATCGATAATCAAAAATATCGGGTTATAGAAGGAGTGGTACAATTTTAATCAAATTTGATACACTCATAGACAAAGACATAAGAAACGATATTCAGAAGTTTCAAAGTTGCAGTTCTTACAATAGTGCAGAAAATCGATAATATATATATATATAAGGCAAGATGTTTGTGTGCATGTCTGTTTATCTGCTTGTATGTCTGTATTTTTTTTCAGCCCTTTTATTTTAGTTTTTGCTTCGGGTTTGGTTCTAAGTAGGTATAATTGTAGTTCTTAGTGTCAGCCATGATACCATTTACTCAGAGGACTTATTTAGCCTTCAAAATTCAGTTCACGACAAAAAAATTATTTGATATCGATCCCAGGAAATCAAAATTTAACTTACAACCATTCATTTTTCTTTCAGTCTAAACAACCAACCAACCAACTAACCAACCAACCAACCAACCAACCAAATAACCAACCAACCAACCAACCAACCAACCAACCAACCAATCAACCCTTCATATTTGGCTACCTAAATCCCCAGACTGCAACCAGCTTGATTATTATATGTAGAGCGCAGTTGAGCGAGAGGCCAAACTGAAGGCAATGGTTATGACAGTATTTACCAAGGAGACTGTCCAGAAGATATGCAGGAGATTCCTAAGTCGTCTGGAACCAGTGGTTGATGCCAATGGATATTTTATTGAATAAATCTACTCTTTTGCATTCCAAGACATGTTTGTGTAATTTTGGGAAATATATCTGTTAAAATGAGATGTCAGTGTTATTTTCATTTTTCGGTTCATCTAGACGACAATTCATCCATCGCACCCTGTATATCTGTTAAAATGAGATGTCGGTGTCATTTTTCATTTTCGGATCATTTAGACGACAATTCTCCCAAAGCAACCTGTATGCCCGTTAAAATGAGATGTCAGTGTCATTTTTCATTTTGGCCTCATTTAGACGACAATTCATTCATCGCAGCCTGTATATCTGTTAAAATGAGATGTCAGTGTCATTTTTATTTTTCGGATCATTTAGATGGCACATCATCCATCGCACCCTGTATCGATGCAAAAGTCAAATTTATTTAACTTTTAGCTTGCGGATTGATCTTGTGTCGAGGGAAATACGGTTTCTGTTTGTCAGATGCTTTCAACACGTTCCTTTTATGTTCCATTCGACGGTAGTTCTTTTTAAAAACGTGTTTGATGGAAAGAATTTCATATAAACTTTATAAAAATGTCATAAAATTATTCCTGCTTTTAGCATCCTTTTTTTTTTTTTTTTCTTGCATTCAAACAATTTTTTTCTTTTTTCTAGGGAAGTCGTTTTCGTTTGGGTTTTGATATTTATTATTTATATATCTATTTTGTTTTATTATTTATTTTTATTTATTTATTGCAAACAAACATTCGCCTGGGGGGTATTTTTTGCGCCCCTTTTGTGTAATACGGTCTATTTCTTTCTTTTCTTTTTTTTTTTTTTGTCTACGCTTCATCTGACATTCCAATCTCATGCGCCAAGTTTCAATGACAATTGCACCCCCTTTTCTCGAATGACATTCTTGCATCGATTCATTAGAAACACACACACACACACACATACACACACACACACACACACACACACACACAAAGACGCGCACTAAAAGCGAATAGAGACCCACAATCATATATACAGAGTATCCCCAAAAATTTAACCACTTGACTCTAGTTCTTTCACCTCCCCGTATATCCTTTCCTTTCTCTCCACCTTTGCAACTGTCATCACAACTGTACTCCCCATCCTTCTCTTGCTCCTTTCTAACTGGTTCGTCTTTCTCTTCACTCTCTTCTACTTAATCTTTTTACACTTATGTAGCCCCCTGCACATCAGTGGCATTACCGCCTTGCTCAGGGTGATACGATTAAAAGAAAAATATGTATTGCTTTTATAGGGACAATATGTATATATATATATATATATATAGAGAGAGAGAGAGAGACGGACAGACAGACAGACAGACAGACAATCTAAGAAAGAGCCAACAATCGACAACGGTTTCGCCTAACGGCTCGTCAGGGAAAATTTAAAATAGCAAATATATAGGAACTCAAATTAAAATGAATTGTTTTCTTAAATATTTGCATTTTTTTTTTCTAATAAGATTGTCTCCCCACCTTTCTCGTGTTTTGGTGCATTCTTCGTTTTAATTTGAGTGCCTATATATTTGCTATTTTAAATCTGTGTTTAAATCAATTTCCCTGACGAGCCGTTAGTCGAAACCTTGGTCGGTTGTTGGCTCTTGCTTTGATTTTCTGTCTTTCTTTGCTCTACTTTCGTATTGAGCGCTTTAGTTTTAGGATTTTTGTCTTGGGGTTTTTTTCTTTCTTGCGAGTGCTTGACTTTTTGTTCATGTACTTCTTTTGTTTCTTTTTTTTTTGCTTCCCCTTCTTTTCACTCCGAGTTCGTTCCCGGTGGGTTGTACAAGACGATTTAAATTATTGCTTGATTAATACTAGTTTTGGTAGAGTTCTCTTACTATTGGTATAATATGTTGCTATAGTTAATATATATATATATATATATATATATATATATAATTACAGGTGAAAAGGACTCAAGGTTTTTTGTTTTTATTTTGAGTGCTCTGGCATTTATTTTATTATAAACAGTGCTCATTATAATGAGTATTATAGAGCTTAATATAATTATATAGTTATGTATCAATTGCACATTGCAACACAGAAATTTCTATGTTTCGAGATAGATTCTCATCATCAGGCAATGTTGATGTTGTGCAAATGATTTACATTTAAATGACAAAAACCTTTGGTTTGCTGTGAATGTATGTGGGTGTTTTTTTATTGCTAATCAGAATAGAGATTTATTGTTATGTCACACTTCTTTGTGTTAAGTTTTGCTACTCTGTTGCTTATTTCTCGAAACATAGAAATTTCCGTGTCGCAATGTACAATTGATACATAACTATATATATATATATATATATATATATATATATATATATATATATATATATGATGTTGCGGAAAATCTCGAAGATTAACGAAATAGTTTTAACAACCGACAAATTGAAATTATTTTGTTTGAACATTATTTTTAATCGATACTCGTATTTGTGTAGATATTCTATTTTAATCAAGCAGTATATTTATATATTTATTTCTACCAACCTGATTATTTACGATGAATTTTGTATGAAAATGTGTCTCATTCGGCAGGATGCGAACCTGCGACTCCTGTCAATGACGCACATTTTCGTACAAAATTTATCGTAAATAATCAGGCCGGTAGAAATAAATGTTCCGTTTGATTAAAAACAGAATCTCTACTCAAATACGACTATCGATTAAATATATTGTTCAAACAATATGTCGGTTGTTAAAACCATTTCATTAATCTTCGGAATTTTCCGTAACATTGTATTTTTACATTTGTTGACATTACGATACATTCCAGACCAGAGATGGTTATTTACGTAGAATCGAAAATTGTGTTTAATAGGCTTGGTTTGACTTTGTCCAGACTATGGTACCATTCGTGGTTGGGTGGTCTAAGACGCACCAGGTCTATGTTGATAGGTGCCGCCGGTTCGAATCCTGCTGAATGACGTACATTTTCGTGCAAAATTTATCGTTAATAATCAGGCCGCTTGAAATAAATTTTGATTAAAACAGAATATCTACTCAAATACTTGTATCAAATAAAAATAATGTTCAAACAAATAATTTCATATATACATTCATTCAATTTTGTTTGTTTGTATAATTGAACATTTATATTGACTGACTACTGACTACTATAATACGAGTATCGATTAAAAATAATGTTCAAGCAAATAAATTTAAAGAATAATGGTGGTTTATACCATTACGTAATTTCCGTAAGATTATATATATATATATATATATATATATATATTTAAATTCTTGAAGATTGTAGCTGCCGGGGAAGCAAGTAAACGGAAGGGAATTCCACAGGCGGGAAGTGCGAGAAAAAAAGCTGTTGGAATAGAATTTGCGTTTACAATTTTTGGTTTAACAGTAAAAGGGTGGGGCCTAGTTGCTAATCTTGTGCCTCGAGTAAATTTATATATAGTGGGCATCAGTGAGCTAAGTTCATCGGAGCAAAAGCCGTGAAAGTATTTGTAGAAGAGACAGGGTATCCACATTGCGCCCGTGAGAAAGTGACTGTATCTGAGCTGCCAAGTCGGGATCGATCGCATTACAGGTTCTCAGTTGGATTATGCGCAGGATTGTTTCAGGCGGGAAAAACTTCCTGGCCCTCCACAGAGAACCGACCTTCTCAGCAGCGAACATAGCTTGAAGTCTGTTGTGAGAGTTAAGCCGAGGAGGCACAGTGTTTTGCTTTCAGGGAGACTAACCTGATCCATGCTAATTTTACTAAATTTCACTTTGCTAAATTTGAGATTGGTTACCTCATAACAAAACAAGGACAGAAGAACACATATATTACAGAAAATGGAAAACAGCAAACCCGATTGTTTCTAATGATAATAACTTTAGCAAATCTAAACAAATGATGGCAAATATAGTTTATGAATTTCAATGCCCTGTACAAGATTGTCTTCCTTGTCATAAAATCAATTCCCTATACTGGCCATATTACTTCTTCCCTGAATACACGCCTTACATGCCACCTATCCAGTAATGAAAAAATTAATAACTTACGAGAACTCCTAAGAAAAGTTTTGGTTGAAAATACAAAAATACTATTTAAATCAAAATATCCAAGGCACCTCGCTATAAGAGAAGCACTATATATCAAACATATTTTCCTACCATTAACCTCACGCTATTTAAAAGTGGAAATGAAGTTTTGGAAACTTTTTGAAAACACAGACAGACGCTCACACGATGACCGCCGCGCGCGTCAAGTGTTAGATTTAAAGAACTTTCTTTTTCAAATGAAAAAAAAAAGAAGAAAAAAAACATTAAAATTAGAAAAAATACATTAAATTCAACAATGAGAACAAAACAACACCGGAAAAATAACATTTTGAAAATGGCCTGTGAAGTAGCTGAAAGCGCTTGGAAAGTCGAGAATTATGGAACATATTTTACATTCCTGCAAAAAGGAAACATGTAAGACTACTGGAAAAATTAAATAAAAGAATTAATAAAATTTTCCTAGTTGAAATATAATATATAAACACACACGCGCACGCGCACGCACACACACACACACACACACACACACACACACACACACACACACACACATATATATATATATATATATATATAGTTAGTTAGTTAGTTAGTTTTCGGTAATAATTAAATTAGACCAGTTCACAGTTGTATTGAAAAGTGTTCAATAAATTAATATACTAAAACTTTTGAATATTTTTCATTTAGAAATGAGTTATTTCCGCAACCTAGGTTTCAACCTTTCGGTGTCTTCAGACGATTTATAATAAAGTGATTCTTCCGTTTTTCAAACGTACAAACAGCATTTTTTTTTTACGAATGCGTGACTGGAAGTTTTAAACAACTGACATTTTTAAAATTAGTCGGGAGTTATTTCAGGATCTTAAAACACTTCCATCCATATTTGTATGATCCTAGCATGTATTTCTATTCATATATATTTGTAACTAGCAGTATAGCCCGGCGTTGCTCGGGTGTAATGAGAGCTTTAAAACTAATCCATGGTCCTGGAGCTTAGACTCATCCTAAAGAATATTTGTGTGAAGTTTGGTGAGAATCGGATAAAAATTGTGGATTTTTCTAAAGGACATATAGACAGACACGCACACAAACATTTTGCTTTTTATATATATATATATTATCGATTTTCTGCACTATTGTAAGAACTGCAACCTTGAAACTTATGTATATCGTTTCTTATGTCTTTGTCTATGAGTGTATCAAATTTGATTAAAATCGGACCATTCCTTCTATAACCCGATTTTTTCGATTATCGATTTTTGATATTTATCGGGGGTACCTCAACACAAAACTTAGCTAAGAACACTTGCAGACGCTTATAGTGCAACTGTGTAAATTTTCAAGAAAATCGGTTCAGCCGTTTCGGAGTCTATAGGTAACGGACAGACACACAAAGTTCCATTTATAAATAAGTTTAGATTTACATTATATCTGGACAGTATTTTTGATTTTTCATTTAGTGTTTTTCTTTTTTTTTTTGTTTTTATTTTTTCGTTCTGGGAACAACATAATGGAACAATCTGCATAAATAGACACATTTGTATGCTTTGATTATTTTTACTATTCTCCGAGTTATATCAGGTCTTTTCTGTTTTTTAATTTTAATTTTCACACGTGGCTAACAAAGTTTGGTACAATTTTTGGGGTTTTCCAGTTTATATATATATATATATAGTCATCCGCAGCGACAGCTCATCAGTACGGTTAGACTCCGATTGCTTTTTAACATAGGGTTGAAAAGCCCGACCGAATTGGCGTCAGTCGGCGATTCTAGCTCTGCGCTATGGGCGCTCGGTAGAAGAAGGCAGACGTTTTAGCGTGTATATTATCATTATACACGCCCAATAGCTGAGGGTGTTCTTATTCATTGCTGAATGAACGATGCGTAGATAGTAGAGTAGCTACTGTTTTTCAAAGTCCACCATTTTCCCAGAGTGCTCAATCAGGGTGTGAGAGCGTAAATAGTCATCCGAAGACAGATCTGTTTCGCTGTATCACAGATCATCAGTATGGTTAGACTCCGATTGCTTTTTAACCCAGGATTGAAACCCGACATATGTTTATATATATATATATATATATATATATATATATATATATATATATATATATTCACTGTCGAAGTGTCGGCGATTAAACTAGCCACCATCCGACCGTGCATAGAACATTCTTGTCATATCTGGTCAGGCGCCCCTGCTGTTCGTCTCAGGGTTCTCGACAGACTCCAAAATTTCCGTTTTGGAGGTAACGAATTTTAATCTATCATTCTAACTAATTGTTCCTTAAATATATCACAACAGGTACATTTACCCGGCCTCCCCACTAAATCTTGATGTGACACAAGGTCGTTTTAACGTTGGGAGCGCCAAACACATGCTTATACATATGGATCCAAGAACAGAAATTGATTTTTGCCCAGCCCCACGAGGACTATTAAACTGACTCCACCTTTTCGAGCTACTCGCTTGTGAAACTCTATTCCAGCTCCCTGCTTTGCTCTTCAAGAAATTAAATGCAAAGTCAAACGTTATCTTCCGTCTTCTTAATCCCTGTTCTTTTGTTGTTCTCTCTCCTTAATTATGTTTTCTTCTTCTCATAAGTCCTATGCTAACAGTTTCTTCTCATGCTTGTGGAATTCTTTTCTGGCTTCTTGCTTCCCAGTCAGCTTTGATCTTCAAAGATTGAAATGCAATTTCGATCGTTATCTTCTGCCTTATTAATTCCTATTCTTTTATTGTTCTCTCTCCTTAATTATGTTTTTTTCTCCTCATATTATTATAAGTCCTATGCTAACAGTTTCTTCTCTCGCTTATAGAACTCACTTCCGGCTTCTTGCTTCCCAGTCAACTTTGATCTTTAAAAATCTAAATGCAATGTCAATCGTTATCTTCTGTCTTCTTAAAACTTGTTATTTTATTGTCCTCTCCCCTTAAATATTTTTCATATTCTCTCACACCCAGTAACTTCTTGCGTTTTAGTGTCTTTATTGTCTTGCTTGGGATGAAATGATTTTATAGAAAACTCTCACGGCTATTAGGAGAAAAACTGGCTGATAGCATTCAATAAACCTGTTGTGGAGTAGTTTTCTCACTGGAGGTTATAATCGTGCTATGTCGGTAGCTAATCGACTTAACGTATCCAAAATGTTGGGAACTTTAATCTTCCACTGAAAGCTGACTCCTTAGTATTCGGCTAACTGCCGACTAATATCAATTGCCTAGTAGTTCTACTGAACTTCAATAGAACTCTAAAGAACTTCCCAAGAACTTCTCAAGAGCTTCTCAAGAACTTCTCTCGTTAATTTCCTGTCAAATTTATTAATATAAGAGAGAGAGAGAGTCTATGATCTGAGAAATAGGTGTGTTTCCCCATAACAGAACCCAAAACTAATCTGGTAACATTTTATCGTTGCCGAGCATAACCAACCCGAATGCTAATGTGTGGTGCCCAACTGACTCTACTATACTGTGCAGTCGACAAAATTAAAAACAAACGACGCGCATGCGCGAAATTTTAAAAAATCTCAGATGGCTAAAATTTACCCATCTCACCCTGTATTTATAAAACCGTTCATTGCTGCTGCGACTGTTGTTGTTGTTGTTGTTGTTGTTGTTGAGTTGTCATAGCAACGGTGACTTAACAAATGGTGATGGCAAGTTTAATCTGATCAACTTTCTCACTAACAACTCGCCAGAAAAGCAGAGACGTTTGTCCGTTTCTGCTGGAAGCGTTTTGGAATGCTACGTGTAGGAAGCAAGGCCACTGATGTAAGATGTGTTGACAATTCCCGCATTGCCCTCGGAAATGGCAGCGGTGACCTTGCCGTTGAATCGAGGCATCGAAATCTAAAATCGTGTTTACCGTGAACGAAAAAGAAGTCTTATATCTTCATATCTGTCCGCGTCAAAAAGATTTATCGATAGAACTATCGCTCCGCTAATCAACAGAACGAACTTCTTTCTTCGCCTTTTCACTCCGAAACGATCTATCCATTCAAATATGCAGGGTGATTGAAAAGTAACTCCTTATTCAATAAATGAGTGGCCAGAGAGTATTCTTGACTCTAAACATTGTGACCTTTTTCGGGGTTCATTAAAGTAGCAAGTCTTACTTCTTCTATGTGCCCTGTCCTTTCAGGACGTAGGCGATCATGGCTTTCCACATCTCCCAATCCCTGATGGCTCTTAGCAAGCCTTCTCCTGTTACACCACCCAAATCCCGCTCTGCCATCCAATAGCTCAAGCCCATAAATCTAAAATATAATTGTATAGAAACGAGCATGGCCATAAAATGAGGGATCAGTTTATATAATGATTAAAATATAGATTTGATCACCCACTTTATAACCACATTATAATTTCTTATAAACAGTTGGCATATATCTTCTTCTTCTATGTGCTCTGTCCTTTCAGGACGTAGGCGATCATGGCTTTCCATATCTCCCAATCCCTGATGGCTCTTAGCAAGCCTTCTCCTGTTACACTACACAAAACCCGCTCTGCCATCCAATAGTTCAAGCCCATATATCTAGAATATAAATGTATAGAAACTAGCATGGCCATAAAATGAGGGATCAGTTTATATATTGGTTATAATATAGATTTGGAAGTACTTGAAAGGCGAACACAAAAAATGATGTATTACATACCACAAGAATTTCTGGTTAAATCAGTTGACACGATTCCTGGTCAGCTAGAGAAATTGGTAGCGAAACTGGTGCCCATATCGAATTTTAAATAAAAGCTCATGCTAAACGTGGCCTGAGCATGACGATAAACTGCATCCGGCAGCAAGGCCTCTGATTGGGAGATTGTGAGGAGCATGGAACCACCGCTTAATTGCTGTTGTTCCCAGGTCCACAGTGACCTGGATTGGTAGCACTTGCCAGGGTCCCAGCTATGGGCAAATACTTAACCCCCACCTTTTTGGTATCAAATAAGCCACAGAGGTTGATATGCCGTTAAACAAAACTCAAACTCAAAATCTGACTAAATCAACCTTCTCAGTATAACCGAACATTAAAAACATACCTTAAAATCCCACCTTTTTGGTATTAAATAACCCACAGAGGTTGATATGCCGTTAAACAAAACTGAAACTCAGACTGTCATTCAATAAATAAGGTGAATTTTTCGTTATAAGAACTTCTACAAGGGTCATTCAATAAATAATTTGAAATTTTCGTTTTAAGGACTTCTACGAGGTTCATTCAATACATAAGGTGAATTTTTCGGTACAGGGACTTCTACGAGGGTCATTCAATAAATAAGATGAAATTATCGGAATAAGACCTTCTACGAGTGTCATTCAATAAATAAGGTGAATTTTTCGTTATAAGAACTTCTACGAGGGTCATTCAATAAATAATTTGAAATTTTCGGTACAAGGACTTCTACGAGGTTCATTCAATACATTAGGTTAATTTTTCGGTACAAGGACTTCTACGAGGGTCATTCAATACATTAAGTGAATTTTTCGGTACAAGGACTTCTACGAGGGTCATTCAATAAATAAGATGAAATTATCGGTATAAGACCTTCTACGAGTGTCATTCAATAAATAAGGTGAATTTTTCGTTATAAGAACTTCTACGAGGGTCATTCAATAAATAATTTGAAATTTTCGGTACAAGGACTTCTACGAGGGTCATTCAATAAATAAGATGATTTTTTTTTGGTATCACATTAGGTAGCAACCTGGTCGCGTTGAAATATAACATGAATTAAGATTTAAGATTATTAAATCAGGTCATTTGTTGGTTGCTATTGTTACCTTGAAACACAATATTAGCAGGTGTTCAAGGTCATGGACAACTAAACCGGTTCCCCTATTAATCTTTTCAGGTGATGAGGATGGCTAGACGCTCAAAAGGGTTAAAATAATCAACATCCTTAACGTACTGAAGGAATACGGCGGATAAAAAAAAAGAATTGAGTAAATCGATGTTTGAATTGAATTCAAGAAGACAAAAAAAAATTTAAGACTAACAAAGAACAGGAAGTTGTGGAGGGCCATCATCGCCAACATCCTAAAGACAAGGCATACAGAAGAAGAATGAGCTTTAATAAATAGATTACTGAATAGGGTTTAGGAAAGATAACAAAAACACAAAATTTATTAACAGCTACAAAGAACAGGAAGTTGTGGAGGGCTATGATCACCAACATCATAAAGACACAAGACATACAGATGAAGAATGAGCTTTAAAAAATGGATTACTGAATAGGGTTTAGGAAAGGTAACAAAAAGACAAAATTTATTAAAAGCAGGAAGTTGTGGAGGGCTATGATCACCAACATCATGAAGACAAGACATACAGAAGAAGAATGAGTTTTAATAAATATATTACTTAATAGGGTTTAGGAAAGATAACAAAAAACAAAAAATTATTGAGAGCTACACAAGCAAGAAATTGTGGAGGGCCATGATCGCGAACATTATAAAAAGACATACAGAAAAAGAATGAGCTTTAATAAAGAGATTACTGAATAGGGTTTAGGAAAGATAACAAAAAGACAAAATTTATTAAAAGCTATAAAGGACAGGAAATTGTGGAGGGCCATGATCGCCAACGCCCTCAAGGAACAAGGCACATAGGAGAACAATGAGTAAATGGATGGTAAGAGAAGGCTAAGGAGAGATAACAAAATGACTATATTAAGAGCTTCAAAGGACAGGAAATTGCGGAGAGCTGTGATCGCCAACGTCATGACGAGACAAGCGAAGGACATGCTAGACTGAGGACAATGGGCGGTGATGCTAACCGTGAACAAAGCAGGCCTTCATGATAGACGACAGCGGTTGTGGTTTGATCTGGAGATTGATGGGATCCGCCGGGTCTGCTTAGCCAAGAGATGCTACGCTTAAATGAATACTACTCCGGCTTTCTAACCCGCTAACGACAAATCAATCAGCCGAGTTCGAATTCCAGTTGAGTTCTTTGCATTCACTTGCTCACAAATACCCTTGGGAAAGGCGTTAATCCCTCAGAGTTATTGGTTAAATAATAGGACAAACTGGGTTCTATAGCCTTGGCTGGCAACGAGTCTACCACAGAAAGCAATGGCAACCGACTGCAGGATAATTTTCTGCTCAGACAGTCATGTCTCTTTCAAGACATGATCGCCCAAAACAGTGTGTCACGTATGGCACTTAACTGACTGACTGAATATAATAGTTGGAAAAATTATTAAGCCTTCTACTAGGTGTAAAGTGGGGGATCGGTTTTCTGTTGTTATGAAGTAATAAACTGATCCCCCACTAATTACTACTTAATAATATAATACATAACTTCTCCTCTAGCTATGAGTCAAATAACAGGACAGATTAGGTTCTATAGCCTTGGCTGGCAACCAGTCTACCGCAGAAAACAATAGCTAACTACTGCGGGATAATCTTCTGCCCAGTCAGTCATGTCTCTTTCGAGACATGATCGCCCAACGCGTGTATCCCGTATGACACTTAACTGACTGACTAAATATAATAGTTGGAAATATGATTAAGCATTCTACTACGCTTAAATTGGGGGATCGGTTTTCTATTGTTATAAAGTAATAAACAGATCCCCCACTAACTACTACTTATTAATATAATGCATATCTTCTCCCTCCAGTAATGGGTTAAATAATAGGACAGATTAGGTTCTATGTGCTAGGCTGGCAACCATTTTATCGCAGAAATGAATGGCAACCTACTGCGGGATAATATTCTGCCCAGTCAGTCATGTCTCTTTCGAGACATGATCGCTCAAAGCGTGTATCACGTATGGCCCTTAACTGACTGACTGACTGACTGACTGACTATAATAGTTGGTAACATGATTCAGTCTTCTACTGGGCATAAATGGGGGATCGGTTTTATGTTGTTATGATGTAATAAACTGATCCCCCTTTAATTACTACTTATTAATATAATACATATCTTCTCCTTCCAGTTATGGGTTAAATAATAGGACAGATTAGGTTCTATAGCCATTGTCGGCAACCAGTCTACCGCAGAAAGAAATGGCCACTTACTGCGGGATAATCTTCTGTCCAGTCAGTCAAGTCTCTTTCGAGACATGATCGCCCAAAGAGTGTATCACGTATGGCACTTAACTGACTGACATAGGTAGAACTGGTCAGGTGCTCGGCGATGTGTAGGCGATTTATGATAATGGTGATGATGGGAGTACTAATATTTGTGGGCGATATTGTATGATAAGAAATCCTTTGTTTGGAAGGCTGTTTGTCTTGAACTGACAAAGTTTAAATGCGAAAAGGAAATGACTTGTCCATATTGTGTTTGCTGAACACGTTTTCGTAATTATTTGTTCGTTATCATGGTAACCGCGCTGTAAGATTTTAATTAGCGTCCCATTAGCAATCATTGAAAATTTACCGCGAGAAACGAAGAAGCAGTTTACGTTATTGGTTTTTTTTTTTTTTTTTTTTTTTTGTTTTTTCACCATGAAATACAAAATAAAAAGACGGCTGAAATAACGTGAGAAAGCAACGAATGTTTTGTTATCAAAACTTGTTTAAGTGACATTCACAAAGAAAAAAGTAAGAGAAGAAGAAAAAGAAGAAGAAAAAGAAGTAAGAGAAGAAGAAGAAGAAGAAGAAGAAGAATGATTTCGGTAAGGAGAGAAAGAGGCATATCAGGAAAGGAAAAGGAAAGCGTGGTGAGGAGAGAAAGACAAAGAGAAAGAGAAAGAAAAGGAAACAGGAAGAAATGCCGTAGAGTTAAAGAGGGAGAGAAAGAGACAGAAAGAGGTTGAAAGGATATTAACTAGGAAATAAATATACAAGGTTCATTCAATACAGAAGGTGAATTTTTCGGTATGAGGACTTCTACGAGGGTCATTCAATAAATAAGGTGAATTGTACGGTATGAGGACTTCTACGAGGGTCATTCAATAAATTAGAGGAATCTGTCGGTATAAGGGCTTCTACGAGGGTCATTCAATAAATAAGGTGAATTTTTCGGTATAAGGACTTCTACGAGGGTCATTCAATACAGAAGGTGAATTTTTCGGTATAAGGACTTCTACGAGGGCCATTAAATAAATAAGGTGAATTTTTCGTTATAAGGACTTCTACGAGGTTCATTCAATAAATAAGGTGAATTGTGCGGTATAAGGACTTCTACGAGGGTCATTCAATAAATAAGGTGAATTGTACGGTATAAGGACTTCTACGAGGGTCATTCAATACAGAAGATGAATTGTACGGTATAAGGACTTCTACGAGGGTCATTCAATAAATAAGGTGAATTGTGCGGTATAAGGACTTCTACGAGGGTCATTCAATAAATAAGGTGAATTGTGCGGTATAAGGACTTCTACGAGGGTCATTCAATAAATAAGGTGAATTGTACGGTATAAGGACTTCTACGAGGGTCATTCAATAAATTAGAGGAATCTGTCGGTATAAAGACTTCTATGAGGGCCATTCAATAAATAAGGCGAATTTTTCGGTATAAGGACTTCTACGAGGGTCATTCAATACAGAAGGTGAAATTTTCGGTATAAGGACTTCTATGAGGGTCATTCAATAAATAAGGTGAATCTGTCGGGATAAGGACTTCTACGAGGTTGATTAAATAAATAAGGTGAATTTTTCGTTATAAGGACTTGTGCGATGGTCATTCACCTATTTATTGAATCACTCTCGTAGAAGTCCTTATACCGACAGATTCACCTTATTTATTGAATAATGTGATACAAGGTCTGTAAAAAGTGGTTTTAACTTCAATATGGTGAGAAATTTTCATAAGGCCCCAGGGCACTTCCCGTTTTGGGGACACCTCAGGCACCGGGAAATAAACGCAGCGCTTTCACAAAGATGAAGTGTTGTCTTGGAAGAAGACCTCCTGGGAATTTGGCTTGATATTATTTGAAACTCTTCGAGCCTAAAGGGAAATAAACCCACTATCGCAAGTGACTATGGATGTGCAGCGGATAGTAGGTTGTCGTTTCTCTCTTAGGTAAACTGGTTGCCAACCAAGGCTATAAAACGTAATCTGTACTGCTATTTTATCCATAGTTGGAAGGAGAACGGACGGGTATTGGCAGTGAATGCAACGGGTTGCTAGATCAATTAAAATTGAGTAGTGATAATGAGTTCGATGCTTCATAAGCGTTCTGCCTCGAGAGACATCTCAGATATGCTTACCAAATCATTTATGACACTTTAATGTGGCGCAATCTTTAGCAATCTTATCAAACTAGAATTTACTTTTTACTAATATTCATCCAATGCAAGGTCCGCTCAAGATAGGTGGGTTACTGTGTGGAAATAAGCACCATTGTGATTTAAGGAACAAAGACAATTCACTGTTTTCCATTATCTTGCACACACTTTTGAATTCAGGGTTGTCTCTTCCTAGATTTTTCACCCAGTTTACCTTTAAATTAAACTCTTGGCACCATTTCAGACTTTTTCAAGCAAGACACGACTTTCTGCGTCCACAGAAATGAATCTACCTCATTCCCACACCCCATATTCGGTTGGGGAAAATGTCGTTCCACCGTGGACGTATCCTTTGCAAGATCTACTATATAGAAGAAAAGACTCCTGACTTGGTCCTTTACCGATCACTTTAATCTTAACCTCTTCAAGTCATGGGTCAATCGTTTTCTGTCCTACATATCATTATAATATGCCCTCTTTATACCTCTTTCTTCCGTTCATGTCTCACACCTTATTCAGTAAACCTCTTAGATGAATGAATCTTAGGCCTAACATGCGTAAATATTAGTTAAAAAAAAAAAGAAAAGATTTCATTCTTAGTTATAGAGCAGAAACTGGCGTGAAACTCAAAGGCATTTCGAGTTATCTCCCTTTGTCATCAATGTTTTCGTGTACCTCGTCCCTTAGACTTAAGTTTTTTTAAATTAGAAATTAGTTTGTTTGTAATAACTTGTCCTACAATGAATGGTGAAAAGAATATATATATATATATTTTGTTTTTCTTTAATCCGAAGTGGAAGAGTTGGAAAGTAAATTCCAAGAACCTGATCCTAATCAATATTAAAACACCGGCTACTGAATCTTAGGAGGGAATTCATCAGTAAGTGCCGCCACAAGGCATTTTTTTCGAATACTTAAATTTAGAATTTAAATCCCCGTTGATTAGATGTTAGAATATAAATTAAAAGGATTCAATTTAAGTTTTAATCTTAATTTTACCCTAACATTAACCTTAAAATGTATTTTAACCCCACTAACTTCCTATCCCAAGCTCCTTTAATTGCCTATCTTTAGAAAATATGGATTCTTTTACTAAACCCCTTTTTCCTTGGTTAACGCATATATGTAGACATATATATATATTTTTTTCTCTAATATTTTTTCTCTAATAATTTTTAAACTGATAACTTCCTGTAATTGGCATTTAGCTCGCTTCTACCTAAAAGGTTTAATCAAATAAACTTTTTTTTTATAAGCGTTTCACCCCGAGCAAGGCATGTCACTGCCACTACTGTGCAGGGGGCTGCATAGAGTGGAGAAAGGATGGTTAAATATAGGAAATGTCGCAGGGTGGGTGATAGGCGGGTAGGGATACCGAGAATGGTTAAATATAGGAAATGTCAGAGGGTGGGTGATAGGCGGGTAAGGATACCGAGAATGAGGTTTGGGTAAATGAGAGTGTTCTGAGAATAATTGGGAGTTAGTGTGATAGGAGGTGTCTATTGACCCTACATTTAAACACCTGGGGATTGTAACTGTCGGGAAAGCAGACTTGTAGAAGGGAGTTCCACAGGCGGGAAGCGCGAGAAAAGAAGCTATTGGAGTAGAATTTACGGTTACATCTTATCTGTTTAACTGTAAAAGGGTGGGACCTAGTTGCCAATCTAGTATCTCGTGTAAATCCTTGCCTAGGCGGCACCAGTGATCTAAGTTCATCGGAGCAGAAGCCATGAAAGTACTTGTAGAAGAGGCACAGGGAAGCCACATCACGCTGATGAAAGAATGGTTGCAGCCGGTCTGCCAAGTCAGTATCAACCACGTTACAGATCCCTCTTTGTATTTTGTCAAGAACCCCAAGGAGAGCAAATTTTTTTAAAATCTTATATTGAAACCCATTCCTTCTCGCCTAAATACACCTCTTCAAACAGCCCAAAATCTTAACCGTAAAAAAGTAATTTAACTCATTTAATTGTCTATCTTTATAAAATATGAACTCCTATTCCTCCCCTTCCCAAATATACCATTTCAACACCCTGTAACCCCGCCACTACCAGCTCTGTCCTTTTCTACTTTGTGACTGTTGTTAACCTAAAACCCCTCCACACTCTACCCCAGAGCCTTAGCCATTTGGAAAAAAACAATGTCGCTGACGTGACGTAGAATCTCTATTAGAGACCCTATGTTGAAATGTACATCAGACACCTTTGAATTTTGAAAATTTTCTCTAATTTATATATATATATATATATATATATATATATATATATATATATAAATGAATAAGGACCGAAGAAAATATTTGCAACGTTCAAAAGATTAATTTTAAACACTGCTCAATATAGAAATGGAGCAATGAATATTTATTATAAATTATACTTTAGAACATGTACAAACTACAATCTACTACAAAAGTGTACATTTTGTTTCGACAGTGGAAGAACAATGTCTCATCAGGTAGTTAGAGAGCATCTGCAGCCGAGCTGCCAAGTCGGTATCGGTCACATTACATATTCTCCGTTGGATTTTGTCAAGAACCCTGTGGTGAATAGCAGGGACACCCGACCAGATGTGGCAGCAGTCTTCAATACACGGTGTATTGAAATTTTTTAAAGATCACAGTTGACTGAAATGGACGAGAATTTAAAAATCAAGAAGAGAATGAACTTTTAACATAGAAAAACTATGGAAACATCGAAAAATTTCGACTGTAAAATGATGAGACCTAACCGTCAATCTAGTACTGTGATTAAATTCACAAAGTCAAGTTACCAACAAAATAGACTCATAGAACAACTCCCATGAAAGTATTTATTTTTTTAAAAGCACATGGAAGCAACGTTACGGTGGTAGGAAAGTGACTGAGACTGAGATGACAGGTTGGGACTATTAACATTGCAGATGTTATCACAGAGTGGCTCACCAGTTTTTTCTTTGTTTCTAATGAATGTAATAAAATTTTATGTACCTCATAAATTCCGAGAAGAATATGGAAACATTTTTTTTTACTGACTCACCTACAAAACAAATCCTCTTCAATAAGTTTTATTCCCTTCCCTCGATAGTTTTTAGTTTGATTTTCATTATCGATCAATTATCAATATTTGATTTGGATGTTTACCGTAGTTTTCTTTCGGTCGTAAACTCGGTAAAAAGGTTTAGCGACCTCTTCGATGCGAAGTAGGTGGCCTTATCCGATTTGAACAGCTGTCGATATTCCATAAGAGATCGATTGGAGTCCTTAGTTCAGAGATTCGTGGGCTCATAAAATCTTATAGACACATACCCGATGCTAAGCGAATGGAAAGATAAATTGTATAAGCCATAAGTACGGTTTACTACCTTTATATAGACGAGGCGAGGCTGATTCATTTCGTTCGTTTTGTTTTAAGGTATATCGACCTCAATGGGTCATTTATTACCGACAGGATTTTTTTACAATAGATTCCTATGAATAGAATATGCATTCTTTGTAAGAAATCAGTTTGTAGATCAGGATTCATTGACTTATTTTTGTCAAGAGTGTTTTGTCGAAAATCAGATGTATTACTGGTATATATATATATATATATATATATATATATATATATATATATATATATGTATGTATGTGAGTGTGTGTGTGTGTGTGTATTCTTTTTTCATAAATATTTTTCCTTCCTTCTATCTATCTATCTATCTATCTATCTATCTATCTATCTATCTATCTTTTTTCTTTTTTTTTTTATAATCATATCGCCCCAAGCAAGACATTGTACTGCCACTATTTTGCAGGGAGTTACATAGGAGGAATGTTCTGAGAAAGAGTGACGGGTTATAGGGGGTGTCAAGAAGTGGGTAGGAGAAGGATGAGAATACTGATGAGAGTGGAGTGGACGGAGAAACGAGCATGAGAGAGATCGTCCCAAGCAAGGCATTTTATTGCTACTGTTTTGCAGGGAGTTACATAGGAGAAATGTTCTGAGAAAGAGTGACGGGTTATAGGGGGTGTCAAGAAGTGGGTAGGAGAAGGATGAGAATACTGATGAGAGTGGAGTGGACGGAGAAAGGAGCATGAGAGAGATCGTCCCAAACAAGGCATTTTACTACCAGTGTTTTGCAGGGAGTTACATAGGAGGAATGTTCTGAGAAAGAGTGACGGGTTATAGGGGGTGTCAGGGAAGTGGGTAAGAGAAGGATGAGAATACTGATGAGAGTGGAGTGGACGGAGAAAGGAGCATGAGAGAGATCGTCCCAAACAAGGCATTTTACTGCCACTGTTGCGCAGGGAGTTACATAGGAGGAATGTTCTGAGAAAGAGTGACGGGTTATAGGGGGTGTCAGGAAGTGGGTAAGAGAAGGATGAGAATACTGATGAGAGTGGAGTGGACGGAGAAAGGAGCATGAGAGAGATCCTCCCAAGCAAGGCATTTTACTGCCACTGTTGCGCAGGGAGTTACATAGGAGGAATGTTCTAAGAAAGAGTGACGGGTTATAGGGGGTGTCAAGTGGGTAAGAGAAGGATGAAATGCTGATGAGGTGGGTGGACGGAGAAGAGGGCATGAGAGAGATCGTCCCAGGCAAGGCATTTCTGCCACTGCCCAGAGTTACATAGGAGGAATGTTCTGAGAAGGTGACGGGTTATAGGGGGTGTCAGGAAGTGGGTAAGAGAAGGATGAGAATACTGATGAGAGTGGAGTGGACGGAGAAAGAAGCATGAGAGAGATCGTCCCAAACAAGGCATTTTACTACCAGTGTTTTGCAGGGGAGTTACATAGGAGGAATGTTCTGAGAAAGAATGACGTGTTATAGGGGGTGTCAGGAAGTGGGTAGGAGAAGGATGAGAATACTGATGAGAATTGGAGTGGACGGAGAAGGGCATGAGAGAGATCGTCCCAAGCAAGGCATTTTTGCACAACTGTTGCGCAGGGAGTTACATAGGAGGAATGTTCTGAAGAGTGACTGGGGGTATAGGGGGTGTCAGGAAGTGGGTAGGAGGTGGATGAGAATACTGATGAGAGTGGAGTGGACGGAAAGGAGCATGAGAAGATCGTCCCAAGCAAGGTATTTTACTGCCACTGTTGCGCGAGGGTTACATAGGAGGAATGTTCTGAGAAAGAGTGACGGGTTATAGGGGGTGTCGATGAGTAAGAAGGATAGGGAATATGATGAGGTGGGTGGACGGAGAAAGAAGCATGAGAGAGATCGTCCCAAACAAGGCATTTTACTACCAGTGTTTTACGAGGGTTACCTGGGAAGGAATGTTCTGAGAAAGAATGACGTGTTATAGGGGGTGTCAGGAAGTGGAGAGTAGGAGAAGGATGAGAATACTGATAGGAGGTGGGTGGACGAGAAAAGGAGCATGGAAGAGATCGTCCCAAGCAAGGCATTTTACTGCAACTGTTGCTGGGGAGTTATAGGAGGAATGTTCATGAAAGGTGACGGGGTATAGGGGGTGTCAGGAAGTGGGTAGGAGTGGATGATGCTGATGAGGAGTGGAGTGGACGGAGAAAGGAGCATGAGAGAGATCGTCCCAAGCAAGGTATTTTACTGCCACTGTTGCACGAAAATTTGCATGGAGAATGTTCTGAAAAGTGACAGGTTATGGGGGGTGTCAGGAAGTGGGTAAGAGAAGGATGAGAATGCCTGATGAGGTGGGTGGACAGAGAAAGAAGCATGAGAGATCGTCCCAAACAAGGCATTTTACTGCCAGTGTTTTAGGGGATTTTATGGGAGGAATTTCTGAGAAAGAATGACGTGTTATGGGGGTGTCAGGAAGTGGGCAGGAGGATAGAATACTGATGAGAGTGGAGTGGACGGAGAAAGGAGCATGGAGAGATCGTCCCAAACAGAGCATTTGCACAACTGTTCACTGGGGAGTTACATAGGAGAATGTTCTGAAAGAAGTGACGCAGAATTATAGAGTGTCAGGAAGTGGGTAGGAGGTGGATGAGAATACTGATGAGAGTGGAGTGGATGGAGAAAGGAGCATGAGAGAGATCGTCCCAAGCAAGGCATTTCTACTGTTGCAGGGAGTTACATAGGAGGAATGTTCTGAGAAAAGAGTGACAGGTTATAGGGGTGTCAAGAAGTGGGTAAGAGAAGGATGAGAATATGATAGGGGTGGGGGAGTGGACGGAGAAAAGGGCATAGAAGAGATGTTAATCCCAAGCAAACATTTTTACACCTTTGCTGAGGAGTTACATGGAGAATGTTCTGAAAAATGACAGGTTATAGAGGTGTCAAGAAGTGCAGTGGGGAGAAAGATGAGAATGGGCTGAGAGTGGAGTGGACGAGAGAAAGAGAGCATGAGAGGAATCGTCCCAAGCAAGGCATTTTACTGCAACTGTTGCGCAGGGAGTTACATAGGAAGGGAATATTCTGAGAAAGAATGACGTGTTATAGGGGGTGTCAGGAAGTGGGTAGGAGAAGGGTGAGAATACTGATGAGAGTGGAGTGGACGGAGAAAGGAGCATGAGAGAGATCGTCCCAAGCAAGGCATTTTACTGCCACTGTTGTGCAGGGAGTTACATAGGAGGAATGTTCTGAGAAAGAGTGACGGGTTATAGTGGGTGTCAAGAAGTGGGTAAGGGAAGGATGAGAATACTGATGAGAGCGGAGTGGACGCAGAAAGGAGCATGAAAGAGAGAGAGAGAGAGCGAGAGAGGATGCAGGTTAGTGAGATAGTAGATGACAATTGACTTTACATTTAAATTCTTGGGGATTGTAGCTGTCGGGGAAGCACGTAAACGGAAGGGAATCCCACAGGCGGGAAGTGCGAGAAAAGAAGCTGTTGGAGTAGAATCTGTGTTTACATTTTATTTGTTTCACAGTAAAAGTGTTGGACCTAGTTGCTAATCTTGTGGCTCGAGCTAATTCATATATAGAATGCACCAGTGAGCTAAGTTCATCGGAGCAGAAGTCGTGAATGTATTTGTAGAAGAGACACAAGTAAGCCACATTGCGGCGGTGAGAAAGTGACTGTATCTTGGCTGCCAGGTCGGGATCGATCACATTACAGATTCTCCGTTGGATTTTGTCAAGGGTACCTAGTGGATAGCACGAGAACCGACCAGATATGGCAGCAGTATTCAATGCACAGGCGGATGGTAGATTTATATTGGAGTAGATAGACTAAACTATCGCCCGGTTAACACTCCACCCACATCTATTGAACAGGTGAAGAGGCTCATCCCTTGTGTCCTGTTCAGGATACGGTTTCCGGTTTTATCTTTTCTAATCTTCTCATTCTTATGTAGCCCCCTGCACATCAGTGGCGTTTCCGCCTTGCTTGGCGTGATATGATTAATATATATATATATATATATATATATATATATATGCATGATTGTTTCAGACGGGAAAAAACTTTCTGGCCTTACTCAAAGAACAGAGATATATTCTGAAATAGGTAAAAATATAAAAAAGTTTATTTAAGACTGGTCTAAAGAAATTTTTTTTTCTTAAATGACCAGGGAAACAGAAAATTCTAAGAGCATTTCTCCGTAAATCCATGTATACATCTAACTGAAATGCAGTCTAGCCGAAAAAAAAAAACACTTTTCGTTTGACGTACTGAACACCCACATAGCCTACAATTTCTCCTTCTCCATATTAACACTTTATTAAGCAAACGTTTTTTTCTGCGTTATGTGTACAGACTTGTCTGCTCGACTCCAACCCCTTTCTCACCGACGGGATATGGCTTCCCTTTGTCTTTTCTATAAATACTTTCATGGCTTCTGCTCCAACGAACTTAAGTCACTGGTGCCTCTTCAACGGGTGTTTACTCGTGCAACCAGATTGGCAACTGGGTCCCACCCATTCACAGTTAGATCAACCAAATGCAGATGACAATTCTACTCCTACAGCTACTTTTCTCGCACTTCCCGCCTGTGGAACTCGCTTCCTTATTCTTGCTTTCCTGCGGCTACAACCTCCAGGAATTGAAATGCAATGTCAATACTCAATGACTACATTACCCTAGTTCTGTCCTCACCGCCCTGTATATCCTTTCCTTTCTCTCCACCTTTGCAACTATCATCACACCTGTATTCCCATCCTACTCTCGCTCCTTTCTAACTGGTTCGTCTTTCTCTTCACTCTCCTCCTATCTAATTTTTTTTACTCTTATGTAGTCCCCCGCACATCAGTGGCGTTACCGCCTGGTTCGGGGTGATACGATTGAAAAAAAAATCATTTTCACCAATGTTATTTGAGAATTGGCTGTTGACGCGATACCAAAAAATTACATCTGGAAACAAAGAAATTTAATGTAAATTAAATTAATTCTAAATAAAAAGCAAATTTATGTTGATATATATATATATATATATATATATATATATATATATATATATGTGAATAATTATGAATACATTGCAACACGGTAAATTCTATGTTTCGAGATTACTATCTCGTCATCAGGCAATGTTGGTTGTTGGTTATGAAAATGATCTACATATAAAACCCTCTCGAAACATAGATCGAACATTGCCTGATGACGAGATAGTAATCTCGAAACATACAAATTTCCGTGTCGCAATGTAATTTTAATTAAAAAACAAATTTAATGATATGATTACTTTATGCTTCTAATTCATAATTATATGATTATATTACGCTCTGCAATATTTATTGTATTGGGCCATTTTTATACAAAAGTAAATGCCAGAGAACACAAAATCGTAAAACCTTTGGGCCACTTTACTCTTCTTCATCTTTGAGGAGATTGTCCAGCATTCGCTGCCATAGAGAAGGACAGTTATCACATAACAGTTCAGTACTCATTTCTATGTTTCTCTTGCTTCAAGTCTCTTCTTCATCTTTGAAGAGATTGTTCAGCATTCGTTGCCTTATAGGATGGCAGATATCCCATAACAGGTCAGTCCTCTTTACTTTTTTTCAACGAAATTTAATCAGTCTGTTAAGTGCCATACGGAATACACGCTTGGGCGATCATATCTCGAAAGAGACATGACTGACTGGGCAGAAGATTATCCCGCAGTAGGTTGCCATTGCTTTCTGCGGTAGACTGGTTGCCGACCAAGGCTATAGAACCCAATCTGTCCTGCTATTTAACCCATAACTGGAAGGAAGAGACGGGTTAATACCTAATAAGTGAATACAATGGATTCAACTGGAATTCGACCTCGGCTCCGCGGTTTCTCGTTCCGAGCCGATATCCACTGTACCACAACGCACATTTAATACTCTGCTTAATTTTTGGAAAGCACCTTTGGTCAACTCAATTGGCCTTCGGTTCTTAGTGTCTGCTGTTAGAACACTTCCCAGGTATTTAAATTTATGTAGCTGCTTGATTTCGGTATCCCCGACCTGTAGTTGGGATTTTTGTTTCTCTTTTTGCTGATGACAATGCATCCTTTCTTCATGTCGTTAATTCTCACTTTCCTTCGGTATAATGAGTTCTTTCTATTCCCTGTCTACCGTCAGTACTGTAATATTTCCGGCCCGTCGGTTTTTTTTTAATCGTGTCACCCCAATCAAGGCATTCCACTGCCACTATAGCGCAGGGGGTTACATAGAGGGATTGGGTATACGAAATGTCAGAAGAAGGGTGATAGACGACTTAAAATGTCCATAGGGAGAGAGTTGGAGAGAGTGGGTGTGAGTTAGTGTGTTAGGAGGTGTCTATTGACCTTACATTTAAACTCCTGGAGGTTGTAGCCGTCGGGGAAGCAAGCATGCGGTAGGGAATTCCACAGGCGGGAAGTGCAAGGAAAGAAGCTCTTGGAGTAGAGATTGAGGTTACATTTCATCGGTTTCACTGTAAAAGGGTGGGACGTAGTTGCCAATCTAGTATCTCGTGCAAATTCACATCTAGGGGGCACCAGTGATTTAAGTTCGTCAGAGCAGAAGCCATGAAAGTATTTATAGCAGAGGCACAGGGAAGCCACGTCACGCCGGTGAGAGAGATACTGCAGGCGGTCAGCCAAGTCGGTATCAATCACATGACAGATTCTTCGCTGTATTTTGTCAAGAACCCCGAGGAGAATAGAAGGGGCACCCGACCAGATGTGGCAGCAGTACTCAATACACGGGCGGATGGTGGATTTATATAATTGCAGGATAGATTCAGGCGGAAAGAATTTCCGGGCCCTGCACAGAGAGCCGACTTTCATAGCTGCGGATTTAGCAATGGATTCGACGTAGTCATTCCACTTGAGATCCGCTGAAAGTGTCAGGCCAAGCAGGCGTAATGATTTACTCTCTTGAAAGCAAGCCTTTTCCATGCTAATGGGAGGGAGGTGTGGTTGTCTGTGTTGGTTAATTGACAGCAGCTTAGTTTTGGAAGAATTGAATTTTACGAGCCATTTCCTACCCCAATCCACCACGGATTGGAAGTCATTCTCAAGCTCGGCAGCGAGGGTCGCCTTGTCACCAACACCAGATTTTTGATCGAGGCGAGAGTAAACTGTGGTATCATCAGCGTACATGCCTACTTGTGTTCTTATGGTATCGGGGAGATCATTGATATAGATTAGAAAGAGTGTAGGACCTAGGATAGAGCCTTGGGGTATACCCGCGTTTGTAGGGTAGTTCTGGGGGGCATGTCCGTTTAATACCACCTTCAGTGTGCGGTTAGAGAGGAATGACCGGATTAAGTCCAACAAAAGTCCAGTTATGCCCTAGCTTCGCAGTTTCCGTAGAAGGCCGGCATGCCATACTCTGTCGAATGCTTTAGAGATATCCAAGGCGATGGTTAGGGCTTCACCATTCTTGTCGAGAGCCTGGTATATATACTCTGTGATGATCATTAGCATATCAGCAGTGGACTTGGTGAAGCGGAAGCCATACTGTTTGTCCGACAGGAGCTCGTGGGCTGTGAGATGCTGAACGACCTCGGCATTGATAACTTTGCCGAAGATCGGAAGAAGGCTGATAGGTCGGTAATTTGCGGGGTCCGATGGTTCACCAGTGTTCTTGAATATTGGAACCACAGAAGAAGACTTCCAACAGGCAGGAAAGCAGGAGGAAGATAGGCAGAGGTTGTAGAGCTTAGAAAGGATAGAGGAGAGTTCAGGGGCACAATTCTTCAAAACTATGATTGGGTTTCCATCCCCACCACTCGCTTTGTGAGGGTCCGGTTTTGAGATTATGCTAGAAATCAGCGAGGGCGTGATGTGGACGTCATTCAATTGGGCCTCAGTTATAGATGGGAAATCGGGTGTATGGATTCCAGACAAATCCAGACTCGAATTGGTCGAGAATCTACGGGCAAAGCATTCAGCCTTGTCCGCTGAGGAGGTGAGGACCTCAAACTCGTTGATTAGTGGGGGTATTGAGGACTTACTCTTGTTAAGCACGAGGCGCCAGTAGTCTTTGGTACCGAACTTGGAGGATGCTATGCGCTGCTTCTGTGTATTTCCAGTTGTTCTCTTTCATCGTGAGTGAAACCTCGGATATATTCGTCCCATTGCTGAAATATCTTATACTAGCATCATAACCCGGCGTTGCCCGTGCAGATCAGAACATGTTTTTAATTAGATGGTTAATGCAGTGTGTTGCGATTTTCGAGCGCTTGTAGTTGCTGTCTCACTTTTAAAACTCATTTATAAAAAAAATAATTATATAAAAAATTGTTGTTTAAAAATTGTTCAAAAATTCCATTAAAAAAATCTATTTTCTTTTGTTTTGCGTAAACCTGAGTTGATGTTTTGCGTGACATTTTAAACAACATTGCATTTGTTTTTGCTTCAAAATTTCAGGGGAAAATGTTTACATTTTTTGTTGACTAAATGAATTTCAGAAAATTTCGAATAATATTTAAAAATGTAAACATTTAATTTGAGAAGAAAAAGTTACAGTTACATTAATGCCACACGAATTACAGACATTTGATTTCCTGCATGAAATATTTAGCGAAAATTATCTTTTTTTTAAATTTATTTATTAAGTATGAATTATTAAATCTGAAAAAAAGACTTAAATAAATAAATTGTTTCAAAATTACTTAGGAAAATATTTACATTTGTTGTTGACTAAATGAATTTCAGAAATTTTCGAAGAATATTTGAAAATGTAAACATTTAATTTTAGAGGAAAAAGTTACATTAATGCCACACGAATTACAGACAGTTGATTTCCTGCATGAAATATTTAGAGAAAAAAAATAGCTTTATTTTATTTTAATTTTATTTTCTGAAGTATGAAATATTAAATCTGAAAAAAAAAAGACTTAAATAATGAAATTAACAATTGGTAATTTTTTTTAATATATTTTGTTTTTGTTTGAAAAAACACTTTTTTTTAAAAATATTTCTTTTCCTTCAAAATTACGGGGAAAATTTTTCACATTTTTTGTTGAACAAATGAATTTTTAAAATGTCGGAATAAAAATTAAATATAAAGACTCACTTTTTTCGTCGCCTTTGACACGTGTGATTTAATTCTGTGATGTAATCTAGCAACCATCTTAGATCTTAGATGTTTTACGAAGTAAATGTAAACAATCGGCTCCATTGGTCAAAATTTGCGAAAGGTAAAAATTGCTGAATCTAAACTCAAAAAGTATGTGTCGACCTGGCTTCTCTGTAGATATGCGTCTTTAGAAAGTTTAAATGGCGTAGCTTAAAAAATGTAGGCGCGCATAGGGAACAGTCACACGAAGACTCACAGATTGCCTTTTTATATATAGATATCTATCACGATACCGAGAACGAACCTGCCTCGCTGCAGACCTAGCAATCGTTTCGATATAATCTGTCCCCTTCATGCCAGTGGATTCATTCGCTTTGTTTAGCGAATTGATAGGAAATATTTTTCATCCTAGCAGCCATATCGACTGATCTCCTTATTTCAAAATAGAAATGATCTCTGAAACATTGAAATATTGAAGAAAGACGGTGTGAATTTGGGGTGCTTTTTTCTAAGATTAATACAAAGACCACACAAAAATTAACGTCTCCGCTGCTTGAATTTTAATATTATTCATTAGAATTCCTGTAATTTTTTAAATTACTTCTTTATCAACAGCAACAGAAATATGGCTCTACAGAAGGAAGACATAGTTAAACTTCTAGAAAACATAATGAGGAAAGGAGGTTTCGGAAATTTAATACTCACAGGACAGATTGAAGGCAAGAGGCACAGAATAAAATAATGAAAAAACTAGCCACTGACCTTGAGTAAAAGGATATTAGAACAAGATTTAGGAATAACAAAATTTATTAAATGCTACAAAGGCCAGGAAATCGTGGAGGGCCATGATTATCAATGTTCTGAAAGAACACGTCACCTATAAAAGAATTATCTTGTATAAATAAACCGAGGAAAAAAGTTTAAAAGAGATAACAAATGACAGAATTTATTAAGAGTTACCACGGACATGAAATTGTGGAGAGCCATAATCGTCAACGTTCTGAAAGGACACGTCACCTATAAGAAGAATGAGCTTGTATAAATGAACAAAGGAACAAAGTTTAGGAGGGATAACAAAATGACAGAATTTATTAAGAGTTACCACGGACAGGAAATTGTGGAGAGCCATAATCGTCAACGTTCTGAAAGAACACGTCACCTATAAAAAGAACGAGCTTTTATAAATGAACAGAGGAATAAAGTTTAGGAGGGATAACAAAATGACAGAATTTATTAAGAGTTACCACGAACAGGAAATTGTGGAGAGCCATAATCGTGAACGTTCTGAAAGGACACGTCACCTATAAGAAGAATGAGCTTGTATAAATGAACAAAGGAACAAAGTTTAGGAGGGATAACAAAATTACAGAATTTATTAAGAGTTACCACGGACAGGAAATTGTGGAGAGCCATAATCGCCAAAGTTCTGAAAAGACACGTCACCTATAAGAAGAATGAGCTTTTATAAATGAACAGAGGAATAAAGTTTAGGAGAGATAACAAAATTACAGAATTTATTAAGAGTTACCACGGACAGGAAATTGTGGAGAGCCATAAAAGTTAACGTCCTGAAGAGACACATCACCTATAAGAAGAATGAACAAAGGACAGGAAATTGTGGAGAGTAACGAAGGCCAACGCCTTCAAGACACACTGAAGAGAAATTTTAACATCTTTCGCTATAAACTCAAAGGTGGCGAGGAGTCCAGGAGAATATTTTTCATCAGAGTTGTCTTGAGTTACTTCCCCTTTGTTATCGATTTGTGCGTTCGTGTCGCTTGCTGTTTCTTTCAGTTATTGTTGTCGTCTGTTTTATTTTCACATTTTTCGCAATGTCTGGAATCCATTTCGTAGACTTTCATCACCGATTTAATCCGAGTTTTACTCCAGTCACCATGAACGATTGCAATCTCAATGAATCTTTGGGACAAAAGGTCAATTGGGACTCAAATCATGACATCAGGATAAGGAGGATATATTTTTTCTCCGATCATTAGTACGGGCAATTTTCTTTCATACTACAACACCAACGGATGTGCGTTGTGGTGCAGTGGATATCGGCTCGGAACTAGAAATCGGGGAGCCGGGTTCGAATTTCAGTTGAATTCCTTGCAGTCACTACACGCAAATCCCCTTGGGAAAGCTATCAAGCCATCTCTTCCCTCCAGTTATTGGTTAAATAACAGGACAGATTGGGTTCTATAGCCCTGGCTTGCAATCAGTCTACTGCTGCAGGTAGTAGCAAACTGTTGCGGGATAATCTTATGCCCAGTCAGTCATGTTTCTTTCGAGACATGATCGCCCAAGCGTGTTTCACGTACAGCACTTAACTGACTGACAGTAGCAATGATTTTTATTGAATGATTGGTTTGTTGTTTACAGTTTGTCAAGGTTTTGCAGATTATTTTAAGACTTAGAATATCTTTAGATTGTAAGCTTTTTTGAGATAATAATGAGTTTAGTGATACACGTCACACTAATTAACCCATAACTGGGGGAGAATAGGTGGATTCATATCTTTCTCCTAGTGTATTTTCATGAGTAGTACTCACCAATGGTATACGAAAAGTATGACAGTAGTCGCTACAATGTGCCCATCATAGTGGATCCTACCCCGAAGATCACAACAGGTGGAACTAGGAATTGGAGTTTATCTGAACGCTTGCTATAGAAACAGCAGTAGAGTAACGAAAGGCCTGCGATGTTTTCCCTGTGGGCAAAGGATCGTAGGGTGAAGAATAATTCATCACTTACAATGACGCTTTTAAACTCTATCCAAACTGAAAATTAAAGACTGTGCAGCTTCTGTTCATATATAGTAAAAGTATTCCATTTTCAGCCTGATGATATGTTTTCTGTAAAGTTAGTCGATAGCAGGAGGAGTCAGGTACTTACTGACTCGCTATAGGGAACCAACTAATCGTTAATCCAAGCTTCTTTAGCGAGAGATCGTATGCACCACTTGAAGTCTGGGTTAAACTTAAGCCCCAATAGGAGTTCTAATCACAAACGTCCCCGAAAAAAAAAACATCCGCTGATCATATTTCAGGACAGATATGCATCTGAGAAAAATGGCACCGAAAAATGCCCGTATATGGTCGCTTGCCATTTTTTAGCAGGTGGAGATAACCTTTAAAGACTGCTTAAGCATACTAAGACGAACTTTGTACGCATTTAACGCATAAGCGGGAGCTGGGCATTCTTTCATCAGTAGCCAGAGGGTCCACTTTCAGGTTCCCCACTCTAAAAATAGACCTTGTGTCAAAACTCACTCCAGTAGGACTGTAGGGTAAATATGATACTCGCCCGCCACAGTCTGAAAGGTTTTACAAAACTATTCCGAAGTTTTACAGCATCTAAGTCGAGTTCTTAAGATTATAATCCTTGATTTTCAGAAGTTGACCAAAATAAAATTGTGGACGCAAATATTCATTTATGAATCAAATATTTGGCCCCCAATTTCTTCCAACTTGCTAATTATCACTATTAACAGAATGTCCGTCGTATAACGACACACCCGGCCTTTGATCCGGAGACTGGATGTTTTGGGAAGCGTTGAAAACCTTTTAATTAGTGTAGTTTCTAGGTCCACCATGATCTAGTGTGGTAGCACCTGTTAGGGTTCTATCTATGGGCAAATAGTAAACGCCATAACTGCTGTCAAAACACTATAAAATATAAAGATGCATTTATACACTGATAATACCAGAAATACATATTCATTTTAACCCTCTAGGGCCATTCGCATCATATTTGATACAGTATGAAAACAAGCCTTGAAAGAAATATTTTCCTGAAAAATTTTTTAAGAGAAATATTTTATAAATTTCAAATGAAAGCAGTACTGACTGCTCAGTCAATGAATACCAAATGTTTTCTTATAAGGAAATACCAAACGTTTCCTTATAGGGAAATACCAAATGTTTCCTTATAGAGAAAGACTGTATCAAATATGATACGAATGGCCCTAGAGGGTTAAGAAATAGTAAAAGAAATATATTTTTTAAAAGAAATTACGGCGGACCTGAAGGAGACCTTTAAATTTGTTGTTTTTGATTTTTGTTTTTACTTTTTTCAGCGCAGTCTTATCGATTATTATATAAAGTTTCCGATTATCAAAAAAAAAAAAATAGAAAATTTCAATATTTAAGCAATTTCAGGGGGAGCTCAGTTTCTCATACAACGTTATAGTAAATCGATCCTCCATTTTGGAACCACTCGCGTTGGGGTCGCTTTGTTTCGTTTTTTTTTTTTTTTTGGTGGGGGACGAGTTGTTGCTCTTGTTTTTGTCTTTTTCAAGTTTTCTTTAGTTCTTACGATGGCATCTTCCTCGGAAACCAAGAATGGTTTTATTCAAGCATTTCACAAAGGATTCAGTTGTTGAATATGCGCAAGCAAAAAAGTTAATTGCACAGGATCGATTTACGATAAAATTGTATGAAAAACTGAGCCCCGCTTCTAAAGTTGTTTTTACTAATGTTTTTGTCAATCAGAAAGTTTAGGGTTTAATCGATAAGATTGCACTGAAAAAAGTAAAAAAAAAATTGATAATCAACCAATTTACAGGTGGTGGTAATGTCGTACCAGCGAGTGGTTTCAAAATGGAGGATCGACTTACTATAACGTTGTATGAAAAACCGGGCCCCAACTAAAATTGTTGAAATATTGAAGTTTTTCCAAACTTTTTTAGTCAATCGGAAAGTTTAGAGTGTAATCAATAAGATTGCACTGTAAAAAAATAAAAAGGTGGTGGTAGTTTCCTTCAGGTCCGCCGAAATTACTAATACACCCGGGAAAATTTAATTTCGGCGGTAAATTACCCACAAAGAAATGATAAGCCACTATTCCCAGACATGACAGAATTAAATAGACGATCACAGAAACAGTTTATTTTATTAAACAAGTAATTATTTTATTAAACAAGTAATTATTTTATTAAACAAGTAATTTATACAATTGAAGTAATTATAAATGGTCATAAATTTAATAACTAATACTTGGTTGTCATCAATTTTGCTTTTTTTAAATGCAAGGACCCTTCTAGGCACGCTAGCGATGAGTTCACGAATATCATCTTGAGGGGCTTCTTGCCATGTTTTGACACAATAATCCTAAAAGTTCGGGCTTGGAAGATGGCTTCCTGTTCTTTTTACGAAGTTTTCGATCTAATATGCCCCAAAGGTTTTCAATAGGGTTAATATCCGGGGACTGACTTGGCCATGGAAGTTTATTGATCCCATTTTGTCTCAATCTCTCTGGTGAATTGTACGATCACTTTATTAACAGTAGAAAGAGGTACTGAAAGATCTTTCAGATATTTTTCTTTGACTAAGACCACCTTCATGTTGGCCCACAATACGTCCTCGCTGAAATCCAGATAGGTCTGATGCTCCTTTGGTTCGTTGTATGTTCCAGTATTGTTATCTGCAATTTTAATCAAATAATGTATGTTAATTTATTTTGGTTATTAAAAAAAATCAGAAATGAAATTTATCTTGGTGTCTATTCAATTCTATCATGTCGGTGTACATTAAAAAAAAAGATAGGAAGAAAAACAATATGAAACTTTTAACATGCTATGAAATGAGGGGAAGATTTAAATGTTCTATTTAAAAAATCATTGTTTCAAATGAAATATCTATTTTGATTTTTCAAAAGCTTTTATTGAGCAATTATAATAGACTGAACTATCGCGGTAATAGCTTAGAAGTATGGATCGTTAAATATTACTCCAACGTCTGGCATAAAATTATCTGTAATTTCATAAAGCATTTGATATATATAAGGAACTAGCAGTATAGCCCGGCGTTACTCGGGTGTAATGAAAACTTTAAAACTAATCCACGAAAAACTAAAAAGCAGTAGTTGTTTCCAGTTAAAGCGAAACCGTAGACTGAAAGAAAAATGAATGAATGTAAGTTAAATTTTGATTTCCTGGTATCGATATAAAATCTTCTGCACTATTGTAAGAACTGCAACTTTGAAACTTCTGAATATCGTTTCTTATGTCTTTGTCTATGAGTGTATCAAATTGGATTAAAATCGGACCAATCCTTCTATAACCCGATTTTTTCGATTATCGATATTTATCAGGGGTACTTCGACACAAAAACTAGCTAAGAACACTCGCAGACGCTTATAGTACAACTGTGTAAATTTTCAAGAAAATCGGTTCAGCCGTTTCGGAGTCAATAAGTAACGGACAAACACACACATATACACACACAGACAAAGTTCCATTTATAAATAAGTTTAGATAACATTTTGCACAGAAGTCTAGTTAATCTATTTTTAAACTATATTCTTGTTTGTTCAGGAAAGAAGAATGAGTAAGTGTTATTAGGTTCTTTGTTCCAATTTGGCTTTTCTTCGGACAAGAAGGAAGAGACGCAAGAGAAGAGGAAAGAAACGAAATCAGCAAGACGAAGCGACTAGGAGATTTTTAAAATTTGCTGTCAATAATTGATCAAAATGAACGATTAGAAACCATGTCTGATTCGCGTGCAAGTAGACTGTGCTATTCGCCTTTCAAGCTGTGATTCATGACGTCAGAATGAAAACAATTGCCGGCTGGAAGGTTATCGAAATGTAGATGGAGCAGTAGGCGGAAAAAAACGAGTTTTGAGCGCAACAAAGAGAGAAGGGAAAGAATTAACAAGGAGAGTGAGTAAACATGTCATGTACACACACACACACACACACACACACACACACACACACACACACACACACACACACACACACATCTATGCCTCTTCTACAAATACTTGCACGGCTTTTGCTCACTGGTGCCTCTATGTATGAATTTACACGAGCTACTAGATTGGCAACTAGGTCCCACCCTTTTACAGGGAAACCGATAAAATGTAACCGCAATTTCTATTCTAACAGCTTATTTTCTCGCACTTCCCGCCTGTGGAACTCCCTTCCATATACTTGCTTCCAGACACCTAAAATCTCCAGGAATTTAAATGTAAGGTCAATAGACATCTCCTATCTCACTAACTCGCATCCTTTCTCTCAACCTCTTTCTCCATCTGCTTCACCCACATTACACTGGAATTCTCATCCTTCTATTACCCTCCTCCTGATATCCCCTATTACCTACCCCTCTTTCTCATCCCTTTCCCCTATGTAACCCCCTGCGTAGCAGTGGCAGTATAACTGCCTTGCCTGGGGTGAAATGATTAAAAAATAATGATTTAAAAAAAACAGGTGCTACCACTCCGTCTCAGGATAGACCTGGGAGCAACAGAAATTAAGAGGTAGTTCCATGCTCCTCACAAACTCCCAATTAGAGGCCTTGCTTCCGGATGCAGTTTACCGTCATACCCAGGACCAAACAAAGTAAAGAAAGATCTATCATTGTAGACAGAAGATCAACTGTCGCAGATCCTAATCAAGAAAAAGTCTATGACACACAGGCAGTTGTCTCAAGTTACCTCACATATATGTTCTCTATTATTAATTAGTAAATTGTTACTTTGTCTCCCTACCGTCTCTCTCCTTAGTGTTGCGTTCAGTGTCATCTCTGGGTCTGTACGCGACTACATAAAATTGTACAAAGTAACCAAAAAAGTTCTGTCCGTTTTTAAAGGAAAAAAAAAACGCTTTACAGCATGTGTAACTTATATTGAGACTTCGAAGTAATCGCCATCGTCATCCAGTACCTGCTGTCAACGTGTCTCCAGCTGTTCAATGCCCTTACGGTAGAACTCGGGTGGGTTTTGACACAAAGAAGTCCGTGAGGGCTTTGCGCAAGTCTGTTTCATTGATGAAAGATTTTCCACGAAGATGATTATCCAGGCAGTGGAAGAAGTGGTAATTGGATGGCGCAGTGTCAGGTGAATAAGGTGGATGGCACAAAGTCTCCCACCCAAGTTGCTGTAGGGTGTCCCTGACTACTTGCGCGACATGCGGCCTGGCGTTGTTATGGAGGAAAAGCACACCTTTGCAATTCACCAGTGCTGGCTCCTTCTGGCGCAATGCCTGTTCCACACGTTTCAGTGACCGTTTAGTCAGTGGTAGCAGTTCATAATGAACCACTTGACGACCTGTCCACCAGACACAAAGCATAATCTTGCTTGGGTGCATAGGCGGTCTTGCGGTGTGAGGGACAGCATCCTGAGGAGATAACCAATGTCTGGAATGCTTAGGAGTTTCGTAGAGAACTCACTTTTCATCACTGGTAAGCACTCGATTGAATGAGGATGCGGTATGGTAGCGAGAAAGCAGTGATACATAGGCTGCCATTCGTTGTCCCTTGTGGACCGCCAACAGCGTTTGCGGAACCCACTTGCTCAGTTTGTATGTCTTACCTAGGCGGTGCAGGTGAAGTCTAACTGTTTCATCGGAAACGTTGAACTGTCTTGTAAGTTCACTACACGTTAGACTGCTGTCCTCTTCAATAGCCGCCTTCAGGACTCCGTCATTCAAGACCAATTGTCGTCCACTGCGAGACTCATCATGGAGACTCCCGACTTGAATTTACGTATCCCCAAACGATAGGCGGCGACTTGATGCAGCTGCTGATAAGCCCACTTTGAATTCGTAAAGCAAACAACCCCGAACGAGATCTCTAGACACTTCCATCCTTCTTACAGCTTATAATTGATGGCCGGGCACGGTGTGCGTGTTTTTATAACGTCTAATGTTCCTACTTCCGGTTGTCCGAATTTGAAAACAATTGCTACATTCATTTCGTATATATTTCAACTTCATTCAATGACTAATCAAAAAACGGACAGAACTTTTTTGGTTACCTTATATTAAAGGCAAAGACGATTTCGTATTCGTTTTTATTAAAAGAGGAGGGACAAAGCAAGAAATGACGACACGGGAACGCAAGTCAGATAAGCATCCTACTGCTTAATTCATACCTGCAGAGAGAATGATTCTTCTTCTTCGTGCACCGTGTCCTTTCTAGACGTAGGCAATCATGGATTTCCACTTGGCTCTGTCTCTTGTCGCTCTCAATAATTTCCCTCTTGATATCTCTTCTAAGCCCCCTCCGTCAACCATTTGCTCAGACCTAGCAAGTACGTCTCGCGCTGTTTTCTCCTGTCGCCTTCCATCTATCTGACCTGTGTGTATCAAGTTCTCCAGACCTTCCTTCCTTATTACGGGTAGGTGGCTTTATATGTTATTTGCGCCTAACTGTATGCAATGAATACGACTGGGATTATAACACAGCTGTGCGATTAATAATTCATCTTTTATGTGCTCTCTCCCTTCAGGACGTAGGCGATCGTGGTTCTCCACGTCTATCTATCCCTGGTAGCTCTTAGTATGTTTGCTCCTGTTACACCTCGCAACTCCCGTTCCGTCATCCACCTGATCAGGCCGTTCAAATATATTATCCACTGCCTTCCTCTGTCTCTTTTTTCTTCTATCTATTCAGTCAGTATCAGGTTCTCCAAGCTCTCCTTCCTCATTGCATGTCCCAGGAACTTCAGTTGTCTCTTCCTGATGCTCAGCATCAATTTCCTTTTTGTTGCCATTCTTTCCAACACCTCGTCGTTGCTTGCATGCTCAGTCCACGATATCCGCAACATCCTTCTGTAGAACCACATTTCCGCTGCTTCAAATTTTGTCCTCATTTTCGATGATATTGTCCAGCATTCACTGCCATATTGAATAACTAACATCACATAGCAATCCAGCACTTTTTCCTTCGTTTCTAATGAAAATTTCCTGTGTCTTAGTACTTTACTCAGCTTCTGGAACGCGTCATTTGCCATGCCAATTCGCCTTCGGATCTCTATCTCGCACTTTCCATCTCTTGTAAGAACACTTCTTAGGTATTTCAATTTTTGTACTTGCTTGATTCTGGTATCCCCCACCTGTATTTAGCATTTTGGGTTGCACTTTTTGCTGATGACCATGCATTAAGTTTTCTTAAAGTTTATTTGTAGTCCTTTTTTGTCACTCTCCACCGTTACCTTCTGTAGGAGGTAGTTTCCTTTCCGTGTCAACTATCAGCACAGTATCATCTGCGTACCTTATGTTGTTCAAGTTGTGGCCTCCAATAACATATCTTGGCGTATCATCTAGGGTCCTCGAAATATTCTCGCTGTATAAGTTGAACAGATCCGGTGAAAAGACACATCCTTGTCATACACCTCTTTCTATCTTTGTAAATCTGCTGAAATCGTTACCTGTCCTTATGCAGTAGGTCACCCTCACTGCCAAGCCATTTTGATGTTTATCAAGATGCCAATGTAAGAGAACCGTCGATGGTATTTTTAATGTGAAGAATGATTTATGACTGCAGTGAAGGCCTTTTGAAGCAGGTGGCCTAAAGTGAAACGAACGTTTACATAGTGGGAGAAAAATAGGAGAAGTTGTGGAGAGGGATGACTGGGGAATAATCGGATGCAACATAGAGCAGTGTAGAAGAAAAGGGGGAGAAAATTTACGGAATGAGAAGAAAGACAGAGAAAGGAAAGAAATTAAAAAAGGAAGAAAGAAGTTTGATTAGAGAGAATGATGAATTAAAAAGCAATATGTCTGATGAGAAAGAAATATTAAAAAAAATGAAGGAAATCGATTACAAAGAAAAAAAACGGGGGAAAAAAAAGAATAAAAGAAATCTGATTAGAAAGAAAGAAAGAAAGAAAGAAAGAAAGAAAGAAAGAAAGGAAGAAGTCTGATTAGAGAGAAAGATGAATGATAAAGAAAGCAATGTGTCTGATTGGAAAAAAAGGTGATAAAGAATGAATGAAATTTGATTAGAAGAAAGAAAGAAAGAAAGAAAGAAAGAAAGGAGTTTGATGAGAAAGAAAGAAATCTGTTTAGAGAGAAAGAAAGAAAGAAAGAAAGAAATCTGTTTAGAGAGAAAGAAAGAGAGACTGAAAGAAAGAAAGAAAGAAAGAAATCTGATTAGAGAGAAAGATGAATGATAAAGAAAGCAATGTGTCTGATTGGAAAAGAAGATGATAAAGAATGAATGAAATTTGATTAGAAGAAAGAAAGAAAGAAAGAAAGAAAGAAAGGAGTCTGATGAGAAAGAAAGAAATCTGTTTAGAGAGAAAGAAAGAAAGAAATCTGTTTAGAGAGAAAGAAAGAGAGACTGAAAGAAAGAAAGAAAGAAAGTTCGATAACTTGGTCTCAGTCACTCTCTTAACCTTGGGTGTGTGGAGGCGTATAAAATCTTCCGAATTCTTGTGGCTTCTATTGCATTCGCAGGGTTTCGAACTTATATCCAAAATCCAGATATTAAGCAATCTGTCACCCTAAGTCGCTGACCTCTTCTTTCCCGAACATCGCATCAGGTAATATTAGTGAGGATTTGTAGTACATTGTGTGGTGCAGTTATACCTCAATTTTTATCGAAGACAGACGCCTAAAACCATTCATTTTCGGAAATCCGAGGTTACTAACGCAAGTTTAATCCAATGTTCTAGACTGGACCTACCTTTATCTCCGCATGTGAATACCAAGAGTTGTAAGCTTGGCTGTGCGGTTAATCGAATGGATAATGTCATGGAATTGTTACTCGGACAGTAGAGTTTCAATTCCTGTCGTGTACGTTATATTTTATTACGCGAAAATATTCTTTGGAAACCTATATACCTGCCTTTTCTCTCCGCAAGTGAGAATTAAAAATTCAGTCAGTTACGTGCCATGCATATGTCAGTCATATCTCGAAAGAGACATGACTGACTAGGCAGAAGATTTTCTATCCTACTCGTTAAACTATAGCTGTAGGGAGAAGAGACAGATTGTATTAATAAATAGAAATTAAAGAGGGATCAGTTTGTTACTTAATAACAATAGAAAACTGATCCCCCTATTTTACCCAGTAGAGGCTTTACTTATGTTTCCAACTATTATCTTCATTCAGTCAGTTAAGTGCCATACGTGATACACGCTTTGGGCAATCATGTCTCGAAAGATATATGAATGACTGGGTAGAAGATTTTCCCACAATAGGTTGCTTTTACTTTCTGCGGTAGATTGTGATGGTGCCCTTCTACGTGGAATGGACTCTTCCTCCTAGCATATAACCTGCTTGACTTCCGGGGACGCAGCTGTGAGATAGTCATGAGGCAGTCGATAAGCAGCGTAACTATATCGTTCGGATATACACTTCTATTGCTGACTACTAACACAGAACATGTAAACATGTTCTGTTATTCTAATACAATGTTTGAACCTACCATCTTGTTTCTTTCCTTCTTTCTTTCTTTCTTTCTTTCTTTCTCTCTAATCAGATTTCTTTCTTCTTTTCTTTTCTTTTCTTTCTTTCTTTGTTTCTTATCAGAGTTCTTTCTTTAATTTTCTCTTTCTTTCTCTAAAATCAAATTTGCTTTTTTTTAAATCATTTCACCCCGAGCAAGGCAGAAATGCCACTGATGAGCGGGGTCTACATAACTGTAAAAAGATTAATTAGAAAAGAGTGAGGAGTACAAACTAGTTAGAAAGAAGCTGAGAAGGCAGGTTAGATGACAGATACATAGGTGGAGAGAAAGGGAAGGATATACGGGGTTGGGGAGAGAGCTAGAGTCCAGTGGTTAATAGATGAGTATTGACATTGCATTTAAATTTCTGGAGGTTGTAGCCGTCAGGAAAGCAAGAATACGGGAGTGAGTTCCACAGGCGGGAAGTGCGAGAGAAGAAGCTGCAGGAGTAGAATTGTCGTCTGCATTTGTCTAACCTGACTGTTAATGGGTGGGACCCAGTTGCCAGTCTGGTTGCACGAGTAAACACCTGTTAAGGAGGCACCAGTGACTTAAGTTCATCCGAGCAGAAGCCATGAATATTTATAGAACAGACAAAGAGAGGCCACATTTCGAGCCGCCAGATCAGTACCTATCACATTACAGACTCCTCTTTGAAGCCTGTCGAGAACACTGATGAGAACGGCAGGGGCGCCTGACCATAAATGGCAGCAGTACTCCATGCACGGACGGATGGTTGACTTGTAAATATGCAGGATGGATTCAGGCGGAAAAAACATCCTGGATCGACATAGTGACCCAACCTTCTGTATCTTTCTTTTCTTTTTTTCTTTCTTTCTTATCAGATTTTTTTTCCTTTTTTTTTCTCTTTTTTCTCTCTTTTTTTCTCCCGAATCGGAATTCTTTCTTTCTTTCTTTCTTTCTTTCTTTCTTTCTTTCTTTCTTATCAAATTTTAGTCATTCTTTCTTTCTTTCTTTCTTTCTTTCTTATCAAATTTTAGTCATTCTTTCTTTCTTTCTTTCTTTCTTATCAAATTTTAGTCATTCTTTCTTTCTTTCTTTCTTATCAAATTTTAGTCATTCTTTCTCTCTTTCTTTCTTTCTTTCTTTCTTATCAAATTTTAGTCATTCTTTCTTTCTTTCTTTCTTATCAAATTTTAGTCATTCTTTCTTTCTTTCTTTCTTTCTTTCTTATCAAATTTTAATCATTCTTTCTTTCTTTCTTTCTTTCTTATCAAATTTTAGTCATTCTTTCTTTCTTTCTTTCTTTCTTATCAAATTTTAGTCATTTCTTTCTTTCTTTCTTTCTTTCTTTCTTTCTTTATTTCTTTTTTTCTAATCAGACACATTTTTTTCTTACTTTTTCTTTTAATCTTGTTTTCGTTTCAGGACACAACAACTTGGCCACGAAGATTCGCCGTAACATAGACAAGGTTATAGAACCAATTCTGTCCAGCTATTTAACCTATAGCTCCGGAGAGTAGAGATGAATTAATACCTTTCCCAGACTGGTTGCCAACCAAGGTAACAGAACCCAATCTGTCCTACTATTTAACCCATAACAGGAAGGTTATTTTTGCTTAAGTGAATGTAATGAATTCATCTGGAATTCCAACTCGGCCTTCCGATTTCTCATTTCCTGCCTCAATTCACTGCTCCACAACGCACATCCGAGTTATACAATACGGCTTGTATAAGAATATCCTTATTATGTCTAAGAAATATTTACAAAAAATATTTACTGACTTTAAATAAGCCAAAAAACGTTAAAAATTTATTTAAAAAAACAAATCAACAAACCCAGTATTCGGATGATTGGGAAATGTGCAATACTGGTAAAACTTTTTTAAAAGCCATTTTTTAAAAATTTCAAATGAATAAATGTACCTACTATAATTGATAGAGACATCCTGAACTAAATAAACAGGCATAGACAGACTAGTGTAGACGTATATGAACAGGACGGGAAGAGTAGAAAATGGAGGTTACCGACATTATTGATTATACAATACGAAAATCAATAGAGATGTACATTGATAGAAAAATTTTGGGTAAGTTGCTAAGTCGAGAGATGAGTCGCCGTTCCTTGGTTTTTAGTGTAGACATCCGATAATGTCCGAATTCCAGACCTGCTAGTGACGTTTCGATGTTTAACAATATACTAATGTAAGAGAACGCTCGAAGATGTTTGTTAATATAAAGAAGGATTTATGACTGCGGTGACGGTCTTTTGAAGCGGATGGTGTGAAGTGAAACAAATGTTCACTTAGTGGTAGAGAGAGGGATAAGTTGTGGAGAGGGACGACTGTGGAATGATCGGATGCAATATTAGAAATTGTGAGAGAGAGAGAATGGAATATAAGAAAATATGTAAGAAGTCTTTATCGTCCATCTTTTTTTTCCTTCTTTAAAAAGATAAATACTTCTGATTAGAAAAAAGATGGAAAAAACGAAAGAGAAAAGATGGAAGAAAAGAAAGATGGATGATAAAGACATCTGATTGAAAAAAAAGATGAAAACAAAACAAGGAAGTCTTCTGATTAAAAAAAGATGGAATAAAAAGATGAACAATAAAGACTTCTGATTAGAAAAAAGATGGAAAAAAGTAAAAACAATTGATGGATGAAAAGAAAGATGGACGATAAAAACTTCTGATTGAAAAAAAGATGAAAAAAAAAACAAAGAAAGATGGACGGTAAAGACTTCTGATTTGAAAATAGATGGAAAAAACGAAAGGAAAAAGATGGAAGAAAAGAAAGATGAACGATAAAAACTTCTTATTGAAAAAAAAAACGAAAAAAAAACAAAGAAAGATGGACGGTAAAGACTTTTGATTAGAAAAAAGATGGAAAAAAACAAAGGAAAAAAGATGGAAGAAAATGAATATGGAGGATAAAAACTTCTGATTGAAAAAACGATGAAAAAAAACAAAGAAAGATGGACGATAACGACTTCTGATTAGAAAAAAGATGGAAAAAACAAAAGAAAAAAGAAGGAAGAAAAGAAAGATGGACGATAAAACTTCTGATTGAAAAAAAGATGAAAAAAAAAAGGAAGATGAACGGTGAAGACGTCTGATTAGAAAAAAGATGGAAAAAACGAAAGAAAAAACATGGAAGAAAATAAATATGGAGGATAAAAACTTCTGATTGAAAAAAAGATGAAAAAAAAAACAAAGAAAGAAGAACGGTAAAGAGTTCTGATCGGAAAAAAGATGGAAAAAACGAAAGTAAAAAAGATGGAAGAAAAGAAAGATGGACGATAAAAACTTCTGATTGAAAAAAAGATGAAAAAAAAAAAGAAAGATGGACGATAAAAACTTCTGATTAGAAAAAAGATGGAAAAAACCAAAGAAAAAAGATGGAAAAAACGAAAGAAAAAGATGGAAGAAAAGAAAGATGGACGATAAAAACTTCTGATTGAAAAAAGATGAAAAAAAAAACAAAGAAAGATGGACGGTAAAGATTTCTGATTAGAAAAAAGATGGAAAAAACGAAAGAAAAAGATGAAAGAAAAGAAAGATGGACGATAAAAACTTCAGATTGAAAATAAGATGAAAAAAAAAACAAAGAAAGATGGACGGTAAAGACTTCTGATTTGAAAATAGATGGAAAAAACGAAAGGAAAAAGATGGAAGAAAAGAAAGATGGATGATAAAAACTTCTGATTGAAAAAAAAGATAGGGACAAAAGAAAGAAAAATGGAGGATAAAGACTTCTGATTAGAAAAAGGATAGGGAAAAAGAAAGATGTTTAACAATATGCCAATGTAAGAGAAAAGAGAATTCTGAGTGCTGTGACGGTTTTTGGAATCAGATGGTGTTCACATCGTGGTAGATATAGAGATAAGTTGTGGAGAGGAGGACTGGGGAATAGTCGAATGCAACAGAAGAAAGACTAGAAGAAGATAAGTGAAAAAACTTCGAGAGAGAGAGAATGGAATATGAGAAAAAAAATGGAAGAAGGGAGTTTGATTAGAGAAAAAGATGCATGATAAAGAAGGAAATATGGCCTATTGGAAAAATAAATGATAAAGAATAAAAAAATCTGATTAGAAAGAAAGAAACAAAGAAAGAAAGAAAGAAAGATGAAAAAGATCTAAACTTATTTATAAATGGAACTTTGTCTGTGTGTGTATGTCTGTGTGTGCATGTGTGTGTGTGTGTGTGTGTGTGTGTGTGTGTGTGTGTGTGTGTGTGTCCGTTACCTATAAACTCCGAAACAGCTGAACCGATTTTCTTGAAAATTTACACAGTTGTACTATAAGCGTCTGTGAGTGTTCTTAGCTAGGTTTTGTGTCGAGGTACCCCACTGATAAATATCGAAAATCGATAATCCAAAAAATCGGGTTATAGAACGAGTGGTCCGATTTTAATCAAATTTGATACACTCATAGACAAAGACATAAGAAACGATATTCAGAGGTTTCAAGTTTACAGTTCTTACAATAGTGCAGAAAATCGATAATATATATATATATATATATATATATATATATATATATATATATATAAGGCAAGATGTTTGTGTGTGCGTCTGTTTATCTGCCTGTATATCTGTATTTTCTTCAGCCCTTTTATTTTAATTTTGCTTCTGGTTTGTCTCTAAGTAGCTATAATTGTAGTTCTTAGTCTCAGCCATTTACTCAGAGGACTTATTTAGCCTTTAAAATTCAGTTTACGACGAAAAAAAACGTATTTGATATCGATACCAGGAAATCAAAATTTGACTTACATCCATTCATTTTTCTTTCAGTCTCCAGTTTCGCTTTAACTGGAAACAACTATTGCTTTTTAGTCTTTCGTGCCAACGTCCAAAGAGTCTGAGCTCCAGGACCATGGATTAGTTTTAAAACTTTCATTACACCCGAGCAATGCCGGGCTATACTACTAGTATATATATATATATATATATATATTTGGTGCGATTGGAAAATTGTCGCAATTATTTTATTATTTCAAATATTCTTTAGGCTGAGTCTGAGCTCCAGGACCATGGATTAGTTTTAAAGCTTTCATTACACCCGAGCAACGACGGGCTATACTGCTAGTTATTTTATGAATTTCAGTTGAAAGACTCACTTGACCGTTGTTTAATGAAGTTTCCTTGTAAAGAAAACGGCTAACGTTACCATTATCATTGGAAATAAGAAGAAAATATACTACACTTTGATCCCAACCAGTTGGCTGAGTTGTGATGTAAAACGCTACGCGAGTCTCACTGGCTGCTCGGTCATTGAATAATGTCCACTTCCTTATAAGGAAACTGCTAATAATACCGTTACTATTTCATCGACCTGAAAAACTTCGAGGTCGGCATGAATCTGCTCAGTTAAGGTGACAAACCCTTTGTACTTATATATATATATATCTATATATATATATATATGTGTGTGTGTGTGTGTGTGTGTGTGTTATTCATTTTTAAATGTGTTATTACACGACCTAGGTTTCTACCATGTGGTGTCTTCAGGCAATTTGCGATAACTGATTCTACGATTTTTGTTTCTTTTTTTTTTGTCCTTGTTTTTTTTTTAATACAACTGTGTACTGGTTTAATTTTATTATGACCCAAAACGAAGTAATTAAACAAGCAATATACATATATATATATATATATATATATATATATATATATATATATATATATATAGCGCCCTATATCCCTATCTCTATTTAATACAAGATTCATTAAAGAGGTACGTAAAGTATGTTCAAATTTCCGAATATTCGAGCGTTTTTGTTGATTCATTTAATCATTATCAATGGTGATTTTTATTTTCAACTGAATGCATGGATTTGTTTATGAAAACGGACATGAACGATGCTGTTTTTCACATTTGATTTTGTCAAATGCCAATAAAATTAATAATATTCGGAATTTTTGAAAAACGCTTTCAAGGGAGTTATTCGTGTGGAAGTCGCTCAAATTGACAGAGCAATGCTTGAAAGAGTGGAGGACAACCTTCAAGGACGCCTTCTGAAATGCATCAATAAAAACAGTTCTGTTTTCCGCAGGTGATTTTGTCGAATGCTAATTCAATGCGATTCACACTGATGTCACTAAAACAATTTTGGATCTAAAATTAATGATTTTGTCGATTTTCCAAAATCGTTCATACTCTCTGCGTCACCCTGTATGACAAGGAAAGGGTGCTTAAAAAACTGAACCCTTACTTGTCAAATTGAGTTTGAGTTTTGTTAAACGGCATATCAACCTCTGTCGGTTATTTAATGCCAGAAAGGTATTTTTTTAATGTTCGGTTGTAGTAAGAAGGTTGATTTAGTCAGATTTTGATGAAATTTTTATTTTATTTTAGAAAACTGAAGACGTCTTCTACTTTTGTATTCAAAAATGTATTACTGGTAATATTTTTTTCTTTCAAAAATATGTTTTTGAGTTTCACTTTGAGTTTTGTTTAACGGCATATCAACACCTCTGTGGGTTATTTAATGCCAAAAGGTGGGGTTTTAGGGGTATTTCTTTTAATGTTCGGTTATAGTGATAAGGTTGATTTACTCAAATTTTAATGTTTTTTTTGTTTTTATTCTTTTTTATTTTAAAAAAAAACTGAAAATGTCTTCTAGTTTTGTATTAAAAAATGTGTTATGGTAATAATTTTTTTTTCAAAAATGTATTGTTGGTAATATTTTTCCTTCAAAAATGTATATATTTCTATAAAAGTGCACTTTTATACTTTCATAGTTTTTTGACCTCAGTTTGGAGGTTAATTATTTGCCCATAGCTGGGACCGTAACAAGTGCTACCACTCCGGGTCAGGGTGGACCTGGGAACAACAGCAATTAAGAGGTGGTTCTCTGCTTCTAACAAACTCCCAATCAGAGGCCTTGCTGCTGGATGCAGTTTACCGTCATACCCAGGACCCCAAAATATGGAATGGTAATATTTTTTAATGTATTGTTGTTAATATTTTTCACTCAAAAATCTATATTTTTCAATAAAAGTCTATTTTCATCTATATAGTTCTATAAAAGTGCACTTTTATACTTTCATAGTATTTTGCCCCCAGTTTGGGGGTTAACTATTTACCCATAGATGGGACCCTAACAGATGATATCACTCCGAGTCAGGGTGGACCAGGAAACAACATCAGTTAAGAGGTGGTTTCTTGCTCCTCACAACCTCCCAATCAGAGGCCTTGCTGCCGGATGCAGTTTACCGTCATGCCCAGTAAAATTGAGGAGAAGAGAGATAGGGAAAGGCAGCTGACCATTTGCCTGAGGATCTTGTGTGAATGGATGGCAGACTAGAGTCGGATCCTTAGCAAAGGAAGAATGCTAAGATCTACACAAGCTGGAAATTTGAGTTTTGATCATCTGTGTCCTAAATGGGCGCTGTAGATGCAAAAAGAGTGTTTCCGTAAAATATTTACGGATAGCAAAACATTGGCCCGGAAAATGAAAAACTTACTAACAGATTTCAAATTCTGCTCGCTTCGCACTGATTCCTTGAGAAAATGTATGCATATCTACCCCTCCCCACATTTACGAGTAAAATTGTGAAATAAACTGTGCACTTGGTAAGACAACCACTCAATGATAAAACCAACATTGAAGTAGAAGCCATGGAAGATTCGACGAGAATCTCTTTCCAATTCATGAAAGCAGTGACATGGCTTTTAAAAGAAGACGCCCGTTGAATCAATCATGTAAATTCCTCGAGTAAGAATTTTTTTAATTTTTAGAATCTGTTTTGCTTCATCCATTGTTGTCTTTGTTTTTTGGGTTTTTTTTTCTTAGTTTTGCAATGTTATTACACAACGAACGCTGGTCCATTAAATTAATACTCTTAGCTAACAGGAAAACATTCGATCCATTGATATCCATGTGGACTGAAACAGTTGGTACGTTCTCGCGTGATTTGATGAGATTTCTGCCGTGAAAGAAAGACAATTGATGGAAAAGTAAAACAAAGGAATTTTTGGAAAGAAAAGAAAGTGAAGGAGAAATTATAGACAGATGGATAAACGTTCAGCAAAAAAAAGAAATTAGAGAGAAATCAAAATAGCAAGCAAGCAAGAAGAAAGAAAGAAAGAAAGAAAGAAAGAAAGAAAGAAAGAGAATCTGTAGAAAACTAATATCGAAGTATTAGAGAAAATAGGTAACGGCAGTCAAGAAAAGCTATAGAGAGAGAAACATTAAGAGAGAAAGCAGGAATGAAAGAAAGCAAGAAAGAAAGCAAGAAAAGAAAGCAAGAAAGAAAGAAGAAAAGAAGGCAAGATTGAAAGAAAGAGAGAGAGAATGAAAGAAATCAAGAAATCAAGAAAAAAGCAAAAAAAGAAAGCAAAAAATAGAAAAAAGGAAAGAAAACAAAATAAAAATATAGAAAAAACAAAACAGAAAGAAAGAAGAAAAGAAAGAAAGGACGAAAGCAAGTAAGCGAGCAAAAAAGAAAACAAGAAAACAATCAAGAATGAAAGAAAGCAAACAAAAAAGAAATTTTAAAATATAGATCAAGAAAGAGAGCAAGAATGAAAGCAAAAGGAAAGGAATCAAGAAAGAAAGCAAGAAGGAAAAAACAAGAAAGAAAGCAAAAAAGAAAGCAAGAAAGAAAAGAAAGAAAGAAAGAAAAACGGTAGAAAGAAAGAAAGAAAACAAAGAAAACAAGAAAAAAGAGAGAAAGAAAGAAAGAAAATTAGAAAGAAAGCAAAAATGAAAGAGAGAAAGCAAGAAGGAAAGAAAAAAACAAAGCAAGAAAGAAAGCGAGAATGAAAGCAAGAAAGAAAGGAAAGCATAACAGAAATTAAGAATAAAAAGCAAGAAAAAAGCAAGAAAGAAAGCAAAAAAGAAATCAAGAAGGAAAGAAAGCAAGAAAGAAAGCAACAACAAAAGAATGCAAAAAAAGCAAGAAAGGACGAAAACAAAAAAGGAAGAAAGAAAGAAAGAAAGAAAAATTAGAAAGAAAGCAAAAAGGAAAGAAAGCAAGGTGGAAAAAACAAAGCAAGAAAGAAAGCAAGAAAGAAAGACAGCAACAAGAATGAAAGCAAGAAAGGAACAAAGCAAGAAAAAAGCAAGCTAGAAAGCAAGAAAGACAAAAGAAAGGAAGCTGGAAGGAAAGAAAGCCAAAAAGAAATGAAGAAAACAAGAAAGAAAGAAAGAAAAAAAGAAAGAAAGAAAGAAAGAAAGAAAGAAAAATGATGAAAATTGATAAGAAAGTAAAAGTCATCATAGAAGAAGGAAATTTGTAAACAAAAAAGACAGAAGACATTCTGAATGTTCAGAAAATAACAGAAAGAAAAGAAAGAATGAAAAACCAAAATAAAGAAAAAAAGAAAATTGATACTGAACTAATAGGAAAGATATTAGAAGAAACGGTAACAATTGGACAGAAAGGATGAAGACAAAGAAACTTTCAGAAAGGAAAGAAAGAAAAATGTAATATATATAAATAGCACCTAATAAGCCAGACGAACCTACCTAGGTTTCACCTAAACGGATCGTCAGGGAAAGCCAGCTTTACCTGACGAGCCGTATAGTTGAAACTTAGGTATGTTCGTCTGGCTTATTAGGTGCTATTTTGTTTGCTCTACTTTTGTAATGAGCGCTTTCTGTTAGATGATTACTCGTGTCGGCTTTTTTCTTTGGGCTTCGTCCTGATTTCGGTCCGAAAACATTTGACTGACTTTCATGCCATAAGCTCTATCTTTTTTACAACCATTTTTTCCTTCATTCGATAATTTTCGAGGAAGGTTTTCGAGACGAGTATAATTATAAGCTCGTTTATATATATATATATATATATATATATATATATATATATATAGTTTCATCAGAGTACGTACGCTTTATCGCTTCATCAGTTTCATCAGAGTATGTACACTTTATCGTTTGGTAGAAATAAGGGAGTACAAATATCTGTCGTAAATTTCATTGTCCCAACAGATTATATATATATATATATATATAGTCGGTTGCTAGTATCTTCTGACTAGACTCTGGAGTTGGTATTCTGAGTATAATATCAATAATGACCAATTTTATAATTCTATTCAACCTATATATATATATATATATATATATACGTCAGCGTATGAGTGTGTGTATGCGCACGTGTCCGTGTGTTTGTGCGTAAATATATATGATTTAGATATTCAGATAGATTTTTATATATATATATATGTGTGTGTGTGTGTATAAATGGAGAGTAATGTTTATATTATACAACTATTTGATATCTATCTATCTATCTATCTTTCTATATATATATATATATATATATATATATATATATATAGCATCAAATATATATATATATATCTAATTATATATCTATCTAATTATATATATATATATATATATATATAATTCATATCTATCTATCTATCTATCTATCTATCTAAGCCATTTCGTATCTACGTATTTTTATCTCTGTATATATATATATATATATATATATATATGCGTGTGTGTGTGTGTGTGAGTGTGTGTGTGCGTGTGTGTGCGTGTGTGTGAGCGTGCGCACGTTTATAGATATGATCTGACTGATAGATATGATAGATAGATAGATAGATAGATAGATAGATAGATAGAAAGAAAGAAAGAAAGAAAGAAAGAAAGAAAGAGATACGATATATTCTCAGCCACGTATCATTTGCCCGTTTCCTCTGAATAAAAGTTCATGAGTTCAGTATCGTCAGATGCCACATTTACAAACATAGAAGTTGTTTATTTTAACCAAATTTCTACGAAAATAATTCATTCAGCTTTTTCGCTGATTTCGTTTCATCCAGATATTTTCAGCATCAAGTGTTTTTTGTTCCCGAATTGTATCGTAGGAGTGAGACAATGTGCACGAAATTCGCTTTTATATATATATATATATATATATATATATATATATATATATATATATATATATATATCCGGAAGCAACCTTTGAAATATTTTGGAGAAAGAAATAAAAAGATTGAACTGTCATGGCGTAATTTATTTTATTTTCGAAATTTAACTTGTGAGCTTCTCTAACAGTAAATACCGTCTCCTACGCAGGGGAAAAATGGTAAATGCAATTTTGATGCTACGCAGTTTGGAGAGAAAAAGCGTTTGACTTTTTGAAGAAAACGCAAATGCTCAGGTAGTTCTAAAAGAAAGCAGTGCACTTCGTACGCAGAGTGAAATAGAGGAAGAAATAACAGAAAAAAAATAGACTGTACCAATCTTTCAGAATCTATATTTAAAAAAGAATATTCTAAGTTATTTTTTTCGTTCGTTCTGAACTCGAAAGTTGACATTTCACCCTGGTGGGGAGGAATATAACGGCATGATGCAGCAAATATTCACGACAACAGAAATAATATTATTTAGTTTTTTGACAAATTTCTATTGATGTTTGTATCAGATCCCTTTAAAATTGCTCCTGATAATATATAAATAGATATTTTTTAATCATGTCACCTCATGCAAAGTAGTCAAATCACAAGGGTTTACTTAGTGCAAAAAATAAGGAGAAAACACAAACATGATTAAGGAGTAACCAGGAAAACAGGAGATAACTTGGGTATCAGAATGTCTGTACTCGTGTTTATGAGTGTATGCAGGCGCCTAAGAGGGTATCTACGTGTGTCTGTATGTCAGGGGTTGTGCCAGGGTTCACTGAGTGTGATAGAATAAGGAGAAAACAAATATTATTAAGTATCAAGAACAAAAAGAAGAGTAACCAGGAAGACAGGAGATAACATGGGTATCAGAATGTTTCTACCCGTGTGTGTGAGTGCATGCGAGGGTCTAAGAGGATATCTGCGTGTGTCTGTATGTCTGCAATTGTGCCAGGGTTTACTGAGAGTGAAAGAAGAAAGGGAAAACAGAAATGTTATTAAGTATCAAGAACAAGAGAAGAGTAACCAGGAAGACAGGAGATGACTTGGGTATCAGAATGTCTCTACCCGTGTATGTGAGTGTATGCTGGGGTCTAAGAGGGTATCTGCGTGTGTCTATATGCCTGCAATTGTGCCAGGGTTTACTGAGAGTGAAAGAAGAAAGGGAAAACAGAAATGTTATTAAGTATCAAGAACAAGAGAAGAGTAACCAGGAAGACAGGAGAGAACTTGCGTATCAGAATGTCTCTACTTGTGTTTGCAAGAGTATCTGCATTTGTCTGTATTTCTGCGTGTGTGTGCTTTTTTTAATTGAATTCACGCCATGAAAGGCAGTAAAGCCACTAAGATTCATGTGTTTACTGAGAGTAAAAGAATCAGTGAAAACAGAGACATTATTAAGAAGCAAGAAAAATAGATGTGTAATCGAGAAAGCAGTAGATAACGATTGACATTGCATTCAAATTTTTGTAGATGAAATTTCTTTGGAAAGTATGGAGCCAGAAGAAGGTGGGTAAGAGCTAATATAAAGTTGGGGTCTGCAGTTGAACAAGGTGGGTGTGCTCAAATCCGTGTATATGAATGTATGCGTACGTCTACGAAGTTATCTGTGCGTTTGTGTATGTCAGCGATTGTTCCAGGGTTCACTGAGTGTGAAAGAATAAGGAGAAAACAGAAATGATCAAGAACATGAGAAAAGTAACCAGATGCAACTTGCATATGTGCGTTGTGGTGCAGTGGATATCGACTCGGAACGATAAATCAGGGAACCGAGTTCGAATTCTAGTTGAATTTCTTGCATTCACTTACGCACAAATATCCTTGGGAAAGATATTAATCCGTCTCTTCCCTCCAGTTATGGGTTAAATAACAGGACAGACTAGGTTCTATAACCTTGACTGGCAATCAGTCTACCGCAGAAAACAAAGGCAACCTACTGCGAGATAATCTTCTATCTAATTAGTCATGTCTCTTTGGAGACATGATTGCCCAAAGCGTGTATCATATTAACTGATCAGAATGTCTTTACTCGTTTTTATGGCTATATACAGGCGTCGACGAGGGCATCTACGTGTGTCTGTATGTCAGGGGTTGTGCCAGGGTTTACTGAGCGTGAAAGAATAAGGAGAAAACAGACATATTATTAAGGATCGAGAAGAGGAAAAGAATAACGAAGGAGTCAGTAGATAACGATTGGCATTGCATTTAAACTTCTGAAGATCAAAGTTGGCTGGAATGGATGGAGCTAGAAGAGAGTTCGACAAATCAAAACACGAGATAAAAGAAACTGTTAGTTTAAAATTTATGGTTACATCTAACCAAATCAACCGTGAGTTTAAACCTTACCGATAATCGAGTACTACACTTAAATTAACATATTTGAACGGTCAGAGCAGGTAGATGACTGAACGAGGGTTTGGGTGGTGTAACAGAAGAAAACATGCTAAGAACCACCAGGGAAAGGGAAACAAGGAAAGCCATGATCACCTACGTCCTGAAAGGACAGAGCATATAGAAGAAGAAGAAGAAGAAGAAGAAGAAGAAGAAGAAGAAGAAGAAGCCAGATATAGATGGATAAGTCTTTAGGTCAAGTCACTTTTTGGGAAAACTTAATCAACGGTTTTATCTATTAGGCCATATGGTATTGAAGTTGAGGAAAACAGCCTGAACTATGTAAATAGTGTAAATAGATACAATGCCTCATCTGAGAAATATATATATATATATATATATATATATATATACTAGCAGTATAGCCCGGCTTTTCTCGGGTACAATGAAAGCTTTAAAACTAATCCATGGTCCTGGAGCTCAGACTCTTTGGACGTTAGCACGGAAGACTAAAAAGCAATAGTTGTTTCCAGTTAAAGCAAAACCGTAGACTGAAAGAAAAATGAATGGATGTAAGTCAAATTTTGATTTCCTGGTATCGATATCAAATAAGTATTTTCGTCGTAACTGAATTTTAAAGACTAAATAAGTCCTCTGAGTAAATGGTATCATGGCTGAGACTAAGAACTACAATTATGCCTACTTAGAGCCAAAAAACTGAAAAAGGACTGAAAAAAAAGACTAAAAAAATACAGATATACAGGCAGATAAACAGACACACACACACAAACATCTTGCCTTTTATATATATATATATATATATATATATATATATTTGATTTTCTGCACTATTGTAAGAACAGCAACCTTGAAAATTCTTAATATCGTTTCTTATGTATTTGTCTATGAGTGTATCAAATTTGATTTAAATCGGACCACTCCGTCTATAACCCGATTTTTTCGATTATTGATTTTCGATATTTATCGGGGGTACCTCGACACAAAACCTAGCTAAGAACACTCGCTGACAATAATAGTACAACTGTGTAAAATTTAAAGAAAATCGGAGTCTATAAGAAACGGACACACACACACACATATACGCACATACAGACAAAGTTCCATTTATAAATAAGTTTATATATATATATATATATATATATATATATATATATATATAAATTTTCCCTGACGACCTGTTAAGCGAAACCGTGGTAGGTTGTTGGCTCACCCTTAGATTTTCGTTCTTGTTTGCTCTACTTTCGCGTTGGGTACTTCTTGTACTCTGCTTCAGTATTGAGCTCTTTATTGTTAAGACAGCGGATGATTTCAGTTCTTGCCTATTCCTCCTGATGAGGCGTTGGACACCCAACGTCGAAACAACCTTATGATTGTAGAGGACATATATAGAAAAGATTATGTACCTGTTCTAAAACATAATTTATAATAAATATTCACAGCTCTATACATCATATATCGAGTACTGTTTTAAATTAATGTTTTGGACGGTGAGAAAAATTCTTTCTTCGTTCTGTACTCACTCGGATATATATATATATATATATATATATATATATATATATACAGAGAAAGAGAGAGAGAGAGAGAGAAAGAAAGAGAGAAAGAGAAAAGTAGATCTTGAAGTTTATAGCCAGAGGCGACAGTATGTCTCGTGCAATATTTTTTCACTCAAGAGCCACCCGAATAATTCGAAACCGTTAACGTCCACCAAAATAACCCTCAGAATAATACACTAAACAAACCAAATTTTCATCGCTGACCTGGATATATAAATAGGTGAGCAAAATCAAAAAGCACCTAGCGTGACGATTGTGTTTAGCATGACACAGACTGTCGCTTCTGGGTGTTGACTTCAATGTCCACTTTCATATTTACATACTCCCTGTTTCTGATATTGAGTACTTTAACACATAAATGTTCTTCTTTATGTTCCGTGTCCCTTCAGGACATAGGCGATCATGGACCGACACTTACCCCTACCCCTTGTCGCTCTTGAAACTATTTCTTTTGCTATCCCCCCCCAAAACCTTCAAAATCTTGCTATGCCATTCAGTTGCTCAAGCAACATCTAATATGTCTCGAGTTGCTTTCTCCTGTCTCTCTTTCCTTCTATCTATCCCGTGTGTTTTAGATTCTCCAAACCTTTCTTCCTCATTATTTCTACTTTAGCCGTCCCTTTCGGATGCTAAATACAAGTTCTATTTTCGTTTGCATCCATTCCAAAACCTAGTCGTTCCTTACACGATCGGTCCATGATATCCTCAGCATCCTTCTGTAGAACTACATTTCTGTTGCTTAGAGTCTCTCCTTCATCTCTGAGGAGATCTTCCAGCATTCAGTGCCATACAGGAGGTCTGATATCACATAACAATTCAGTAATCTTTTCTTTGTTTTCAATGAAATCTTCCTGTCTCTATCTTAAAATATATAATTCATGATATATATAGAGCCAACCTTTCCTGAAGATCCGTTTAGGTGAAACCTTGGTAGGTTTGTTGACTCACTAGGTTAATTTACTTATTCTGCTCTGCTTACGTATTGAGCACTTTTTGTTATTGATTACTCGTCTCGGTTTTTTTCTTTGGGCTACGTACTGTCTCGCTCCAAATCGTTTTGGCTGATGTTCATGTGCTTAGCTCTTTCTTTTTTACAACCATATTTTCCTTCCGCGTATATACGCGGAGGGTTTTTCGAAACGAGTATAGTGATAGGTTTGCATTTATATATATATATATATATATATATATTATTTGTGTGTATATATATACATTGTCTTTATACATATTTGTTTTACGGGGGTGTGTATATGTGTGTGTTCGTATATATATGTGTGTGTGTGTATGTGTGTACATATATATGCGTATGTGTGTATGTGTGTGTACGTATTGACGTGTGTTTGTGGGTATGTGTGTGTACGTAATATGTTTTTTTTACATTATTAACGTTGTATTGTATTATAATTGTATTGTTGACTGAATAATTAGTATATTTTGATTATATAGTGGTGTGCTGTTAATTGTGATTAACTATTATAACTTAAATATTTTTAATTTTCTTAATTCTTTCAGATTATAATTTCTAATCATTTCACTGTTAATATGTAAAATTTATTTTTAAATTATATAATTAAGTTTAAACAATTAAATTTAAATAGAATAATTAAATTTATTTTTAAATTAAATAATTTATTTATTTATTTATTTATTTTTATTTATTTATTTATTTTTGTTTTTGCAATATTTTTTTTTTTAATTTTTTCACCCCGAGCAAGGCGAAAACGCCACTGATGAGCAGAGGGTTACATAAATGTAAAAAGATTAATTAGAAAAGAGTGAGGAGTACAAACTGGTAAGAAAGGAACAATAGAAAGCTGAGAAAGCAGGTGCGATGACAGATACATAGGTGGAGAGAAAGGGAAGGTTATACAGGGGTGGGGAGAGAGCTAGAGTCCAGTGGTTAGTAGATGAGTATTGACTTTGCATTTAAATTTCTGGAGGTTGTAGCCGTCAGGAAAGCAAGAATACGGGAGCGAGTTCCACAGGCGGGAAGTGCGAGAGAAGAAGCTGCAGGAGTAGAATTGTGGTCTGCATTTGGCTAACCTGACTGTGAATGGGTGGGACCCAGTTGCCAGTCTGGTTGCACGAGTAAACACCTGTTGAGGAGGCATCAGTGACTTAAGCTCATCCGAGCAGAAGCCATGAAAGTATTTATAGAAGAGACAAAGGGAGGCCACATTTCGACGATGGGAAAGTGGCTGCAGTCGAGTCGCCAGATCAGTACCTATCACATTACAGACTCTCTTTTGGAGCTTGTCAAGAACACTGAGAAGAACGGCAGAGGCACCTGACCATAAATGGCAGCAGTACTCCATGCACGGATGGATGGTTGACTTGTATATATGCAGGATGGATTCAGGTGGGAAAAACATCCTTTGTTTTTGATATGAACTTTATATTGTCTTGTATTGTTGACTGAATAATTAATATAATTTAGATTATATACTGGTGTACTATTAATTGCGATTAGAACGGACTGATTAACTATTATAACTTAAATA